>RJWH01000755.1:0-591197 GCA_004363575.1 Solenodon paradoxus | reverse complement strand
TGGTGGAGGTGGAGGTGGAGGTGATAGTGGCCCTGCCAGTGGAGGTGGTGGTGGTTGTGGTCACAGTAAGAGCTCCACCATGTTGGCCTCCTGCCTTTTTTTTTTAAAGCAGATGCTGTCATTTTCCTGGCTTGATTCTATTAGCCTGGAAGTCAGATTAATGGCCCAGAAAATGCCCAGAAAAAGGTTCTCTAGAACCTTTTGAGTTGTCATCTCATGGGCTGGGTCAGAGCAAAAGAGGTCTGGCCATGTCTAATCCTCAAACATGTGAAACAGGTTGCATAGAGGTTTAATTGTAAGAGAACTTATGCTAGATGTTACAGAATAGTATACAGGAAACTAGCTTATGAGTTGGACACTGAATCAGCTCCTGGGAAAAAGTTTCTCAACTTCTGAGCTGAGGAATATTGTCAATGGATCTCGAGACTACTTAATAATAACCAATATTTCCTCAGCACTTGCTAGAAACTGTCCTAAATACCTTATTCATATCACTGACTCATCTCCACAAGGCCTTAGGTAGATACTGCTATTAACTCTGCTTTGGAGATGAAGAGACGGAGGCACAGAGAGGTTAAGTGACTTGTCTGGGGTCAGCTCAGGCTACCTGACTCCAGAGCTCATGTGCATAGCCACTGAGCCGTGCTCCTCACCAAACCGCAAAGGGCACAGGTCAAGTGAGCTAGGTTGGCACATCAGCAGGGTCATCACAGTGCTCCACACTGTGTCACCTGAGACTGCTAAGGATGCCGCCACTGCCAGAGAGCAAGCCACTTGCACCCTCGTCTCTGTTCCTGAGGAAATGATGGTCGGAGAGTGACCTTGTTGGTCCCTGCTCCCTCCAGGACCTGTTACCCACACACCCTTCCATCATGGTCTCCACCCTTGCCAAGACACTTTTATGACTGTGTTTTCAGAGAGGGAAACTGACACAGAGGGGAAAGGGTGGCCAAGAACTGAATTGCTTCAGAACCTACATTTCCTTCCTTCTAACTCATAGGTCTCTCATGGACCTTATACTCTGCATACTCCTGTATTTATTCGGCAAGGCAATTCAGTGTAAGTCATGCATCCTTGGGTAGGCCTCAAAATCTCTGTTTCCTCTCCTGCAAATGGAGAATGAAGCCAGCCATATCACAAGTGACTGGTGGGGACTGAGTGGAGTAAAATACTATTTTCACATTCTTAGAACAATAGCTTCAAAACAAGTAATCAATAAGTAAGTGCTTGGCTATTTATTTGTATCGTGAATATTTTCAGTCATGTATAAGCCACATTCAATGCATTCATGGGTGAATGAGATCATTCAGACTAGCTATGCTGGAAAAGACAGAGAAGTAAGTAAAAGTGGATTAAGTATGCTGTCAAATATCTCCAAACGTAGATAGAACTTAAGGTAAGTTTTAGTTCATGGTACATGTATTAAACTTCATATATTGAGTATAATACTTCATAAACCATATTCCTGGGTATGTTTTTCAAAAGGTAAGTATTTCCCTCCTAAATTAACCTATTTCTCAAATTTTCCTTCCAACTCTGGCAGAATTTTAATCAAGATAAGGAAACTCATCCACTTGAAAGTTTCTCTTAGAGTTTTGTCACTTTATTCCCTCAAGTCATGTATATACTCTTATGGGACAGGTGATATGAAGGAGGTGGTAAATCCCTATCAAAAGGGACAATGCTCCCTGACCCCCACTATTTCTGTCTATGGTGGCATCTCAGGTGATGACCACCACCCTGTTTTGCTTTGACCATCGGCATCTATACTTGTTGGTATAAGCAGCTGGTCCTCTTCTGGCCTTGGACTTGCATCATCCACTGCCTGTGCCAATAGCCAAGACCCTACAACCCTTAGTGTGCACACATAAGCACAGGTGCTCTTGCACAGCCTTTGATTTTTATCTATAGAGAAGGGCAAAGGCTTCATCTCTTTACCCAACTCTTCCGTAGATTCTCCCAGTCATCCATGTTGGCATCTATCATGGCCCTTCTCTGTGACAGCAGATGACAGAGGGCAGGGAATCTGCTGGCCAAATTCCAGCAAACCTATTGCTTGTTCCAAGTCTTGGGCCACAGGAATCTCAAAATCCAGAACTCAACATTAATGTATTTTCTTTGCTTTCTGTATTTCACTTGGGTCTCCCTTCTCCAGTGGCCAATGTCTACTTTGCTTCATCATCTTATTTGGGCGGATCAGCATCAAGATGATGTCAACAGAGAAAATTTCAAGGGCAAGTCCAAAAACAAAAACAGAAATTCACCCAATAACCTTCACAAATCAGCCTTCTCTGCTGGTGAAAGTTTGTGCCATAGGGCTCAGCAATGGGCATCAGGGAACTGAGCCCTGTAAGGTAAGCTGGCCCATTGCAAAGAAAGGAGTCAGTACCTGGGGATGAAGCTCTGTGGCCAGCAGGACAGACTGAGAAGTAGATGGTTCCAGCAGTGGAATGACTGGGCCACCGTTATTAGCATCATTTAGCAGTCCATGGATTCAAGAGCAGACTTCAGGGCTGAGAGCTCATTTCTGAGAAGAAGCTGTGCTTGCAAGATTGTGACAGCTACTTCCCCCTCCTTCCCAGCAGTGAAAACAATGATTCTTCACATTAGTCTGCCTCACTTCAGACCCTCATCCATCTCTCTCCAAATGGCCTGAGATGAACACTGTCCAAAGAGCTTCTTTAAAAGCCTCCCTCAGCACAAATGTGCCAACGTTAGGAGTGGCTCCTTCTCCCTGCTGGAGGTCAGACCCCAGTCTGCAGAATTACAGCCTCCCTCACAACCTGAGCTGTGGCCTCTACCATGTGGCCAAAGTCTCGGCTTTGCAGGAGAGCTTCCTGCCACACTACCCACAGCCCTAAGTCTTCTCCCAATCTTTCTTGAGTCTCTTCACTGTGGCTAAGGACCACCCTTTATTTGTTTCACTGGCATGTTCAATCTCCTCAGAGTGTCTTCTTCAGACTCTTATTAATCTTTATTGTCCTGTCAAGTATTTTTGGCAGAGAAACATACCATCTACATAGTTTACTCTAGAATGAAATCTGGAAAACATGTCTGAGGTTAGTTTTCTAAGTGTGCTTTTTTCTAGTCTGTGAACTGCTGAAATCAAGTCAGCCTGTTTGTGTGTTGGGAGGAGTTGAGAAGGAAGACACGCTAATCTCAGATCATCCTTCCCTCCTCCCCTCCAACCTCTCTGCACCCACAGTCCTTTCGGCTACAGGGAAAGAGGATGTTGGTGACAAAGGACCTGTAGCTCTGATGGCCAGGTAATTACCCTCTAGACTTCCCAGTGTCTAGTTTCTTATTCTAATCTAACCAGAATCTCATGAAATAGTATTTGATTAAAAATTAATCCCCAGCGCCACCTGTAAGCTATAGTAAAACCATGAAAAGGTAACACTGCTGAATTTTGAAGATGTGCTTGGTGGATGGCAGGGGCTGTACAAGGAGTGTATTTGCTTCCCTTGGCTGTTGTAACAAATTACCACAGCCTAGTGCTTAAAACAACAGAAATGTTTTGTTTTGTTTTTAACAGCTCTGGAAGGCAGAAGTCTGAAATGAGTTTTAAGGGGCTAAAATCAAGTCACTTGCAGTGCTAATCTCTTTTGGAGGCTCTGAGGGGAGAACCAGTTCCTTGCCTTCTGCAGCTTCTGCTAACTAATGGCATTCCTGAGCTTTTAGCTGTATCACCCCAATTCTTACAATGTTATCACATTGCTTTCTTTTCTCAAGTTCAACTTCCTTCAGCTTTACTCTTATAAGGATGATTGTGATTGCATTTAGGATCCAAAGGGATGATCCAAGATAATCTTCCTATCTCAAAATCCTTACCTTAACCGTATCTGTTATATGCCAGCCATGAGATTTAGAGATTTAGGCTTGAATATGTTTAGGGACCAGTTTCAGCTTGGATCCTACTCAGGAAGTGATCCTTCTTGTCAAAGGGAGTGGATGACATGTGTCCTTTGCCTCAACCTTCAGGGAGAATGTTTTCATGACTCAAGTTCCAAAAGATAAGGAAGAGAGCTATAAAACCACTCAAGGGTGCCCAAACTACTCCCCAGTTGGCACAGTATTTTGCAGACAAAATTTTAGAAAGTAATCGTCACCAAAATGAGTGATGATCCTTGTATAAATGATGAGATTAGAAGAATATGGCAGACACTGATGACTGCCTGCTCCAAAGCCCTTCCTACCTTTCTTGTTAGCATAATTCTGACATTCCCAAACTGTAATGTGCTCAGCCCTAGTGGATATTGGTCTAAAGGTGGAGAGTCTCACAATATCAAGTCCCTGATGACAGTGGAGGAGGCTCTTGTTAAAAGCAGATTCAGACTTAGGAGGTCTGGGGTGAGTCCAAGACCCTGCAACTCTAACAAGTTACCGGAGGATATGGATGCCTTTGCTCTTGGATCACACCTTGAGTAGAAAGAGTCTAAGCCAATCACAGCAATCATATTTCTCTTTGCTGGGGATTGGTCCACGTTAACCATGTGACTCAAACAACCAATGAAATCTAAGGGGAAATGAACTGAAGGGCAAAATGAGTTTCTGAGGATGATTTTCTTTCCTGACAAAACAAAAGAGAAGGCAATATTGCCTCCTTTTCTCCTTTTTACAATGTCATGTGTGGATGTGAGGCAGCCATCTTGTGACCAAGAGACACATGAGGTGAAAGCCAATCACTGAAAATGGAGAGCAGGGAATACATTTGAGACATCAAAGCTTTCTGTTAGATTTTCTTAAGTGAAACATAAATTCCTTATAAGTTCCTGTTAACCAGATTGTCTCTGTGTACTTGGCTATAACTCCTTCTATCTAAACAAACATCATACCCTCAGAAGGAACTAACAGAATAGGGATGAAGCACAGAGAACTAGAGGCCAGACACAACTACTCAGAAGAAGAATTGGACTCAACAGTTCTTCATACTGAGGAGTAACTTTAAACAGCTATCTGATCTCCCCTGCAGATCTTATTGCTGCTGTGCCTTTTTATGGAAAGTTACTACATAGTAAATGTGTCTGTTGTGCTCATTCCTGAGCTTGTCACGGAGTCTCAAGAATCCTTTAATCATCTTGATAAGTCACAGACTCAAAATTTCCTTCAAGTGTAATAATGACTGAAGTAGTTAAATATTGGATAAAATAATTAGGATTCTGATACTGACATTGAACTACTAAACCATCGAAGTCTCAGTTCCTCTTTTAAATGAACTATCTAAAAGCCCTCCTTTAGATATTTCCTGCATAGCCTTTTGGGTGTTCAATCTGGGTATACCATAGCTCATGAACACACGTTCCAAACCAGATGCTCCCCCAGCGCTGTGCATCGCAGAATCAGCCACAGGATTAATTCATCCTGAGTGTAAGCTAAGCTACTTTAAAGACAATCCCAGGCAAATAGACATAAATACCTATTTTTCTTGCTGAATTGTTTGCCAGAATTCCCTCATTGGCCTCAGACTTAATTATGCAATATCTTAGAAATACACAAACGTCTGCGATTTTTTTTTTCTAGGCATATTTGAAAGACAAAGATTTCCATGTCCTGTGTGGTTTCAGGACGATGAACCTTCTGGAGGCTATGGGGGAGACAGAGAAAGAAAGAAGGATAAAATGATCTCCTTTCAAAATATGCCAAGCAAGACTGGAGAAAGACCTGGGATATTTCATAGTGCAGATTCCAGGACATATTATGATTTTTCTTTTAAGATCTATATCTTAAGGAAGTTGCCACCATTTTTGGCACATGGTTTAAAGTATGCCTGAAGCGCTGATTAGCTACCCGGCTTTTATTCTAGACGATTCCTCATTTGTCTGACAACTTCCCTATCGGGTGCTGTCCTTCTACTTTCTGAGTCAGCCGACTCCCTCTTAGCAGAGCCTGCATCTTGCAGACCTGTCACTTCTATCAAACACAATGCCCTCAGGGTCTATGCTCCTCATTAAAGGAAAAATAACACTTGTTAGAGTATTAGCCAGGCCTACAGTGCCCTAAATTAATTTTTAGAGATGCATCTACATCATACATCTGCATGTTGCATATCAACATAGCAGCTTGGTACCTACTATTGGCATGTTTCTAAACCGCTAGGGCCATGCTTGATGGAGAATTACTGTTATTTTTGGCCTTGAAGGGAGAATGATCATTCCTCTTCAAAATAACCATAATGCAATTGTGATGTTTCTTCTGAAAGTTGGCTGTCACAAAAATGTTTCCAAATGATCTTTACAGGAGACTAAATGACATTAACATTCTTGTCTCTGTCAACTAGCAGCTCTTTATATAGAATCTTTTGATGTCCCAATAATTTATGAATTCCCTACATCTCATTTTATCTTCTGAGTAGAAAGGATGTATTTCATAAAGTCCCTTTAGAGGCCACAAAGTTTCAGTGCACAATACGCAGTCCTGTGGGTAGAAATTAAGCTTCACTGAGACATAAAATAAAGATTTAGTATTTTGGTGGTGGTGAAAAAGGAATATTTGAAGTATGCATGATTCAAAGGATCTCTGTTAGAAAAGAAAGAAGATAGTGAAAAGGCAAGAATATCTGTTTCATTCAACTTGCTGTCATTCCAATCCAAAGCGTAACCAAAGTAGGCCAAAATTACCAGATGAAACCTTTGACCTCATAAATATCATCCTATGAAGATTTCTGTTCCATTCTAAGGGCATGTCTTTCTCGTGAAATTGAACAAAACTAGTGGGTTCTAACAAAGCCTCCTTGGAGCTGATGTCATATAATTCTAAGGCAGAGTACCCACATAAACAGAATTGCACTGACACCAAGTAAGAATTCAGAGAGAACTAATCAGTGTATCCTGAGCTGGGCCTTCATCAGACAGATAAGAAAACCAAGACAGACAAAAAGGAAGATGAATAGTTCCAGGAACACTCCTTCATTGAAAAATACTGTGTTAATGCCCATCATTGCAGGAGCTGCGTACAGAGACGATTTCCAAGCTTGAGTGGTGTTTATGATATAGCCACACTGAGGTCTAGGAGAGGATTTGCATGTCTTTGTAGTAATCTGTAATATGATTTGACCAGATACAGACCTAGAACACCCAATACAACCTGTACTTCATTCTCCGAGAGTTTAAATTCTGGAAGAGCTGGGTAACTGACTGTGATGGACAGAATCCAGTAGACAGAATTGCTCAGTAAAGGGTGTGGAGTAGGATGGGTGCTTAAGACTATCCAGATTAATGTCACAGTGGACACAAGGGCCACTGCGATGGCCCTGACCACCAGTCTGATGACTTTTTTCATTGGGCTTTAATAGACAAACATTAAACTCTAATCCATAGGTTTGTAAATCCTGGGAAGAAGGGAGAGTCACAATATGATCAATTCAAGATGCAATATGTAATTGCAAAAGTCACTTTCAGTTAGATAGCTAGCATTTTTGTCACCCAATGACACGACAGGATTAGGTCTGAAACAGCATATGAACATACATGATGATTGCTTGATTAAGGCGGCCAATGCATAGACATGGTGGACCATGTGCTCTAAGTGTCTGAGACCTTCTGAAGTTGGATAGGAAATCTCATGTGAGAACCATGATAATGTCAAAAGATTAGCTTGCTCCTAGAAAACAGAAAATACCCCTTTGATTAAAAATGTTTCTGTCATTAGAAGGCATGGTAAGGGAATGATGGTTGGCGTTTCTGACATTATTCCTACCATTGTCTCAAGGTTGTGTGTTAATTAATCAGGCTTGGGGAAGTAGCATCATAAGGTAGATTCTTTACCATATCTAACTCTTGAGCTTAAAATGCTTAAGGCTCTAAGCCAAAATTTTGTCTTCTATCGAGCAAGAATTCCAATACTCTTCTCTTACTGGTTGTAGGAGGATGAAATAGCATGTATAATGCCAGGCTTATAGTAGGTGCTCTTAGCTGTTTGAATTTTCAGAAGATATATTTTAAAGCAGATGATCATCTTCAAGCATTTAATTCCATGCACACTAATTAATTTGAAGGGCAAATGCAAATGCAGTTAAATCATTCCAACCTATACATGGTAACCTAGTCCCTCAACCACCAAACTGCCTTCTGATACGGGAATCAGAAAAAACCCACGGCATAGACCCAAAGCAAATCATTATCAAACCCATTACACTATGTGTGGCAATTATACAATTGAAAGACACATGGGGCTGAAGCCTGGCATACCAGTACAATTAAGCCACATGTCAGAGAAAACTAAGCAGACGTCAGCCTGTATGGGGGTGCACTGGCACCCAGATGGAGGTTCTGTGCATGGGCTTTCCTCTGAAGCTCTGTATGAGCAATTTTAGCATCACTCTGAAGAACAGTTTGAAATAAAAACAAGTGTGTCCTTAAGTTGTCCCCAAATATGTCTGTTGGGTTTGTTGGAGCCATTATTAAAAATACAGATGCCGGATAGAGTCCCAATCATTCTTATTGCTGCAGGGCAGGCAGGGAGACATTGACCTGGTGTAGTTTTTCCTCAGCCAGTTTGGCTTCTGCATTGTCCATTAGCACAAGTGTAATAGATTACTGTTTCCATTCAAAAGTTTATTTGCCAGCAGTGTCCTCCAGGATGAGCTGAAATACAGACATCCCTCTGTCATCTCTCTGCCCAAGTCCATCATTTAGTCCCTGCCACATGGGCCAGAAATTCATGGGGAGGCCACGTCTGAAAGACAAGTTCACTTACTTTCTGGCAGAGAACCTGTGAAAACACCCTGGAATGTAGAGTCTGCACTCAAGTCATCTCATTCAGCATTATCTGTTTACACCAGGAGTTCCCAAAGTGTGGTCACCAGCCCCAACCTCAGTATCGCCTGAGAACTTGTTAGAAATGAAAATTCTCCAGTCTCATTCTGGACCTCCCGAATGAGAAATTCTAGGGGTGGACCCAGTCAATCTGTTAACAAGCCCTCCAGGTGATTCTGATCTAAAGTGAGAACCATTGGTTTAAAAGTAATGTTTATAAATGTCACTATTCAAAAATGAAATATCGGTAATTTAAAAAGATTGAAAAAAATAGTTTGTTTCCCCACTAGTTTCAGTATAAGTTACCCCTGCTATCTGAAAGTAAAGTATTTCTATTTGGCATGACTTGGGGTTACTTTGGGGGTGTGGGGACACTCAAAAATATTTCCAGATAAATTAATGGTAGTGGCCTTCCCAGACTCAAAAAAAGCAACCTATCAAATCATATCAAATCATATCTACTTTCAGAGAGCAAGGGAAATCTGTACAGCGAACCGATAAATATTTAGCTAGTTAGGTCTTTCAAGTATTTCTCAAGATTGTTCTATATTCAGTTCGAGTAAGGGAAAAAGGCACACTTCATTTTCACATGATTGACATTCCGGCAAAGTCACCTATATTTAAAGACATCAGAGTGAATGAGATGATCAGAACCTGATCATTAGAAAAGAAAGACTGTGTTCTAATTTCACAACTTTGAGTATTTACTTTCATAAAACATAGTCACCGGTAAAGTCAGGTTTTATATAAATGAGGGTCTAATCATAGTATAATGCTTCTTCGAACTGCAACTACGGCATAGCTTTTAAGTACATAATCTATATGTACATAATGCAATTTGTTGGTTTAGTCGTTCAAATTATAAACCATCTAGTGACAATTGTATGAGGGGTGAAAAGAATGCTTTAAGTCTAATACTCATTTATAACCTCCCTTCCATATATGTAAATATACCCACATATACATGTTCTATTTTCACAGGTATATATATATATATATATATATATATATATATATATATAACAAAGGTACTATATATACACACATATAGATATATACATATATACATATAGAGGTTGAATATAAGTAGGCTTTAAATGAAAGTCCATTAAATATACACACAAATATATAAGGAAAAATCAAATTATATACTTACTACAATGCACTCTTTTTAATAATTCTCTCATTGGTTTATAAAACTCAAAAGAACAAAGTTAAATGAACAGGAATTGAAAGTGCATGATGGATGCATCCCTCATAGCATTTAAATCTCTTCTACTTGATTAAAAATTCCTAGTTCCTCTTCACTGAATTGTTTAGAGTTTTTGAGCAGCCTCTGCCCTGATTAAAACAAATTAGCATCAAAGATCCCCTGTTGAATGAGAAATCATTAATTGAGAAACATGCAATGCTCCTTAATTACCTTTAGAACAGTGAGAGAACAAATAATCTTAGGTTCCAAGGGGCCTGCCTGCTCTGCACTGTGGACTCATTTTGTGTAGCTGCTGGAATAAAACTCAAGTTGCAGACACTATTGGGGAATATCAATGTAAGCTTCAGTAAACACGCAGTAGATTGTTTATCTAAAAGAAAAATATCTAGATAATGACTAACAGGAAGACAGGCAAATGTTTGAGTTTATTATTTTGTTGAGAGCTTTCAAAGTGTTTTACGTGTGCCAATATTGATTGAGAAATAATGTGAGCTGTTCTTTCTGAAACAGACTTTAATGCTTTGTGCAAAATACTTCATTTAGGAAATTACCTGATAAAATTTCAGATGCTTATGTACAGGTGAGTAAGTTTATTATGTGACGGGATCAGGCAGCACCAAAGTGTTTAACTTCACAAGGATCCCATTATTCATGGAAATTCAAGTCATGTTACAGCACCTCATTCATCCCATCATATATTGATACAATGGTTATGACTGCTTCTGTAGGTCAGGGAGATATGACACACGTCTCCATCTTCAAACTTGAGAAAACATTGCTATCACCAAAGGCTTATACACAGTGCCGTGTGGACAGTCTTCTGCTAACAGCAGTGTTGTGGGAGTGGATCTAGGCTCTGAAAACTCTAAGTACATTTCTCACACACACTCTGGAAGGAAGATGCGTCCTCATTTTCCAGACTGAGTAAATAAAACATGGTAAGGCTAAGTCACCCAGCTGAGGACAGAATCTTGGTTTTATTCTAGCCCCAGATCTCCTCTTTAATCACTAGATCTTGAGTCCTCAACCGTATGAAAAAATTGACTTAATTGAATCAAGTACCTCCATTCCCTTGGATATTTTGGGTCACTGTATATTTATTGACTGGTTCGATAATATAAACCACAAAACAGTAGCATTTCAGGTTGATGTTAATGTGATTAGGATCCAGCTTTGGAAATATGCATGTAATGATTTTTAGTGACATGAATGACGTGTTTTAAAGTGGCATTAAACCTTAAATCAGCAGTCACGGTAGATTTCAAACTCTGTAGAAGTTGTTAATCATGCACCTTACAACCTACCAAAATGATAAGCTTGACATGCCATAGTCATCGCAAATAATGTGAACCACCCCTTAAAGCCTACAGGACGAGGGAAACTATGAAGACCACATCAAGAACTTCTGCACAAAATAATTTGTACCCACCTTCCAAAAAGGACGAAGCCTTTGGCGTTGCTTATTAATGGTATTACCTCCGTATGGGAAGATATAGGCATGGCTATATTATTTTGAAACCCTGGAAAAATTATCCTTGTTTTTTTCCTAAAGGGCTCCCATGAAGATAAATGCTTCCTTTGACATTCTGCTTTAGGATAAAATAATTACTAATTCACTAAGTGGTTCATCTATACTATCAAAATAAGAATTGTTCATAAAAACTCTGTCACATAACCATCTTCTGGATACTGTTTAGAAAAGGGAAATCATGTCACTGAAATATTGTAATTATTCATAAAAACACAAATTGGTATGGTCTTTATGAACTAGTTTTAGAGCTCATCATAGCCGCTGCCTTTAGAGAAACAAAATGATTATTGGATAGTTTTCCCTGACAGAAAGGCTGTTTCTTTCAGCAGTCAGCACACAATGAATTTTTTCACTGGAAGGTCAGATGGGAGCTGTCACTTCAGATGTCAGCCAGGAGGGGACCCTCAATACCCAGCTTGTTTCCTGCCTTTCAACTAGATCACTGGTTCCTACATGTTTGGGGAGCCCTTAATCTTTCATCCTCGAAGGACTTCAAATGACACTCAGCAGGGAATTCTCTTGATACGTAGAATATCCTGTCTGTCATTACCTATTTGGCTTGCAAGGTAATTCATTGTGGTTTAAAATCAAATTGTTTTAAGCTGAGCTGGTGTTTTTCATTCGTGTCCTTCCAGTTGGCCTTCCTTTTTAAGTGCCATTGTATTTCAAACAAGCTGATCTAAAGGAAATGATTACTGCTACCAATATGCATCGTCACAAGAGACCAAAGGGGTGCAAGACCTATTTTATGTTATTTATTTGGTAAAATACTGATCGAGGCCTGAGAGTGACTGTCTGCTCTGGAAGAAATAAGCAGAATTGTTGATGAAGAGGGTCAGGAGAGATGTGTGATGATAGGAAGGAAAACCTAACACAATCTGTTGGTATTTGAGGCAATATTACTCTATGAAATTGAAGGTAATTTTTTAAATATATAATAGGTAACAGCAAAAATGCTGAGAAGCATAATTCTGAAACACTAGATAACACCCACCATTGGTTTCCATTGTAATTTGATTATTTGGGAACTCGGACATATATGAATGGTAGTATTACTAAAACAAAACAAAACAAAATCAAGGGGAAAACTGTTGCTCTTGATTTGCTGACTTGAACCTTGAATTTTCATTAGTAAAAGAAGAAAACATGAAACTTGACTTCCCATTTCAACAATCACAAAAACCCATCACAACACCTAGGTGAGTTTGGTGAGCATTTTTATCCCAGTTTTCTTGGAAACAATCTGAGTTCATATTAAAGCTCTATTCTCAAATAACTCGTAGATCACTGGAGAGCCCAACATTTGTAGTATCTTTTGCAACAGGGACTATAGAAACACAAAGAACTGTTGCAGGAATTTGCTCACCAGCGTTCTTTTCTTAGGTGGATTTTCTAGAGCGGAATCTCCTCTCTGACCGTGCACACAGTCAGTTTAGAGACGCTTATGCCTAAACAGTTATCTTGCCTGAGTGAAATTCCTCTTTTGCCAAGAATAAAATGCATCCAACCTTTTTGATGGTGAGGACACAGCGTTTCTGCAGCAGTTGGTGAGGATCTGGTTTTTGGTTCAGCCAGGCGTGCTCCACGGCCGATTCTTGAATGGAGGAGGGTGAGTTCCTCCGTAGTCGGGGGTGTGGAGCAGGGGGTTGTGCATTTGACAAAAGCTCACCCCAAATTATAATGTAGTCTCGTTATAACAGCAAATTAATGCTGTTTTCATTAGTAGGGCGTGAGAAAGTTAAGCTCAACAAACTCTCGGCTGCTGCGGCTCTGCCAGGTACCAAAATGCTGACTGAGCAAGTGGGTGAGCCCATTAGAATCTGGAGGGAGCTGTATGTTTATCAGAAACGGCTGTGGGTCAGAGCTGAAAAATACCCCGGCTTTGGATTCTCACAGGTGACTTCTATTAGGAAGCCTCTTCAGGGCAAGAAAAGTCAGTTCAAAGCTAAAATCTTCAAACTGGCTGAAAGCCACAGATCCCCCATCAAAAAGCTGGAGAGAGTGTGTAAGAACCTGACGTTTTGTGTTTAAGAGAAAGGGGCTCCAGGATTCAGCTCTGATCTCTTCAAACACATCTTTGTGTTGCCCCCCCATCCCCCTTCCAGAGCTCCTCTTGCTTCTCTGAAGGTTCTGGAAGATGCCAGCCACGTTGGGTACGTTTCTTGGAGCTAAGTGGGCCTCTGGATGCCAGCCTCCTGTGGCCTGTGGGAGGAGTGACAGAGGGCTGCCTGGGAGGAGGCCACCATTCCACTCCCGTGAGCACAGGCGGGGCCAACCTCAGGTTAGGAGGCAGAGGGTCTGCCTGTGTTCTGATCCCAGAACGGGCTACACGTACAGCCCTTCTGTGGGGGTGGGAGAGGAGAGACCCTCCTTGGGGGCTCCTCCCCAGTCACACCTGATGAAGCCCAGTAAAGCAACGTCATGCCGTGAGGCTGGGACCCTGTGGTCACACAGAGCCTGTACCCAAAGCTTGCCAAAGAGCAAGCAGGCGTCTTAGAAAACGTCTCAGCTACGCCACCATTGCACCGGTCTCTGAAAGAAGACTGCTTTTGTGAGAATAACTTATGTAAACACAAAACACAGGGCAGAGCGGAAACTCCCAGTGGGATCTGGGACTTTTGCTTCCATCCTCAAGCGCTCTCAGCACATGTCAAAAAGGCCAGTGAGAAAACGGAGTGGAGAGAGAGAGAGAAATGCATTTTCAATGTGGAAATTCAGTAACACGTTTTATAACCAAGTTGTAGATGAGGAAGGGCATTTTTTTGGTGTTAAGTGCTTTTCCTTGTATGGTTGTAAAGGGGTGAAAAAAAGAATAACAAACTGCATTTGGCAGTGGGTGTTGGAAGAGCCAATGTTTTTATTTCAGAAATTAAATTCCCAATGAATAGCATATTATATCATGTTTTTTTTTAAAGCAGGTTTGAACTTTTACACAATCTGTTTTAACACTGGCATGCACACCTGTATATATATGCTGATATGGTTCTAGTTTTTAACTTAAAAAATTTGATAAAGCTGAAATGTTAAATGTAAACTATAATGAAAACACTGCTGTAACACCAACCAGATGGCTTGTATTCCTTGGAAATTTAAAACATTTTGAATTGGAGTGAAAACTTTGTTACTTAACAAAATTCTTCTAAGTGTGGATAAAAGCAGCTCCTTGGCCTGGTCCAGTATTTCTCTAATTTGCCTGACTGTAAGAATCAATGAGGTGCTTACTAAGCATGACTCGCCGAGGTCCAATCTAGTCCTTTCTGACTCTTCATCGAGAGTCAGAGGTGTAATGTGAGCTAACCTGGTAGAGCTTAGGATCAAGTAAGTTCCAAAACAACTCTAGTAAAATGGCAAATGGACATTGGACGTTGAATTTTTTTAAAGTATATATATGGATAAATGAGTTCAGTCAATCAGTTTTAATGTTTTAGAACCTTTTGCATACAACACTTTTCAAATGACAGTTTTGTATTTAAAGAAAAGGAGAGGTACCGTGTATGACAGTCAAGTGCAAGGATTGCTTCCTTCTTGCCCAAGGTGAACACGAAAATGTCTTAAAGCGACTGGTTCAGAAAATAATCAACCGTAACTGTTCAGATTTTGCAAGAGTCGGAGTCTTTATTGACCCAAAGATCAGAGTCGGTTTTCAGGAATCTTGATATCGAAGAAATATAGGAATTGAAGATTTTCATAAAATTGAGTCTTTCAAAAACCTATCTGGCTTTTACTGCGGTGAGGAGGCGATGGTAAAGACTGAACAGATGGATTCATAGTGTAGCTGGTTGAGAGAGAGTTCCCGTGGCCCCGTGGTGGTTAAGCACCAGTCACATCGAACTGAGGGCCTGGCTTGGGGGAGCTTTAGATTTGTAATCCAGCAGCCACACAAAAATCTGCAAAGTGGGCACCAATACCCATCCTCACAGGTGGAAAGGCTGAGGCTCTCATATGCCCTGTCTCGCACGGCAAAAAGCCTCTTCCAAAGTCTGTTCTCAGCGCAGTCCACCAGTCTACACTTTAAATGATCTTGCAACAGGACAGCAGCCATGTGACCACACTATCTTCCTGGAATCCAAAGAAGATGAGATATTGGGAACGAGAGTAAGTGTCCATTACATATTTAGATATGTCCTATTTGCAATGTTCCCATGAAAAATAACACTACAATATATGACATACATTTTCTATGTGTATGACTAAAGTAAAATGTTAGTTAAAACCAAGAATGAGAATCCCATTCCTCTTAACATGTATTAAGTCAGTGTATAAGCATGTGTATCTTTCAACAAGAATTCTCCAGTGGTCCAGAGCGTGTCCCCAAATTCATTTTCAAAACTCTATCCTTAACCAAATCTTTTCATCCTTGGAAGAATAAGAAGTCCTCAAATCTAAAGAATGTTTCAAAGTCATTTTAAACTGAAATGTACAGAATTCCATTAAGATATATTTTCAAGACAATCAGTCACTTCACTGCTAACTTCTTGGAGCGTATCTGCACAAACTCGTGGTTTGATTTTTTTTTTTTTTTTAAGGAAACATCCAGATGTAAAAGTGTTTGGGATGTAGGGGTAAAAAAGGAACATGACACAGATTCAAAGTAATCATCCCTATGGTCTTTTCAATTCACTTCACCTAAGGGTGAAGGATTTTGTTGCTGGTAAAATGCTTTGATAACGTTGAGAGAATACTGTATAATTAGTCACGGAGCTAAGTTATATTTGGCCCAGAAAGGCATAGTATGACTTTAACTTAACATTGCATGATATCCCATAAGTCTCTAAAATGCAAATTTTTCAAGTTTTAAAAATCTGATGGGATTCAAGGGAAGAAACTTGATAATTCGTTCACAGTAATATTGTCTGCTTAGCCTGTCTGAAAATATAGCTGAAGTAGATTTTACATATAACTCTGTATTTGTTTTTCTGTCACATGAATTTTTCTCTCATGACAATTGTTAGAGAATTAAACAAATTGGGCAATCGTTTTATTGTTAAATGATTATATATGTAAATAGCAGGTTTGTCAATTTTTCCCCCCAGGAGAAAAATGAACATTTAAAGGGCCCAAAAAAGAAGCTAATAAATTACTTGTGTTTAGGAGACATTTACAAACTTTGCTCATTTTTTTTTTTGAGAAATGATCACCATAGGGAGGTAAAAACAACTAGCTTTATATCCTCTCCAAAATAAAGAAAAAGTAAAAAAAAAACTAAAAACCAAAACAAAACGAAATACCCACAGGCCATCGATAAAATTACTCTAAGAATTAGCCTTATTTTAAATGCATGGAAAATAGCAAAATTATCATGCCAACATAATAGATACCATAATTCGTAAGTGCCTAGTTATCAAAACAGTGACATAGTCATGGCTAAATGCAATCTTATATACGACGCACCTACATATTGTATGATCATTCCTGTTATATATTACATTTGATCCTCATCAAATTAAGCTGCCTATGTATAAACGGCATCATGAAAGAAACATTTAATATCCACTACTGCACAACCATAGCATGCAGGACACTATGAATTAGCTGTAAACAGTAAAGTGTCAGTACCTTCCAGAAATCCAAAGAACATGGAAGTACACATGTGCTAGTCAACATCAGTTATAGATGTGACATTTGTATTGAACAAAGCTATACCGCATACAGCAGTTTTGGAGATCTCTGTCTCAGCTCTCTACACATACCACGTGGTCACCCTGAAGAAACTGCATTTCCAAACCAGCTCTGTTAATGCCACTGAGCTCCAGTGAACTACTGGACACAAGTGATTCTATGTTTCAATGTGAAAGCTGTTTTATATCATTTTCCTGTCTGGCATAATTCAGATTTTTTGAGTCATTATGAATATGCTGCATGTGGGCAATAAAGCTTTCTCTCCTGAAGCCAGTGTGTTCTTGCTAGAAATAAGAATACTGTCATTTGTCAGCAAGTGATTTTTCTACTTGTAGTCTATGGGAAATAGCTGTCAGAAGGAACCTGTGTCTTATAATACTTGGGGGGAATGTTGCAGCTAGGAGAGGAGGATCAAAAGAAATTGATCCATTCTTATAAAAATGCAGATGGGTCATAAAGATCTGATCCAGTGATTCCTAGGCAATTACAAATTACCATATTAGAGCAAAAGCTTGAACACTAAAATATTTCAGTTCTCTTCAGGTTTGTGGTATTGGAAGATGTTTTTTGGAAGGAGGGGAAAAACTGATTGCTGGACAGGCTTTTCCATGCTCTATTGGCTCTGATAATGAGTTAGGCAGTTGGCGTGGATGACAGGAATGTCCTCTTCACTCAGAATTCTAATAAACCTGTGAAGCTGCCCATACCATCCATCCCAATGAACTCATTTTGGTCTGCATTCCAGTTAGGTAGAAAATGGTCACCTTGTCAAACTGAGTTTGGACATGATATGGTCATGTGAAGTGTTGAAATACATTAACTACATCCTATTAAATCAAAATCTTGCTTTTACATTTAAAGCATTTAAAGCCATTGCAATCCATTCCCTTCGTTTCCTGTTCATATACAAGTGATTTAAGTTTGCTTATGAGGCAAAAACTGTACAATTCTCATCATTCAGGCATTATAAAACGTCTTTCTTTAAAGTCTTGTGATATAAACAGTTTGGTTTATATGAATTACATATTTTTCATCTGCATTAAGAAACAATATACATCATTTTTTCCAGAGTAATTTAATGTTATCTATGCTAGGCCTAAGATAGTCATAAAAACGGACTTTATCACCCGTGACCATCAATGTGTTACTTTTATAAAACTCACAAACGTTCTTTGGCCACTTGGGTCACTGCCCACTTGGAGGGAACTGTACTTGGGCCCTGGGACCATACAGAGACTTGCCTCCATAAAAACTAAGGCCACAGATCAGCCTTAAGGGAACGCCATTTACAGAGTCAAATGTTACAGAAGATCCAGAGAAGTTTCCATTCCTCAGACACAAGTTCCTTGACGTGTTGAGAGGTGGTGCTTTCGATTTCTGACTCCTGAAGTCTTGTCTTTACTGTCTGAAGGCTTCTGCTGTGAAATATCGACGAGGGCACTTGCTATGGCAAGACCTGGGAGAAAATGAAAAAAACAGAAGCATTTAAAGGCCTGAGGAGAACTTCTCTGGGGTGGTGACAGAGGACATACTCTACTTTGTATTGTTTAACATTAGTTATCAAACATTTAGTCGTCTATTGAAAGTCGTCAACTAGTTTATCCTTTACTTAAAATGTTTCTTAACTTAGACATAAAAACCTCACTCATGAAGAAGAATAAGAATGTAACAAAGTTCACTGACTCTGATTTTAGACAATCAAATTCAGGGTGTGACAAAACAACACAGTCAGTAATGGATATGACCGCACACCTTAGTGTCTATGTCTGAACACAAGTTTGCTCTGTCTATAAAAGGAATTTTCAGTGTTACTATTTTTTGAGAAAAAAATTCATTATATTAAATTAAATTAGAGCAGTTTTAGGCTTATAGAAAAGATGAACTATCAACTGAAGTTCACAGTTTACACAGTTTTCACTCTGTGTTATAGGTTTTGACAAATGTAAAATATCATACAGTCACCATTATAATAGTTTTCAGTGCCCTGAAAATCTCCTGTGATTTACAGTTCCATCCCTCACTTTCCCCTGAGCCCCTGGAAACCACTGATCTTTTAAAAACATCTGTACAGATTTGCCATTTTCAGAATGTTATGTGGTTGGAATTATACAATATGTAACTTTTAAAGAATGCTTTATTTCACTTATCAATGTACCTTTGAGTTTTAACATATCTTTTTTTGGGTTCAGTGGCTTATTTCTTTTTAATGTTAATAATATTCCATTATGGATATACTGGAATTTGTTCATTCCTTCCTTGAAGGGCATCTTGATTGTTTTTAATTTTTGCAATTATAAATAATGCTGCCATAAATTACCATGTGCAAGATTAGTGAGGATGTAACTTTGCAATTCACACATACCTAGGAGAGTGATTATAGGGTCAGATGCTAAGACACTGCTCTAGCTTTGTAAGAAATTACCAACTTGTTTTCCAAGATGGCTGTCATTTTGCATTCCCATCAGCAATGGATGGGGCTCCTGCTGTCCCACATCTTCACCAGCATCTGCTGTTGTTAATACTTTGAATTTTAGACATTCTAACAGGTGTGTAGGTATATCTCATAATTGTTTTACTTTGTAATTCCCTAATAGCATGCTGCTGATCATCTTTTCAAATGCTTATTGATTATATACTGTTTGGTGACATATCTATTCAGATATTTTGCCCTTTTTTACAGAGCTGTAATTTAAATATCACAATAGTTTCAGAGTCACAACATAATGATTTGATTTTGTATTTTGTTCATATTTTAATTGAGCTATTTGTTTTCTTATTGCTGAATTTTAAGAGCTATTGCTTCCATTTTTCATACCAGTCCTTTAATCAGATATGTTTTGCAAATATTTTCTTCTGTGACTTATCTTTCCATCCTCTTAAATTGTTTTTAAGAAGAAAGCACCCAAGGAATAAATTTGTGCTATGCACAAGTTGACATGGAAGGAAGCGAACTGGTAGAATTTTAGCTGATAGATGCTTTAAATATAAGAAAAAAAATTTGAGTAGTATCAGTAGAATCTCTACACAAAAGTGGATTTCTAGTTAATAGAGGTTAACTAAATATTGTTAGTCCATTGATAGAAATATTGGGTTATAGCCTCAGGAAGAGTACAGACTCCCAAATATGTACCAACAATGGCTCAACCAGGTATCAAAGCTACACAGGAATTGTTTAAATTTCTGTTGCGATTCATATCATTCTTGGGTAAAATAGTAGGTACCAAATCATCCTACTAAGCCAAGAGATCAGACTGCTTGCTTTAAGAAGAGTTGATCAAGGACTTTTGGTTTGCTTTCCCTTCTCCAAGGTCTTGTAGATTTGACTCTGAATTGAGCTAAACCAATTCCTGAGAGCTCATGAAAACCTTCCCCTTGTGCTGTTCTTACAAGAAGACCTCCCTTGGAAGCTTTTCGTGTGTAAGGTGTCAGTGTATTCTTTCATTCCTGTGGGTCACTTCACTGGTGGTTAAGGCTCAGCTGTGGCCTGGCAAGAACAAAACTTCATAGATTTATGAAATGAAAGAAACGCCAGTGAAGGGAAATGACACTCTAAGAGGAAGGTCAACTGGCAGGTCATTCGACTTCCTCAAAGAAGATTCTGATAGTCTTTGAGTCATTTCCACACCTAGCTAAGGATTGAAGCCATAAATGTAAGCAGGGAATCAGGGGAGTGGAAGTATGTCTAAAGAGAGCCCCATATTCAGATGTTTGGCAATGGAAGGAGATAAGTAAGCTGGTATAGAGTGGAGGCAGCCATTTCAGATGAAATACATATTATTATCTGAGTACCAATATTTTTAAAGGAAAAAGGCGGTTCATGTACATTAGAAGACAAGGTGTTTATGGAGAAGGAGAAACTGATGGTATTAGAGAGGGAAGGGATTAAAAAACTGAAGGTAATGGCTATTTAAGCTGATAATTTTACATATTTACCTTTTAAGGATTGCTGTTAAATAACCTATTCTTTCAGGTTATTTAATAATATCTTCAACTGCTTAGATATAATGTAAGTTAAATGTTTAAAATGTAAACACAAATAGATTTCTTGACCTTGGAAATGCACATATGAACTTCTGAAGTATTCAGCATAGCTAGTTTAACCACTTATTCTGCTCTGGGAAATGATTCTTTTCTCTCTCTTTTTTTTTTTCTTATCTCCTCTTTGAGGGAGCCGAAGCACATTATTATCGTCATCGTCATCATCATCCTCATGATATCATCACTTAAATCACAGAACATGGTTGTGTTAAGAATTCAATTCAGGAAGACCTTAAGTTTTCACATCTCCTGGCATACCTGGGTCATAATTTATAATCTACTGTTACTTCATTCTTGGCACCATCTTGTCTAGAGACAGTCAACTATGACACATAATATATGTCTCCTTTCACATGGACAGAGACCACTTACACTAATTTCAATGATCACAGCATCCAAATAAGCAATCATGTTATTCATTAAACTACTGTATGATCTAGTTCAAAGGAGCTTTTAAAAATAATGTTTCCATTTACATGAGGCTGCAAATGTTGCTTTCTTTACAGAATACAGAGCACCAGGAGAGAAGGAAAAAATTTTAGTTGCCCAAATAAGAATTTCTATGCTAATCTTGAACTGTCATTGCATCTTTGTATGTCGGGCTGTATGAAGTCCAAAGTCTAATTAAAGTCGTCTCTCTCACAACACGTTCTAGATTTATTAATGCCTCGCAAGCTTGAAAAGACATTCGGTGACAAATAATAAACCATAAACACATTTTAGTTCCTAATTTAGAAATAAAACTAAAAATCATGCTTATTTTTAACTTGACAGCTTTTGTCCTTTCTTAAGAAAATGGAACAATCGCCTGCCTCTTCGGATTCGGCACAAATGGCGTTACGCTGTGTGGAAGCCTTGCGTTCCCCCAGCGCTGATACTTCAGCGCGCACCAGGCGCACGCACAGAGGATGTGCAGAGCCACTCGCTCAGATTCCTTCTCGGTGGTCAAGCGATGTTTCACTCGGATTTAATCTGGAGTCCTTGGTCAGCCCACGTGGCTTGTGGCGTTTGCCGTGAGTCACTCTGCTTTGTGCCTCCTGTCATGTACGCTACACGAGTGTGCGCTTGTGTGTGACCTGAGCGTCACACCGTCAAGTCCATTTCGCTCTCTCCATGTTTTCAAAGAGAACTTTGAAAAACAAAAATAAAACAATAACCCCGGAAGTTGCCTGGTTTTCTTTGAACTTATAAGAAGAGGCCTGGACACAAGAGTGAACGAGACAGGGTCCTGTCTGCCTGAATTGTATAGTGTATGAAAGAGTCACTAAAGAGAGGGAGAGAAATGAAAGCAAATTCTGTCACGGCCCTTCTGCATACTTTGTTATTGTAGGGAATCTAATTTTCTTAGCTGATGGAAAGAAGAGTCAAGTCAGTATCTTTTTTAAAAAGACAGTAGTATCTCTCTCCACCAAACATAACATTACACGCTGAAGAGAGACTGAACGGACAAAGGGGCACTGAACACACCGTGTGTCTGAACAGCAGGCTAGGCCACGGCTGCAGGGACCACGCAGAAAGCCGACCTGCCTCTCCCGTAACCACGGGGATGTCGGCCCCGGGCTGCCAGGCTGTGCGGGAAGTCACTGCTGTCCCTTATGAACACCGGGGAAGTCAAACAATAGTCCCTGTAACAAAGGGCCTCACAGAGTCAGGATGTGATTAATAATTCATGAATTGCCGAATTTGTGTTGCCGCTTCCAATCTGTCAGACCAACCAGAGAGAACCAAATACGCATCCTAACCAACCACACAGAAGATCGCACTTTTAATTGCCTGCCTCTAGCTTTCCTGGGCCCGTAGCCTCCATCAGAGCCCCGAAGCTTCCTGTTTTCCGCTCTAACGTTTCCGGCACATCTGCCTGCCTTGGGGTCTCTGCCAAAGTGCAGTGAGCGATGGAGGGTGACTCCTTTGCTCTAACAAGTTCTGAATAAATAGCCTTTGCTTACTCTTATTTGCATGGTCTTGGTTTATTTTCACACTGGCCATGAAGAGCTAGAGGTAGCTTGTACTCTTTCCTGGGTTAAAAAAAAATCCACCAATAAAAAAAAAGCCACATAGAAACGAGTCTCTGTATTGGCCTTTGAGGCAAACATGCTCTCCCAGCTTTAGATTTCTCCGGGCACTCTTTCGGGCGAGGGGCTTTCTGGTGCTGCCCCTGAGCCTGGTGGCACAGGGGGAAGAGCTTCGTCTCTGCGAGATGCTGGGCGGTAGCGCGTGCAGCCTGCTGTGAGAGCGCCACTCAAATCAGGTCGTTCCAGAAGATCATTTTTCAAAACGTCACACAAATCATCTGATGAAATCCACTTATTGTGTTCTTCAGGCCTAGCATAGTTTCTTGTTATCAAAGCAATACAATTAACTGAAGGAACAATTCATTATTCTAGACTGGTGGTCTAAAGGAATTTCATTTACCACGTCAAGATGATGCACAGAAGCTGCAGGCTAGCTGAATTTACATCAAAATATGCCGGAAAATTCAATAAAAATGCTGAAGTTGAAATATTTATCATGAGCCTTACCTTTTTGTACCTGTAGGTCCTAAATATCAGGCACCTCCACGTTCAGATTTAAAAGTGAATTATAAATCTCGCAAGAAAGAAAGAGCCATCTTCTGGTTCCTAGTCCACTGTCGTGCCCAGTGGGACCTCAGAGGGGCCACGAGGGGCTGCGCCGGCTCACCCAGGGCAGGGACAGCTGGGAGAAAGCGGACTCCTTTGGGACTGACCATGTAAATTTCCTTTGGAACATGGGTACCAATTAGTAGTCCCTGATCTGGACACCAAGAGCTTCCACAGAGATTTTGTAGATACATAGAAGATACTCCACAATCACACTTTATCCCTTAACCTTAGAAAAAAAACCCCAACCCTTTTTTTCTAAAATTTAAGAACTTCGTTTCTTAATAAACGTGTGCGCATATGTCCTCAAGAGAAAACCGTATACATGACTAAGAGCTAACTATTGAAATGGTAAATCTATCTTTTTCAACCAACTACATTTGCCATGGGAACCACCAAGGAGAAACATCAGGGGTAGTTATCCTTAGTAAAACTCTAGTTTTTTCTAATGGAAGCGAAATGGTATTAGTGAATTCCAGCAGCAACAATCTACTCATAAAATTACTGATGTGTGTATGTTTTTACAATCATGCCGAACAATTAATAAGTACAGTAATAAAGCACAGCACATCAAATGAAATTGCCTTGGAAAGAACATTCTCACTTTATGTACAAACAGAGCACTTGCATTTTGCATTTGAACAAAGCCTCAGAAAAGTCATTCATTTTGAAATGCTCTCCTCCCAAGTCTGTGTAAGAGCAGGCACCACTATATATTTTAATTTTCCAGGAAAACAGCTTCATTAGGCGTGAAAGGTTAATTGCAGGTTTAAGTGGAGCTCAGGGAAGGGAGAAGGGTCTGTGGTGAATTGCACAGTCTGCTTCAGGAAGACTTGAATGAGTGCTGTAAACTGTTTGCCCTGCTGAAATGTTTTACTACCTCATTTACTATCTGTCTTCTTTTACGGCTTGTATTTGTAGTTCTTCTAAACCTTTAATGGCTACAGTTTTATTTCACTGTAATCAGATTTAAATGGAAATACCATGCTGGGATGTTTAAATGTTTTTCCTCTGATTGTATATAGTTACATACTACCGATCAGGCCTGGGTAGCCTTCACATGATTAAGAAAGTGACTTTGGGAAACTTTGATGTGACACAGACATTAGTTATTGTACAGACTTAATTCAACATTCAGTGTGGCCGCCCCTGCCAATATGTAACTAGAGCTGGATGCATAATTAGAAAATACGCATTTCCATTTTAATTTATCTGTTGGAAGGCCAGCACACTGAAGTCATTATTAGGCAAAACTCCAAAGGTTACATTGTTGAACAAAAATTGAAACACTTCAAATGCTGAAGATACTGGAATGACAAATGGACTAGTCATATTTGTCTGAGAGTTTAAAGAAATGTTTCCTTTCACCTAATAAAAACCAATGACAACTACAGATGTTAGTGTTTAAATATGAATGATCATTGTTTTCTGGTTATAAAATTGTGTTTGGACTTTAACATATAACATCTGAAATTTCATATGAAGATACCCATTATAAACTGGTTTTATATAATAACTATACAAGTTATGTAAAATGTAACCTTGTTCCCTCACCATAGATGCCACTTTCTACAATATTGCTGAGAACTCCCTATTTTTATATGAATTGCTCTTTCATTGGCTAGAATATGCTAAGTAAATCAAGATCTTTACTACTCAAGTCTTTGTTTAATGCAAATCCTGTTGGTTCTGAACAAGTACAGCTTCTTTGGATCACATAAATTCTAATTTTAATCATATAATTTTAAGAAGAAATTTTACTTGGTATACTTAAAATATTTTGTGATTTCTCTCTTGAGCCATACACACTGTAAGAATCAGTCTTGCAGCTACCTTTTCAAATTAATAAATCTCCACTTGGAATTCACTCTAAATCAACTGGGAAAATATTTTCTAGTATTTTCTTCCTCCAATTTAAAAAAAGCTGATACATTATAATCTATTATTTAAATCTCTAATATCCTAATTTAACTTGTGTTCAGCTTTCAATGAAGAAACTAAACTAACAATTTTGCAACGATAGCAATATTTTATTTTCCATTAGGCAGAGAAATTGTATTTTAAGCATTTCTCATAGTTACATGTCATTGGTTGCTTTAAATTAAATTATATGTGAAAGTATTTTGTGAACTATATAGCATCGGATAAGCTTCATTTTAATATTAAAACAATTAGTTACTACTCCCAATGACTACAATAAAATAACAATCAAGTTAGAAATGTTCAGAAAATGCCAAAGGTCTAAGGATCAAAATATTGTTTTAAGAGTAAATCATTTCATTCAGCTATTATTCCTTGAGTGTTTGCTATATGGAAGGCACTGCCTTGGTCCCTAAGGACTTAGTGAATAAAACAGACAAAAGAGAAAAGATTCTGTATCTGACGAAGCTTCTATAACAGTGGATCAAGTTCATGTATCCTTTTGACCAAGTGAAGATGAAATATAACGGGTTAAATAAGGATCCTGGCATATAAGAACTCAAAAATGTCATCATCATCATGTTCATTATCAACACCAACATCCTCTTCCTCCTCCTCCTTCTCCTCCTCCTCATATAAAAAAGTTTGATGTCAAATAGGAAACAGTAGACAAAGGACTGGGCACTCATGATTTTGTGTCTATCCTTTAGTAGCATTCATTCAAAAAGCAGAATGCTTATCATGTGGAATACCTACTAAGGAACAAGATATGATAGAAAGGTGAACATAACGACTCATACACAGCATCAATGCTCAGTAACCTCGTCAGTGAGGTGATACTGTGTTCAGTCCTCAAGCCAGAACTGTTGTGACGCTTTGGATGATAAAACTGAGCGCCTGCTCATCAAGCTGCAGATGACTTACATGTGTTACATCTTCAGGGGGGCTTATGAAAGAAACTGAAATCGATAAGGGGACATATGGGAATGACAGCGCGCGGCAGAAAGCGCTCCTGTTCACGATGCTTGCATTGGGGGAGATATGACTAGGAATTAACTTTTATACACTTGCAGAGTTAAAAAGACGTCTACATTCACTATCTAGGTTGTCCCACAAGACTATTCTCGAAGTGGGTCACAGAGCTGTTTTCTCAGTTGCTTCACAGATGGCCAGGATGAGGCACAGAGAGGAAATGACTAGCTCAGGCTCACAAGATGGTGGCCGTGGTGGGGCCTGGGCCTGAACCCAGGACTCCAGGAGAGCACGCTGCTCACTTACAACCATAAGATGGATAGCGCTGCTTTGGCAAAAATGACGAATGCATGATTCCAAGCCAAACAAAAACAAAAGTTGATAAGGGTGTGAAATGAGTTATGATAAAGGCATCAATTAATGCTGACAAAAACACAACGGCAACAATAAACTATTCTGTTAACGCTGACTGAAGGTGTAGTATATTCCAGGCATTGTCCTCAGCATTTTATACGCTATTTCATTCATTTATGCAGACAGGAGTGGAGGACAATGCGTGTGATGTCGATAAACATGAACAGAGGGCATAGTGCCGGCAGCGTTGCTGGAGTTGGTTGTTTCCAGAGTCATCATTACCAAATAGCATCAAGCTGGGACAATGGCGGCAGAGTCCCTAGATTTGCTGACAATCATACAAAGACACATTCTGTGGAGTGGGTACAAGGCGTGTGGGGGGAGGAGGGGAAGAGAGGGAGGTGAGAGCTCTGAGGTGGGTGTGGTGGGCGAAGATTCCCAGGGGGATGCCCAGGTCTCTGAGCTGAGGTTTGAAAGATGAGAAGGAACTGGCTGGCTGAGGGGCACAGGCGTGAAGGGCGTGGTGTGCCCTGGGGCGAGGGGTCTGCATATTCAACAGCAAGGAGAGACAGGGTGTCTGAGAACTTTAGACCTTTGCTCTGGGTGGAGCACGGACTACAGGAGGATGGCGAGAGGCAGGCAGAAGGGGCCCACAGGTGCCTTTAGGGGTCAAACAGGAAAACTGCGATTTTTCTTTTTCATCTGCAAGCCAGAAAGAACCATGGAATGATTTTCAGGAGTGGAGAGGCACACTTGGATTTTTATTTCAAAGAGACACCTCCAGTGGTGATAGGAGGACAGACTGGAGTGGCCGGTGACATTACTATGATTAAAACAAGATAAGACAGTGGAAAAAAAGGAGAGAGGAAAGGGATGAGCAAGATTGATATTTACGAGAGGCTAACTGGGAGATCAAAAATAGGGGGGAGTTTTCTGGCATGAGTGGTGGAGGGCATACAAATGCCATTCAACAGTAAATGGCAGATCAGGAAGAGCCAGGGCTGGTGGGAAGGAGCTGGAGTCTTTGGTTCTAGATATACTGAGTGTCATGCCCTGAGGGACACCTTCGTGGCGCTGTCGTGTTGGATGTACAGGTGTAAAGCTCAGGAAGACAGTCTAGTCCACATACAGAGCACTGAGGGCGGCCTGCTTGGACGGAATCCAAAGACTACAATGGTGGAGGTGGGTAATGCTCGCTGGGCTGCTGTTGCAACAGTGAGAGCTGAAGTCTCAGTGGCTTAGCAAACAGTCTCTCTCTCTTAAGTCCCAAGTGGCTATCTGATTGGTGTCGTGATGTGTGTGGGGTCGGTGTGGGGAAGGGGAGGGAGAGCAGCATTTTTCTGTGTAGTTACTCAGGCACACAGACTCGGGATGCTTCTGCCATCTTGAATTGGGATCTCATGTTGCCTTGGGCACTGACATCTAGGTGGCAGACGGGAGGTGAGGGCAGCAATTTACATACCCCCTCCTAGAGCAGCTTGGGTCAGCAAAGTTCACAACACTATTCCAATGTCATTGGCCGGTATTCCTTCTTGGCACCAAATCTCTGCTGGGAGGGAGTGCAAAAGGCCACCCAGAGAGAAAGAAAGGGGAAAAAGAAGAGAGGTCAGAATAAAAAGCCAGGATGAGATTGTTCTCAGACTCTAGAAGACTAGTCAGTGGCTGATTATCATCCCTGAACCTGGTTTCTGCTTTTGCAGCAACTAGTCCCCAAATTCAGGACAACCCGAAGCCAGATGAGCTTGTGGAGTCTAAGCTTTTCTAGATTTTGAAATTCTGAAAGTCCCTTGGAGAGTTCTCTTGGAAGCCAGTTGGACTAGGTGGTTGCTACTATCATTTCTGGCTTCTCCAAACTTATGCCTGCGGCTGTGGGCAAGGACTCAGAACCCGCCGCTGACCTCCTACCTCCGACGTGCTGTCGCTGGAAACAGAGGGGCTGCCGCACACAGCACGTTGAAGTCTGGGGACTGGCTGGGTCCAACAACTTCTAGAAATAAGCATTTGTTCTTACTAGCTAATGATTTGCCAAGGACTGGACATACCTGTTGTATGAGGTATGGCTTGTACTTGTTGTGGGGCTGGTTTTTATATGCCAGTAACATTGGTCAAGAAACTGGCCATACGTCTATCTTAGAAGAAAGAGCATGAGCCAAAGACTAACCTGGACTTGGTCTAGAAATCTCTGAAAAATCTGATGGATTGATTTTTTTTTTTTTAAGTTAAGTTTTCTAATTCTCTATATTATGCTACAAATTTTTCTTGATACTTCTGCCTTCTCTTTCCATCTGGGAGCTCCTTGAAAGTAGGGCCTATGTTTTTAATTCACCTTTATGTCCTAATACTGGGTTGTAGGTAGTGGTCAATAAAGGAGAATTAAATGATGTGCTATGATGCTGTGTGCTGCTGAGGAAGTGAATCCTGGTGAGAAGTGTAAGTGTATCTTAAAGATATTTGGAAATAGGGTCTGGCCTTCTTATGTTTCTCTTGAGTGGAAGGTGAGAACAAGGCAGGGCCGGGAGGAAACACCACAGCACCAGTGCAGCCGTTATCTGTTTCCAAGAAGATGACCCAGGGGACATCTTCTTGCACGGCGCCACTGTGCTTGTCCTATGAGCTACGAGCTACATGGGTAAACATATCGATCACTATCTTGAGCAACGCTGTCTCTGAACAGCTTCTACCTGTGGCTGTGTTACAATAGTGATGAAAAATTCCAGCAGCTACCACACCTGGTTGGCATCAAAGCATTAGCAATTCAACTCGTTGTGAATGTCTTTGGAGAAACTTTTAGTCTTTATTTACTTTAAGCTTTTCTCAGTTTCTGAATGGACCACTTTCCAGAAGGAAAAATCCGTTCATCTTTCGTGTTACGATCTCTCTCTAGAGATCTGTGCAAAGTGAGAGCTAAAATAATTCATTTGATTTAAAACAACAACAACGAAGGTGCGTATTGCTAAGAAACTAGATTGTAATTTTACATTAAAGTTAAACAGTGCTGGATGCTATGGGGATCACTGTTTTCCGGACCATTGACAAAAGCGTGCGTGAGATTACAGGAGACAGATACCCAGCTCATGACATCACATGGCACAGATATACCACACTGAATATTAAAAGACAAGCTAGCAGCTAAAAATAAATTTTGGTATTGTCCAAGGTGATGTTTTTGTTTCCTTAAGTTCATAGCAGCTAATTTTTTAAAAAATTTGACATTATAAGAAATTGGAAATACACAACTATCTCTGAAAAGTCAAAATATGATTAAAATAAACTCATGGTAAATAAAATTTATGCCTTTTATATAGAACTCCCGTATCATAACAAAATCAGGAGGGAAAAAAGTAAGATAAAATGATGCAAATCCTCACTTCTAGACATTTAGATGAAATGGAAAAGAAAAATGGTACGAGAATCATGATTTTTCCATTAATATCATTATAAACTGCTGAGACCTTACCAAAAGTTATTATAGATAACTTAATGGCCAAAGGCATTTTAACAAAAACAGGTATGTCAGTAGCCAAATTGAACCTTGACAAATACCCTGGCTGAAGGAAAAGGGAGTATATTTGACAGTGTATTTCTCAAAACAGACTTCAAACCATTCTTCCAAGGTGTGTTAAGTGATCAAGGACTCAGATGGTACACATTCTCCTCAGGGATTCAACAAGGGGACTTTGGGGAAGTAGTTTGTTTAAATGACCTTCTTTAATCTAACACAGGGTGGCATAAAAGAAACCTTCATTCTCTAAAGCAGTTTTGAAAATGTGACTGAGCATGTCCCATAAATGCTGACCCTTCTGAGTAAAAAAAAAAAAAAAAAAGCATCATTTTGCCCCACTTTGTCTCTGGGAGCAATCAAAGTGGTCTTGGAGTTACTGTAAATTGAGAAGTGTCACAAAGAATCACTACTAGTGAGAACCTTTCAAACTCTACAGGTAGATAAATCAAAAAGGGAGCAGACTTCAGAGTGATCTGGGATTTTTCTGATGTTTTATCCAGGGGATAAACATTTCCTTGCATTCATTTCATCCACTTCCAGACACAAAGATAATCCTCGTACCTTGGTTCCACAATCCCTGAAGACAGTGTCCTAAGTGATTTCCCCAATATGTCTGCAGAAGGGATGTACTGCTCAGCACAGGTTCCTCACAGAGTGCAATGAAATGGGTTAAGAGATGGATGGAGACAGAAATTTTTATTAGCACACGCTATTGCAGAAGGCTCGCTGGACAGAGAATCAAAATGTCATCTGTGGGAGAGATGGAAGACTTTGCCCTCTTTATTAGGCATATTCGCTGTAGATGCTATCTACCTACTTTCAGTAAGTGCCTTAGCTGGCAGGAAGATGAACAAAACTTACTTTCAGGTCAATAAAGGAAATCTCTTATGATCAATGGTTGATTAGTGTAGGATCTTGTGAGCAGTAGGCTCTAGGCTGCATTCGGTAAAGGGTTTTCAAATTAGTCTTACTCTGAGGTCTGGGCAAGTGGCCAGTTCACCGCCCAGCTGCTGCTGACTTTCAGCCCAGTGGTTGACGAATTCCCATAATTAGAGGCAAAGTTTTAGTTTTGTTTTTTAAATAAAGAAAAATAACTTACATTTTAGAGGCATTAAATTTAAAAATGTGGAAGGGCACAAATGTGCTATCAGATTTTTAAAGTGTATCCATTTCATCAGATTTGGTTTCACATTCTTTTACTCCAAACCTTCATTGATTAAAGTTGGAGAAATGTGGATTAGAATTTTTATTTGCAAAGATATTTATGAATTTTCCCAATACAAATGGGGATCCTGAAAGCCATAAATGGCTTATTTATAACTGACTGAGTATATTGAGTTGCCCTGTTCTTTTGGTAAAAGACTACCTTTTTAAAAAGCATTTTGACAAACTGGGATTATAGTAATCAGAACAAAAGCAAACCCTCTACGAACAACTATAGATTTTAATCAATTTATATTTCATTCCCCTTTCATTTTCTGTATCTGAAAGAGCCAACCAGTTGTGTTTATTTCTTTGATCAAGCACTAATAGAGAGAAGATGGATAAGCAAAAATACTAAACTTGAACAAATGAGCCACAATGCCAAAGGGCTACCCACTATTTCTAGAGCTAGAATAATCCGCAAAGATGGAAAAGTCAGTGTACAAAACAGCTCCTGCACACTTCAGTGCCAATGCTCCATATTTTTAACTTTAAAGCTCATGGCTAGATGTGTGCCATCTATCACCATTACTCTTACTTGCACATTTAGAGCAGACGGATGAAGGGAATTAGAAACAATGTTTGTTAACTGTAAAAAATGTTGGGTGAGCTGCCTGAGAGAAAATAAATATGGTTGCCTTGGTACAGAACTGACTAGAATTAACCCCACTGAATCAATAGCTAAACTAATTATACCCAATATGTAATCTTAATTTAAACAAAAGCAACAACTGAATTGTAGGTGGCTGAATTGCTTGGTTGACTAAGCTGTTCAGATCAGCATCTGGTTTCGGTGCCCTTCATGGTGTGACCAGGTCATGTTCTGAAGTTTATGATCCAACCAGAAGACGAGTTACATGCCAATTCAGAGCATGGCCTTTATTGAGACGTGTGATTAAAAATGACAGAAGAAAGTTGGGGGTGGGGTGGGCTTAATATGTAATAAATCTCTAGAACTACTATGGGATGAAATTAATTATTTAATAATTTTAGCTAATTTGGGAAAAGACCTGTTTAAAGAAGGCAACAGGGTATTGGATGTCATGTGAAAATAATTAAAAAATATGGAACTTTGGCACTGACATGTGAATTGGACATAACTAATCAACTACAAACACATGCCCAGAGTCCATTCACCTGAAGAAATATTTCCTAAACTTCCTAATATGACCAGCATTTTAATATGTAAGACTCTAAAGCACATTTTAGAAATAAAATTTAGAGAATTATTCAATCTAACTTCAAAAGGTGCTTCTTTCACAGGTTATTTAATCTTTTTCAAACATGTATACTAGCTTGATATTTGAAAAGAAAGGTGAACTGAAAGGAGTTATTTTGTACACAAAAGCAATCTGTTCGATTTTCCATCTTTAACATATTGACATGTGTTTTGTTCTAGTATTACTCACAAGTAGCTTTGAGATGAAAGTTCCTATTAATTATGCCATTATTCAGTCTAATCACTGCTGACATTTTGAAAGAAGATATTAGGCAGCCAAGATAAAAACTAAAACATATTATATACGTTGATCACAGAAATTGTTCCTCTCTGAGTTCATTTTCTATTAAAGTAAAACTCAATAGTGATGATGACTATTTGGGGTCAATAAACGAATGGGGCCATGTGATCTGCTAAAAAAGGGCTCCTACATACTTGGCATATGTCTTCTAAGATGATGGGATAAAAATGATTTTGGATGCATTTCAGTTTTAATTTCATTGCTTTATCGATTTTCATGACTTCTATTATGACATAAAAAAATAAGATAGAATGTGTCAAAGATTAACACTTTGGATTTCTCTTTTCCAATTTAGATGATTAACCCTGGATCTAAGCTAACATTAAATTTAATCTTACACTACCTTCTGAATTTGGTAAACGTTGCAAACGTTAATTCAGGTACTTGTATTATTACACAAGAATTCCTGAATCCCATGTATAAGCAAACTACTAATTTTCCTTTTTAACAACATGACCACCAATTAGCCCCCAGTATTTATGTTTGAGTCAATATAAAAGGTGAAATTTCTGTGTTGAACTGAGTGAAAACCAGGCACAAATACAACTACAATACAAACGCAAAAGAAAATACTGATTTGAACTTTCTCATGATGTTTGGGATAAGTATTCAATAAAATGAGGCTTGCAGATAGTTATATCAAAAGACACAAGGATTTACTGAGTTTGGATATGCCTTTGATTTTTATTACCCCAGGGAAGTGAATTTATACAATCTTTAAAACATAGAGAGGCAATCTCACAGGACACCTTTCTAAAATCACTCCTGTAATTTTATCCTAATAATACTCTTTCCATAAACAAACTCACACAAATATGTATGCATAGAATACTAGATTAAGCCCAAGTTGCAAAATATTCCATTAAATTTATACTGTTGCTCTTTGTATTATCAATATGAGCAAAAGGAAAAAACTCTCATATTAAAAATCAAACAAACAATAGGCTTTGATGAGTGTACACAAACAAGAAAAAGGTAAGATAGTGATCATCAGAAACTGAATCTGGGCCCCCACATTTGAGATAATTGCCTAATCAATAGACAATTCTCCTTCTCCAGGACACAGAAGATCAGACATTTATTAAGGAAACGTTCAGAGTTTCATACAAGGTAATTAATACAGGTTTTGTGATAGAAAATTACATTTTAATGACTTTCTGTTCAGGTTACATAAATTTTATGTAAGAAAAAGCTTATGAGGTCTAAGACTTTCTTTCCACCCAAGTTATTAAAATTTGTACTTGAATATAGCTCCTTTCATTAGCATTAAATCAGTTAGCTTTAATTTATGAAAAGGAACTGCTAAGTTTTACCACAATAGTTTGTGCAGCTTTAATTTGCATTCATGAAAAAACACAATAAATTAATTTGCTACTTGGAGAGAATTTGACAAATGCATTAATCATGAAGAAACCAAATTCAGTTTTCTTTACTCTTTCACACAATGACAGATATCAGATAAGAGACTACTGATTTAACATTCTTTAAGCAAAATGAGATGTAATGATAATAATGGGGATATTCATAGAACCAGTGAATGTTAGAGCTTGAAGGAGTTTAGAAATTCCCTGGCTTAACAAATGAGGAAGGTACAATTCAGTCTCCCAAACTGTCCATGAAGTAGAGTGGTGAAGAAGGATTATTTCCATTTTCTATATTGGAATCTGCCACCAAAGTAAATTGCTCAAAAACTCACTCTTTTGGCTTTTAAATGAGCTTGGTTTCTTCTAAACTGTGTTACATCTTGTCCTTGAGGCTCTGAGTATAGTTTGAGCTCAGAAATGATGCCGAGTTCTAACACAAAAGACTAATTGCAGAATTTAGATTTTTAAAAACTAGGATGAATACAGTACTGGAACTGTTCCCAGCACCTACACCGTGCACTGATTCTTCTACAAGTCAATGAAATGTTGTCAAATATGTTTGTAAGTCTGTATCAACTGGGAAAAGGTCTACATAAAAAGCACTCAACAGTAATATATAGTATTACAAATATTTCCCTAATTTGACTACTTGTTTTATTTTTTTACTCTTCGTCCAAACTTTTGCTTATATCCGTAGTCAGTCACAGACCGTCTTTATGACTTCAGTGTGCTATGACTTCTACGTGCTGTTTGGAAAGGCCTCCCTGCTGAGACAATAACAAGTGCTTGCCTATGTCGTCTTCTATTTTTCATTTTTTCACATTTAATTTAAATTTTGGTCTTTTTAAGAAAATACAGAAGTTACTAAAGGCAACAGTAATTATAATATTCGTAGCAAATGTTCAAACTTTACTAATCAGTTTTGAATGAAACATATGTGTATATATAATATACACATATTTAGTATACATATATAATATACACATTTGTGTATTACTGGGTTATGCGAACATGTTCATTTAATAATTTAAATCATGTCATCCCTTCATTACCCTTCATCATCATTTTAAGGAAAGGCTTTGGACAAGAAAATTCTTTGTCTACAGAATAATCTTAGCAGAAAATCAAAAGCATTTTGTGATTTACACATTATGCTGAATTATGGAAATGATTTGTATTCTCTCTTTACTGTGGGGTGAAGAAACATTAACATTCTAAAGATGGAAAGAAAATAATCAGGTGCCCTCTTACTACACATGGGCTCTATTATCCTTGTGCTGAAATTTCTAAATGACTTTTACTCTATTGAGTCCTTGTTTCTATAGAAATAAACTCAGTGTCTTCTCTTAGTCTACCAAGCTTTTGTCTCTATGTTATTCTTCATATGTAAGCACTTGCCTTACTTCTTTTGTTTTTACACTTTCAAGTCTGCTCTTACACCACTGCATATGTCAGCATGAACATCAGTACAGATGGGCTATTTTTTGCTAAGGCCTTTACTGACTTTTGGTTGCTTATTTTTATACGTAAAAGGGTGATGCTTTATTTTAAAGTAGTTTTAATTTCGATGGGTTATCTCTCTTCAGAATATTTTAGCAATATTTAATTTTAGTTAAATGATTCCAAACCACTCTTTCTCTTGTTTCACTTTTCCCTTTCTTTTTGATTATAAAGCATAACAAATCCCTGTTGATAAACTGTTGTGTTTTTCTAAAAGATAAAGAATTAAAATAAATATAGTTCCCCAAACTCAGGCAATCCTATACTGCCTGTGTCTAACTACAGAACGTTCACACTCTGAATAAATCTTAGTGCCAAAACATTTCGTGAGCAAGGAGGGCTGGGTTCAGAGGTGTTGAGATGCTGGGCCAGCACCACCTTGACCTACCGCCCTAGGCAATGAGGCAGCAGAGGCCCTGGCAGCGCGGCCCACCTTCCTCTCACTGCTCTGGTGGAGCCGCCATTAGTGACCCAGGGAGCTGAAGCATGGGTTTCAGAAACACTTCACTCCTAGGTGGGAGACACGGGAATTTTTGGGTCACCCTCCATTAGCCACAATATTCTTTTACTGTTTTTAGTGTATAATATTTGAACACATTGTAAAGTTATAAAAATTTATTACATTTAGTTTAATTTCAAAACGAGGGGATTCGCCAGCATTTTACACCAACACAATCTTTGAGAAAAGCAACTACTGCAGGCAGTGAAGTTTGTTTATATGGTGTGTCTTCTGGTATCGGTGGTACTAGGTGCACTCAGGTGCCACCTGCTACACGATATTTTCACACCTGAGCAAACCCCGTAAGACGCAAACCCTCACAATAAAGAACAGCTGCCGCTAGAAGATGAATGAGGAAAATATCATCACACTGCAATGCAGGGCAAACTGGAAACATGGAGGTAGGAGGTATGAAGAAATGTGAGAACTTCACAGTGCAAAAATATATTGTAACTTGAGTCACTCCATCCTTTAAAAAATAAAGTTCCTAACTGCTATAGTTTTCTCTTTTAATTCTTATTAGTTCCTATATAAACTGGAGATAAATTTATATATTTTTGAGACAAAAAACTATACAGCTATAATTTACCTATATATCTATAATCTAACTATGGATCTATCTCTTTTAGACTCTATGCAATTGCTTTTTTCTTTTCCTTTTGTCATTTTGTCTTCTGCCTTCTGTGACCTGGCCCCCCTACCCTATCCCTATTAGTTCCTAGCTGCTTTTACTTCAAAAAGCAGGTGATTTGATGGCAGGTGTTTTAAATTCTTGATTCAATAATTGCATTATCTAAACCGTTTTCTAGTCTTCAGAGACCTCCTTTTGTGAAACTGCAAAGATGTCTACTAAGATTTCTCTAATCTGTGAGCAACTGGGACTGTCATATCAGGACTCGATCCTGTGGCCCTTAGGGGACATTTCAGGAGGGTCAACAGCCATTTCTATTGTTCTGGTCTTAACTTCCCATTTTGATTCAAAGATAATTTATATTTAAATGTATTCTATATAGACATCAGTTATAGAAAGAAGCACTGCTATTTTGATACTTCTTAACATCTTCACTTTTCTCTTAAATTTTTTTTTTTTTGCAATTTTAACAACAATATTTATAAAATTCTGGGTTTATATGACTTCTTTATGTAGATAAAGATCAGTAGAGCTCCCTCTTCTATTAATGTTTCCGTCTAAGGTTATGAAGGCAATATAAAAAAAGTGCACATTGGAAACGACTTTAGATTTTGGTTAACAATGCAAGGCCATGTTAAGGGACAGCTGAAATCCATTCCATGCAGTGGGATCTGCTCTGCCCCTGCTGAGAGTTCCCCTTGGAGGTCTCTGGCAAAGGAATCTCCCGCCAGATCTGGCTAGCTGGGTTCCTGTGTCCTTCACAAACACTGAGTGTCTGTGACACGGATCAACAATCAGATTATCCTCAGTGAGGGAGTCGAAGTTGCAGAATTACAGTCTTAATGTTAGGCCCTGTGGCCTACAACTTGGCTTTTACTGTATTGGAGAAACTTGTGACAACTAGCTTTGCTGGTCTGATTTCCACGAGTGGCAGCAGCAACGAGGACAGAACACGTTTCAGCACAGCTGTGCGCTAGAGTCAGAGCGAGGTTCTGTCCGCTGCTGAGCACGGAGGTGACCCAAAGACAGCACGCACTGGACACACCAACGCTCACAGCGAATTTGCAGCCAGATCACTGTCTTCAAATGGAGAGGAAGGAGGTGGACGGTGGGGTCCAGGTGACTTGGGGAGAAGCAGATTCCACATTCAATGTGTGTCACTGCAGCTTTGGTTGTCACGTTATGGTTTACACGTGTTTTCGTTTTTTTATGGCATAGGTGACAATTACTCTCTGCATCAACACTATGTAGCAAAAATTCTATTCCATATTAAAAATAAATGGATATCCCTTCGCTTGCTAACAGTTGTAATGTGCTGCTTTCAGGCTCACCACGGACTGAAGCTGTTTCCTTACTCTTAAGCTAAATGACAGCTCATCTCTCATTGGGCTTCTCTATTCTTATTTTTAAGCATGACTGTTGTTAAGATTCAGAATCAAGCTGGTATCCTACTGAGCACACCTGGGAGGAAGCAGCAAGCTGATTCCCCATTGCAGGATAAATCAAAACACTTTACTACTACTGTCTGTGACAGGTGTCATTACTACTCACCCACAGTGGGCCGGGCACCACCACCAACACTTTAAAACATTAACTCGAAGCCTCCTCCTCCAAACATGGTGGTTGATATTACCTTATTCTACAAATGAGAAATCGTCATCCTCAAATAGCGAGAAGTGACTAACTCACAGCAAATGGCAGATCTAGGATTTGAACCCAGGTCTGTGTCTCTACTCTGCCACACTCTCTCCCAACAAATCCAACACGTATTTAATGATCGAGAGCAATCATTCTCAATACGATGAGATCTACCACTGTCCTTTAAAATCTATCATGCCGTGCTCCTTACCACCTGAAAAGAATTTCACAGAACATATAAAATACCCGTGCCAGTAACTCTCACTAAAGAAATCTAGTACTCTAACTGTAAGATGCAGGAGAAATAAATGGAAAGTACCTTAGAATAAACTAATGTGTATTTCAACCCATAATGTTTACATGTAGCTATACTGCTAGTCAGATACTTTCTCCTGTCTGTGGGATCACCCAGAGTTCCTCAAATATGAATGGAGATCGATATGAGCGTCTGTGGTGACTCAGTACATGAGGAGAATTGTTGCCACTGAGATGGTTTTGAACAACACTAGAAAGGCTCTAAGCCAAAAAAGTGTATCAACTTAGATGGCTGTTTGTATAAAATTCAGTGTATATTAAAACCATAAAAATTGAGTTTAATGTAAAACAGAAAATCTAATTTCAGATCATTTTTAACAGCTTTTGTTTTGGTTTTTACCTTCATGAATACGGAGTGAGTCACTCTAAACTGGGAAGGGAGACAGAGTGATTCTTTATTACGTGGGACGGATCCAAGCTGCAAAGGGATCCAGAGTCCTGGAGTCTCCCCACCAACTACCGTATTTATAGTGGCCCAGAATCACAGTAACTCAGAATGTTCTGCTCACTTTTGGAAAAACAAAATTTAGGGTGCAGTATTGGCCCCACTGGGAATCACTGTTTTAATGGTGTTCTTTTGTCTAGATGGGAAAAGCAGTGGGGGGCCAAGACTTACTCTCTTTTCAAGGCCTTTCCAAAACTAGGAATTCTTACCTAATTCTCTGGATGGTTTTTGATAATTAAAGATAGCAGGATGCTTTTTGATGTCACTGTATTAGCTATCAATGACATAATAAATTACTCTCAAAATTAGAAGTTTAAATTAACGAGCACTCATCTCATAGTTTCTGTGAGTCAATATTGGAGCAGGACATAGCTGTGGTTCTGGCTCCAGTCATCATACCGGGGTTGTAATTAAGATGTTGGCCACAGCACTCGTCATCCGAGGGCCTCACCTGGATGTGAGAACCCACTCTGGAGCTCATTCATGTGGCTATTGGCACAAAGTCTTCTAGTTCCTTGCTGTCTGCTGATTAGAGGCCTCTGTTCCCAATCATGTGAGTCTCTCCCTAGTGAGTCTCCTCATACCATGACAGCTGACGTATCTCAGACCAAAAGATCCAAGAAAGAGAATGAGGAGAAGGTGAAAACACTTTTACAAGCGGAGTCTGCCCACCACTCCAAAATGGTCACACTGCAACTTCTGCTTTATTCTCAACTCACAGTCAAGGGGAGAAGAATTAGCCCCACCTTTTGAAGGGAGGAGTATCAAAGAATCTGTGGATGAAGTTTAAAATCAAAGAATTTGTGAATGCAGTTTAAAATCATCAGTCATGAAAATCAGGGGCAAATGGTTGGTCTCTGATTGGGATATAAAAGGCCAAGATAATTAGAAAGATTCCCCTGAATCCAATATAACATGGGCACGAGTAATGAGAAGTGAGAGAAGAATGGCTTTCAGTGAGCACAGGTTTTGAGATGAGTTACGGGAGAATGAGATGTGGTATATACATGACAGAATACTACTCAGTTATCAAAAAAAGTGGATGGACCTAGAAGGAATTAGTGAGACAGGACAGAAGGAGAAAGAGACATCGCATATCACTCATATGTGGTATATAGAGATAGCAAGCAAACTAATGAACTAAAGAAAAGCAGAATTTTAGTTAATAAAAGCAAATCAGTGGGTGCAGGAAGACAAGGGGAAGGGGGCAGGTAAATTGGGTAGAGGAGATCAATTGTAGTGAAGGAAGAACTGAAATGCTGGTGAACTTAAATATATTATATACAGATATGGATTAACAATGTGACACACTGTGAACCTACAGAATATTATGATGTAATTACAAGCAGAAATAAATTTCTTCAATAAAATTAATTTAAATAAAAGTATTTATCTGTATATATATCTATAATCTACAGCACAGAACTCTAACCCTTCGTTATCATTTTATCTGAAGAACAGCAGATAAAATACACAGTGATTCTTAAATGTATGCACTTTTTGACGATAGACTTAGCAGGAAATAATTAGACATGTGGAATGCTTCTCATATGCCTTCTGTACCTATCACTGGAGAACTCAGAGCTGAGATCATAATGAGGCGAGCTGTATTAGCAAACATTCTCCATTCTGCTCCACTTCCTCCAGGCAGAGTGAACCCATCACTTCTTATCAAGTATGTTCTATTTAGCATTTCAGCCAGCTTTCCAATTTAGCTAACTTTCAGGTTCTCTTGTTTACTATTTACTTGGACTCTAAAGTAGAATCTGAACATCTCATTAGCATAAACACAATCTGTTGACCCCCTTATCTTTCGAAGATTTGCCTATAAAAACTCAGGGCAATGCTGAATGCCAACTGGAAAGGTGCATCAGTGGGAAACTCTTCTTCCCCAGGGGTCATCTCTCTGACGTTTCACTGTTGAGGAAGGGCCAATCAATTTAACCGCTCACAGTCAAATTCTTACGTTTGCTAATTATCTAGAAATATTTTATACATTCATAATGTGAAAGCATGCACTGACTCCCAATGCATCAGAGGTATAAAACACTTAGAGAACATGTTTTCACTGTATCCAAATCCTACCTTTCCCCTAAGGCCCAGCCTAAGATCTAACTTCTCCTGCAAGCTTTTGTGATTACCAAAGACTTAGGTAAAATTTCTTTCCTTCTGAACATCTCTTTCCTTTAGCACCTGAAGTCTGCATTCTGTAATTAGTCCCTACCAGCTTGATTGCTTATTGTCGGTTTGTCACCTAAGACAGAAGAGGATTTGGGTGTGTGTTTTATTCCTTCTTACCGTCTTCAAATCCCTACTCCATCTGTACTATAGAAATACTCATTGATGAATTTTTAAAAATCTAATTATTTCCTAAAATTTACGGAAATAATTGTGTCAAATTTATTTAAACCTTTCCTGAGACTTTCTTGACTGTATGTTCTACAAGGAATGAAGCGAAGGCTATTTGATCTACGTAACTATTTAAAAGGCAAGAGACAGGAAGATAGATGGTTGTAAGCTAGGATATTTCACCTCTCAAATCTCAGATTCTTTACAGCAAAGCAAGAAACATTTTAAAAGGATTTAAATATGACAGTAATCATCATTTCTGGATCCTATTATTTACTGTTTCAACAATTATTACAAATAGATTTCCACATGAGAAAAGTAAATCAACCAAAGAATACCAGGCGAGTAAACAGTGAGATGACCTAAAATATTAACAATCCAGGCCTGTAGAAAATGTTATCCAAGCACCGCTATGAAGAGGATCTGGTTGTCTTTACTCAGTAAGCTATTTCATAGGGCCTTTGTTCCTTGTGAAACACAGCACTTGAGAAAAATAACGAGAATGTTTCCTTTAAAATATTGATCGAATGGACTTTTTAATCCACAGAAATTGTATAAAACATACATTAAATAACCCTTCTCATTGAAAAACCAATGCAAACCAAACCAAACCACTGCACACTGAGCAGGCTGGTTGAATACTAGTTCATGCAATCACTCTAGAAAGTGGATGTGATGGCCCCATCTTAGAGAAGAAGAAACTTAGAATTCACAGTGTGAAATGGCAGCAATAGAAGATTCTATGCATCTGGGGAGGGCAGCCCAGATTCCAGGACTTTACATGACTTTACATTCCCTCATCATTTGTATCACAAAAGTGAACGTTTCAACTTAACTTTGGGGCCACATCCAGAGACTGTTACTGATGGAAGTTGATCTTGAGCTGGATTTAACTACCCAGACAAGAGGAAAAGGAGGGGTGTTGGAGCATGAGTCATGGCGTCTTAAAGAATGGGAGAAAAAAATTCCACTGGGTCAGAGAAAGAACTCCCAGCAAAAAGAAAATCCTGATTGTCACTGTCCGAGCATCCAGAGATCCCTCAAAAATACGGTATAGCTGGGAGTTGGGGTGTCTGGCAGTTCATATTGTCTGGTTGCTCTCCTACTGAGTTTCCAAACAAGACCTTTGCAAATTCGAATGCACATGAAATTACAGACTGGAAATCAGTAGAAAAATAGGATTTGCTTTACTGAAATTTCCCATGTAGCCAAATGCGATGTCACATATAGTCCATAAGGTGAGGGAGAACTGAAGTCACAATGCTGTGCTCACCGTCTGTGCAAGTACAGTTGCTTTAATGTTACATTTACAACCAGTTCCCTCCTTGCACCATGTTGGCGCATGACCAATGGACCGAGACTATTCTGAACCAAAGGTCGCTCAGGGCCACAGCGATGTCGACTTAACTCGCTGTGTGTAACACTGGTAAGAGCCCAAGAGGCATTCTAGGAATTTATAATGTTATTTGGGATTGGTAATTATGATTAGACTATAGCTTAAATATGAAACAATTCAGCAGTAAAATAGAGACTAAAATGTGAGGTCACTGCCTCCCAGCAGTCACATCAAATTACTGGTGCATGAGTATGACACTGAGATTTTAGGGAAGGAGACTGCCCTTTAAAATGGCCCATTCAAACTGGCAAGCCTTCTGGACAAATGAATGAGAAGGAGCTGACTCACTAATGTGCCTGCAAACACTTTAAAACTGAACTTTAAATGATGCTCTGCTTTTGAACAGATAATTGGCCCAATTCTTCCCTTTCTCTGTGTTTGTAACTCCCATTGAAATCAATGAGAATTGCATATTCAAAAGGAACAGAGAACAAAGTTGCAGGTTGAATTAATGGGATAAAGGCCTGCAGATCTCTTAAAGCTTGTGCAATTAAATCGTGGTCTCACACAATCCTCTAGGGTCACCAGCAATTTGCTGGCCTAAGAAAGCCAGCTGACTTGGTTTTTAGAAGTGTCACAATTTATAGACTGTATTTTCTTAGACATCAACATGCTCAGAATCTACCTCCTCACTCTAATCTCCAGGACCTGCTATTTTGAAGTCTGGGGTTTTATTCACACATCCTTACCCGCAGCTAAGATTATCAATCAATCCACTGGGAAAAACCCATTTAAAAGTCATGCAACCTCAATACTTTCAAGTATCTAATTTTTCTATAAAAATATTTGCCTATGCATCATTTATACACATGCTAATTATCTGCCATTTTTCTCAACTAGAATGAAAGTTCCAGCTGGAAAGAACTCCTATTTGTCATTATATCCTTAGCACTTGACCTGGTTGTAATTGTCAAATATTTTTAATCACTGAAACACTCATAAGCACATTTAATTAGATATTCATAAAGCCACAAGAACAATATTTTCCTTTAACATTACAAATGTATAAAATGCAAGATTTGCATTTAAACATTTCTCTTCTGGAAGGAAGGAAAGTATTTACTAGCTGCCTACTAGATGCGAGTTTCTCTACAATTTTTTTTAATGAATCCTCACATGGGAATATATTTGTTACAAATATGGAAAAGGAGACTCCAGAGAAATTAAATTGCTTTCCCAAGGACACAGAACTAGGAAGGGGAGGAGCTGAGGTGTGAATCCTCTTCTGACTATGAAGTCCATATTTACCTCTCTTTATCGCACTGCCTGATATTTGATAAAAAAGAGGAAAGGAAACACATTTGTAAGATGGAAAGGGTCTGAACCAGTCAACAGTGAGAAAGGGTGATGGATATCTGGCCATCAGTGTGCAAAAGCTGGTGTGCAGAGAAGCTGAGGAGACACAGAGGGATGAGAAGGAAAAGGACAGGCTCTAGGTCACAGTGGTGGAAGGCCTTTCCCTCACTCACTGACCACGTGACCACTCTCGCTGGGTACATATGCGTCACAAACATACATCCATCTGCTTCGACTCAGGGGGCCTATTTCTGGCCTCCAAAGCTCTTCAGTCACATTACCTGGGAATTCCATCACTGGCAGCTGTTTTATGAACCAAACCAGATTTCTTCCTTTCCATCCACAGCCTTGCCCGGTGTTTTTCTTTCCCCTGATACACTACCCCTCCCAATCTTTTGGTAAAGGGTTTTCCAATGTTAACCACATTCGTGATTTGTATGTATACTGAAAACCTACCTCTGAGTAGGGGTCCAGAGTTTTGGGTTAACAGTTTGGAGGTGTCGTCGAGCAGACTGCACAGCCATTATGTTTTCCAGTAAGTACTATAATGATGTCTATGCTCTCTGCACTGGCTGACATCACCCTGGACTGTGTCCTCCGTCACCAGGCCATGTTGGGCAAGCTGGGGAGCCTGCAGCACTGTTCTACCACTGGAAGCTGAAAGCCATCTAAAATGGAGGGGCAGTGATTTTAATAGAACCAGCCACTCATTATTGACTCTGCCAGCCATGTGCTTGCATCAGCTACTGGATTATTTTTGCACCAGCTAAGCCCTTTACTCGGATTATTTTATTGCATTCTTCCACCAAGGAAGTGGAGGTTGCTGTCTTCACTTTATAGTTGAGGGAACTCTGACTTTAAAGCAATAGAGCACCTTGGTGAAGGTTTTGCAACTGGTATGTGACAAAGCTAGGAAGTGAACCGGACGTTTTAGCCACAGCACTACCCCATGAGGCTCCAGGTGAGGCTGGAGCCGTATTTGGGAGCTGGTGTAGGTAGGAGAGATCAAAAGACTCAGGTATATTTGTGGAGGGTATGGCATAATTGGGCACCTGGGTTTAAAACAGTGATGACAGCGGGGGAGATGAATGCTCCATATGTGGAAAGGAATGAAAATTAGGGATCAGTTAAAACATTATGCTGCAATTTAGTTTATTAAGTACTTTCACAGTTTATTACCTATCCCACAATAATTTTCTCTCTAGGGCCTGCACTCTGCTAACAGCAGCCAGTTTCCTAGCAAAGGCAGTTTTAGTACACATTTTCTCACAGGCACTTGGAGACACTGAGAACCCAGTGCAGGGACTTTGTCAAGGCCACGTGGTGCTCTGGCAGGGCTCCCTCCAGCCTCGCATTCCCTCTAAGTGTGGAGCGAGTCCCTTCTTCATCCCTCCCACCAGATGAGCAATGATTACATTTTTCCAAGATATTACCTGAATGAGTTTTGACATTTGGCAACCTGATATTTCTCCATGTAATTAAATATACTTTGTAATATTATAATTCATAACTATGATAATTCATCCAAAATTTTCTTACTGTTGTTTTATCTTAGTTTTCAATTTTCTGTGATAAATAATTTTGGGCTGACCAAGTCTGTTTTCACTTGATCAAATTTCTGATGACTGCTTTCAAGTAGATTACTAAGTCCCAAAATAGGAACTCTTTTAAAGAAGTTCTTGATACACAGTCCCAATTTATTTTACATTCTTACACTGAACCTAGACAAGTGGCTTTAAATATATGACTACTTTATCATCTATCTATCTATATAGATGCTGTCTAATATATATATATATATATATATATACACACTATTTAAATTTCTCCACTAATTTGATAAGTGAAGATTGTTGGGGTTTTTTTTTTTTTTGATGACTGTTTTAATATCCATTTTATTGACCGCTAGTTAGACAATAAGTTTCTCATATTTATTTCTAAATCATTAGACTATTTATCAGTGGTTTCTTTGTGTATTTTGTCCCATTAGTATTGATATGTCAGGTTTTCCTTATTTGGACAAGCTTTTCCTATGAGAAAACAGTCATTGTTTTGTCATGTTTGCTGGAATGATTTCTCCGAATTCCCCTCCTTCTTTATCAAAAAAGACCTCTAGGACTGGGGTACCACTCTGTCCTGTGGTTTCTCCAACCAAGTTCTTCCTGACACCCAAAGTGTGGGAAGCTGTTTAAGTCAAAAGCATGAGATTAAATCATCGAAAGTCTTCTGTTAGCACATGGTGAGGTGGTAAGAAAAACAGCATATGAAGGAAGCACACCATACGGAGCTCTATTAAGGTATGCAGACATAGGAAGTGAATCACAAATGATGACTTTCAGGCTTCGAAGTTTCCAGCAGAGCATGGAATGAGTTACTGAAATAATAGGGAGCTTGAATAAGGAGAGGGGGGAGAAACAGGATGTCCATGGGGGGAAGCACGGGAGCAGATCCTGGAGGGGAGAAGCTGGAGATCATTATCTGCATTCCCTTTGCTGCCAGGGTGCCCAGCACTGGTCTGCTGTGTGTGCTGGCCGCTGGACCAGCGGGCAGATGACCACGGCCCCTCCCCTGACTGCCACCCTCTGGCTGTTACCTTAGGTATTCCCTGTGTTGGGCCTCAATGTTACCATCTGTTAAATGCATATTGTGTGAGGTTGTTACCAAGAGTCAATGAGATAATGAATACGAAAACAACTTGTGAACTATAAAGCAAAATGGAAAATAAGACTCCATTTTCATGGAAGTTTTGCTGTAGTTCTTTAGCATCTTAAAGGAAAAATTCATTGGCCAGCAGGATAAGAAGCAACAATTTTTTTTCTTGGATGATTATTGTGGTTTCTTTTCATTCTCCCTGCTCCTTGTGCTCCTGCCCCATGATATACATTTAAATGTTGCTAAAATGCAGACACTATGTCATTGGGCTTGATTTTTATGGTGGCCAGCAGAACCTGCTGAACAAAATGCTTTGATGGAAAATTCTGTTATACACACATATGTCCTATAGAATACATTAAAGGTTAGCATGCAATATTAATTAATGACCTTTCCTTGCTGTGTGTGCTGGGATGTGCTGGTCATTAGCAGTCACTTCATAAGTAGGATACAGTGTAGTGACAATGGGCAGGAACTGCCTGGTGTGCCAGTGAAGAGGGTAGAGGGTGGGCCACTTGCTGGAACAGCAAGTACAAAGGACTCGTGGTATGAAAGCACATGGTCTGGGTCTCTGATGGCTTCTCTGAGAGGGGAACACAGATGTTGGGGAAAACAAGTTGTCAAAATTCCATCCACCCAGAACAATCAACTTGAGCTACCTTAACACAGCTCTTAACAAGTAAAGGGGGTCCATGGAATGGGTCTACAGTGAAGCTGAAGATGCAGTGACAACAGCCTTACTCCTGTTCAGCCTTGGCCCCTTGGTAGAATAGTCTCATGGTTTTGGCATTCTTCCTCCATAGGGGAGAGACCTGAGTAGGATGGGACGCTGGTGGCCCTTCTTGAGCTGTCTTTGGTTGCTTTGCACTAGGGACTGGTGTTATGATAGCAGGCGAGTCAGAAGAAGTTCCCCTCAGGAACCTCGCCCAGAGGTGAGGCTTCTCACAGGCGCCATGTTGGCCCATCCCCATTATGGCTGAGTCTCTAGGTCTTTCCTGACTCCTAATGTCCACGAGTGAAATAGGAACTCAGTTATCACTCTTTGTTCTCCTACATACTCTTTCTAGGGAAGGTAAAGTTTAACAATGTCTAAAACATCTCGGTATTACTGACCACCTCAAAGTTATTTTGGATGAGTTCCCCATTCCAAACTGAAATGTACATTTTATCTAAATTGAAACATATTCACTAAAATGTCTTCTCTGTTCCAAGGCAATACAATCACTGTATAGTACAGAGAATCCATTTATTAACAGCTGACATACATTCTCTCTGTTAACTTTAAAGCACCTCCTCAGCATGTTTGGAGCCCGGCAAGCAGGTTGGTTTTCTCAGATGCAATGGAAGATGAAGCCAGAAGTCCAGTGGGATGAGATTTTGAAGAGTCCTGTATCCATGCTGAGGGAGTTGGTCTTTATCTTAGGAAACTTTGATGGATGTTATAGAAATTAAACTTGTTTTAATAAGGGACAAAAAAGAAACACTGGCCCCCAAGTACACTATGAAACAGTAAAGCTACTGTTCTTCACATTTTATATATAAGGAAACTGAGGCACCAAGAGATTGAGGACATTGCTTAGGCTGTCACCGCTAAGTGGCAGACAGGACTCTGGTGGCTTACTCCTCTGTTGCCTCTGACATCCTGAACTGACAGGAAATGAAGAAGAAAAGTGGGGGCTGGCTCAGAAAGAGAGAGAGAGGCTCACTCTTCGCTGTCTATGCCATTAATCCACGCAAAGTCTTGAAAGCATTCATTACAAGTGGCAATTTTCTCAAAGAAATTATTTTTTCTGACTAAAAGTAGAACAAATCCAGAGAGAAAGATGGGAAAGAAAACTTGTATGGAAAGCAGACATTTCACACATTTATCTGCAAAGACAACATTGTTCCCTCCCGCATAAGTCTATCTCACAAGGTATTATTATCAGGAGACTAAAAGGAAGCTCACGAATCATACAACTTCCCTATCATTAGGATTAAAAGAAAAGTAACGAGTAGGAAGAGAGGCAGCAAAGGCACTGGAGGGAGAAAGTAAGGTGCATTACAAAGTCGTAGAAGGAGAACAGCAAGATGAACCAGACCTGCCTCTGAGAATCATTTGAAGACAAGGGTTCAGTTACTCAGTTACCCTGAGGAACCTATTCTAAAGTTTGCCAACTGTCTCTGCGGTAGGTAGACTAATGTCTTTCTCTTCAAAGAGGCTCATGTCCTAATCCCTGGAATCCATCTGACATGGCAAAAGGACTTTACACGTGTGATTAAACTAAGGACTGGAGGTGGGGAGATAATCCCGGATTATTTGGGTGGGCAGAAGTGTTGGTCAGAGAGATGCACTAGGGCAAAGACTCCACCAAATATCTCTGGCTTTGAAGATGAATGCAGGTCATTGAACTGAGAAATTCAGGAAACCTCTAGAAGCTAGAAAAGGCAAAGATGGAGATTCTCCCCTAGACCCTCCAGAAGGAAGGGAGCTCTTCAGATCCATTTTGACTTCTGACCTCCGGAACAGAAAAGATCATATATTTGTGTTGTTGCAAGCCACTTAGCTTGTAGTAATTCAGCAGCATCAGGAAACTAACATAACTGTCCTACGATCTGAACTGTCCTAGATGCTGGAGATGCTGAGTTTTCTGGGTCCCAGATGTGTTGTAATTCTCAGGAATGTATGATCTGAGCCACTAGTCATCCCCAGCCCTTCCCTCTCAAGCGTTTTTCCTTATAATGCTGCTAATGGTGCTTCTTGTAGGAAATATTTCTCAGAATTATGAAGTCAGAAAATGAAGGAATACTTCAAAGAGGAATACTTCAAGTATTTGCATAGCAATTCATGGGAAAAACACCCACTAACGTTAAAAAGATAGTGACCTGTGAAACTCATAAACAAGATGATGGACGCTTTCTGCTTTGCCTTGTCTGGCACTACTACTGTGTACAGAGAAGCAAGCAGTTTGGTGGGTTCAAGAAATGAAATAAAGTCAGTCATGAGAAGTCCATCTGAAGACCTTCAGGGACACCTCTACAAGTCATATCAAATGGAGTCAAGGAGACTCACACGAAAGATAATTTTTATTATAAAATATTTGAATAATTTTTATAATTGAAAAATTATTTACTATAAGTACCTTATACATTATTGGCTACAATTATTCAGTGATGATTCTGCTTTGGAATTCTAATGAAGAAAACAAATTAGAACTATAGATTGCTTCCAAGTGTATTGAAATATTTATGAATACTAAATTTAACAATAAAATTGGGGTTATATTACATTTTGCAGTTACTTCTTAGTTTACGCTCTGTAGTTTTCTTTCTTTAGAGTAAAAGTTTTGTTACAGTTCTTCAACATTTTCATAGGCTCAGGGCACTGTGCTAATAAAGTTGATGGACAAAATGATCCTGTGTAGCAACACCACACCTACAAGTAAACGAGTTCAACTACATAAATGCTCCTTTTGTAACATATACACACTAAGAAGGAAGAGTTAAGGTTACTATGGAAACAACAATACATACTCTAGCACTGAATTATTACCAATTCAGTTTGCTACTGCAACTCCCTTTTCAGTGATATTATAATCATTTTCATTAATGAGAGGCAGCATGGTGCAAGAATCAAGAGAGCAGCTTTTAAAACCAGGCAACACTGAACTCCAATTCAGCTCTACCACTTACTTTAGCTGTGTGACTTTGGATAGGTCCTACCTAAGCTCTCTGTATCTCAGTTTCTCTCTAAAAAGAAGATAGTAATAGTAGCTACATCAGAGGATTATGAAGATGGAGTAAGAGAATATTTACAAAGCACTTACAATGGAGACTGGTACCTAATAAATCTTATATATGTGTTTGTTGAATTAAAAAATACATCTATTCAGTATTCTGAATATACTGAATTCAACTATAACGGTCTCCACAGTGAAGATGCAGACTGGGACACATTCCCTGTCCTCAAGGCACGGCAAGTCTGGTGGGAGGCATGTACTGAAGCAGAGCTACAAACAGAGTAATATGCAAACTTAGAGGAAAGTAGTTAATTTTAATAATGAAAAATATTTTCCCAGTTATAGCTGAAATTGTTGAAAGTAATGAAAATATCTCCAAATATCGACAATAAAGTTAATTGAAACATTTATTAAGTGTCTACTTTGCTTGTCATACTGTGTAGTCCACTGTGATTGCTTTGTCTGAAGGCAGTTTCTAAGAGAAGAGGAAAACAATAGAGAAAACCAGCTCTGTGCCAGGGGCTTTTTTTTTTTTTTAAGGAAAGATACAGGCAGCAATGAAGGTGAGTAGGCAGGCAGGCAGGCAGGCAAGAAGAGGAGGAAGAAGCACTTTATTTAATAATTTTCAGTTGTTCATCACTGGTTGTTTCCCTGGTCCTGGGTCTTGAACCAGGGACTTTGGAAAGTAAGTGGGCTGCGCCTGGTTTAATCTGCTAGGCCACCGGGGCACACCAGTTAGGCGTTTATAAGCTTCTCTCATGTAACTCTCTCAATCTCTAAGCAAACTCGGAGATGGGTATCATCACTCCCATTTTACAAAAGAGCTACGAGAGTCACAGGTATGTTAAGGCAGAGAAGAATTTGAATCCAGATCAAGACTCTCAGGCTCAAAGCCAGTTTCACTTTTGCTGACTCACTGGCTTTCAAACTTATTAGCAGAAACCAAGCTTTAAAAAAAATCATACACTGTGCTACACATCATTTTATTAGTAAAAATATGTTTATACCCTTTGAACAGTTACAGTTATGACAGTAAACATTTATTTGTAATAAAATCAATCAATGAAAATAATGTAACTAAAGTGATGAATGTAAAAATTTTTACATCAGGGGTTATGGGTGATTGCGACCATCAGACTGATCTCAGGACTTGATTTATTTCTGCTTTTCTTTTTGTTGCATAGTATTTAGAAGATGCTGCATGACACGGTTGTAAATGTAATAGATTTTTAACAGGTCACCTTGTAAGCCAGTCTATTTTTCAACTAAGGTGACAGAGTAGCTTGGGTGACATGAGTAGGAATTAAATTCTATTTTATTACTGTAATTATTTATCAAGTTCCTCTACAGGTTAGGCATGCTGCTGGACGCCAGGGATTTCACAGGGCACCCGACATAGTCTTGGCCTCAGGAGAAGCTCTTTGAAAGACGTACTGGGTCACCAACACTTACTGGAGAGGAACATTTACATAGATGGATTTCCCCCCACAGATATAAACATCCAGGGTCTAATTAACCTCTCGTGGAGAGACTTTCCACAGTTGAATTTACACTCACAGGTTGTGGATTCTGTGGACAGGATACTGGCATGCTTGGAAGACTAACACCAATTTTCTCCACCCACCCTTATTCACTCACCACTGAAGAAGCAGTGCTCCAGCTTCGGCCACCCAGGTCCAGGGAGAATCACGTTAGAGGCTGCGGACGACCTCCTTTTCGAGTTTGGGTAAGTCTGAAGCCAGGGCTGTTTGCACTATTTGAAAATGAGTCTGTAGGTTATGATCCACTATAGGAACTATATCTGGTGATGGAAAGTTCAGATGAAGCTAGTAAAGAAACTGTAGGCCCCCATAGGCAGCAAGAGCTCCATTAACTGGCACTGGGCAATATAAGAAATTAGGGAGAATGAACAAACATTTGATTACAAAGTAAGTGTATTAGGGCAAGAGAAACTGATGCAGACTTTATTATCTTTGGACTCTAAATTGTAAATATTTATTTAGACTTACGTTTCTCTCCAGGAATTTGAAAATGGTAAGGGGTTTCTATTCAAACTTCTGGCATCTTCATGTGGGTAGTCTATTTTACCAGTGTATTTTAATGGCATTTGATCTCTACAACCTGCTATGTGCTCTACTGGAAACCTGGCTGCATATAATTTGAAACAGGGGAAGAGGAAATGGATTTTTAACCATGGTTATAGCACAGTCTGGGAGCTCATTTAATTGACTTGTATTTCTCATCAATTTCAGAGATGTGGGCAGGAAACTCTGCGCGTCCCATCAGCCATCCTATGATGATTCCCAAGGGAGCAGGAGGTGGCACCAGGAGAATGGCTAACCTGCAGAGCTGTCCTGACAGATCACTGCTATCTCCCTCCGAGGGCAGTAGCCACACTGCCAGTGGGAAATGAGTAGGTGGGTGCAGAGGTCTACAGAGGAGCCAGTCAAAGCCTTGCGTGGTTGCCTGACGGCCCCAACCATCAGCCCTCTGGGTCCAGCACTGTGTTCCCTGGCGCCAAGCTTCTCCGGGGTTGCTCCCAGCTGATACTGAGCACGGTGGGAATACTGGTGCAGCCCACTTCTGCCTGGTGGAGGACTTCTCCAGCAAATTTCGGGCTTGAGGACTTCCCACTGGCCTGCCCAAATGTTCTGAGAGTCATGCTAGGCCTACCCAATCCTTCTTCTGCCCTGCTGGCCTTTCCGTAGTGTCAGGCGCACATCCTGGCCTGTGTCTCTCCTCACTTATTCTGTTTGCCTCACGTGCACTTCCCTCCAGAAAGCCCTGGCACATCAGATCTCATCTTCCTGTCAGCTTCTCAGAGGAGCTGAACATATTGCGGAGTGTTGGGCGAATGAGAGCATTTTAAAGATGCGAAGTAAGTGAGATGCTTAGGCGATTTCCTTCTTTCCATCTCCACTTCCCCTCAAGCCAGGCTCCAGAAACATTATAAGAAAAACTTTTCACAGCACTGAGTCTGGACAAGACATGGCTTTGGCGTTGAGGAGAAAACAAAGATGGTTCTTCAGAGAATTTGACCATGGCCGATCAAGACTGAATTGGATCCCAAGACAGAAGAAAGGATATTAAAAAAGGTGGTAAAGAGAGAATGGGAATCACATGGAGAGAATCACATTTTAAGTGAAATAAAAGAAACCCTGGCTAAATTTGTTGACTCTTTTTTGGCTCCAAGGAAAGCTTCAGAAGTAATGCTCTGAAAGGAGGGAATGTAGCATAGTTAAGAAAGGAAGCAATTAGAACAGGAAACGTCTCAGAAGCATTTTCCAGGTCACTATGAATAGTAACAACCATCCAGTGCTAAGCAGTCATGGGAAGGAAGAGGCTGGAGGCAGAAAATGATTCCATTGAGCCTGGTTTTTGTAGTAAATGAAAGTCCAGTCCCAGGAAATGGAGGCCAGATTAAAAGACACTAAGGAGACACGACTCTTGAAGCACAACTTAGGTTAAAAATGTTACTTGAACTCAGTATCTACCAGATGCACAATAGGTGTGTTAACATATATTTTTATTTTATTTATTTTTTGTGTTTTTCATATTATTTATATTTATGATCTCTTTGATTCACATTCATTTTTGAATACTGACATTGTATCTTCAACTGAATTTCACAGCACACCCTCCGCCAGAGTTCCAGTGTCTTTACCACCACCAATACGTGTTTTGAAAAGATGATCAGTCACACTATAAATAATGTAACTCTCAATCAATTAGCCAAAACCAGAAATGATAAAAGAGAAACTTCCCCAATTTATGTCATCTAAAACTTGAAAATTGCCCCAGGTACACAGAGGGTCAAATGATCACAGATTCCAAGGCTACACTGAAAGTCAGAAGCAGTTCCCAGGTGTTGACAGATTTCAGGCCAGATATGTCAAAAGATAAGCTTGACATGGACAGCCTGTCTCCCTTCAAAACTAAGCTTCTGTGTACAGAGGTCTCCAGGTAACCAATTTCAACTTCTCCCTCTGCCTCCAAAAGCAGGTCTCACAGGATTCAGCCTCAGCAAAGACCTGTCAAATCATCGACCGCTTTTCATTACTGAGTTCCTTCTGTAAGTGGTGTCATTTGTGTTAAAATCACAAATTTACATTCGACTGATTTGTGAAGGAAGGAACTGCCTCAAAATTATTCACCGATTTTCGTTAATATACAAACATGCAGAAAGCATGGAGGCGAACCATATTTGTGAATTGAGCTGTTTGCTTTCTGTGTCACTTCTCCAGTGAAAAACACGGAGACCTTCCTTTCAGACTCTGCTTTCTTCCACTTTATAATATGCTCCACTCATCTCCATGCAAGTGTTTCCCTTCCATTAATGTTAATGGAAGTCACTCTTGTGTATCAAAGGGAGAATAGACCTCTTTGTCTTTTTAATTGGTCCTATAAAACAATAAATGAATGTTCTATGTGAGTTCCATCTCAAAGTAAATTCTGGCCAGCTACACTATGCTGCTTGAACACACACACACCCCCCACACTTTTTTTATTTTTCTAAAGAAGACAATATGTAGCTTCCTGATTGGACACTAGCTAGGTACCAAATACATAAAAAAAGTACATCAAGATTAAAGGGGTAATAGGTAATTTTGTTCTTTAGGAAGATGATGTTACTCAGTGTGTCTGCAAAGCGTGGGGCAGAATACAAAGCACAAAGCGCCTGTTAAGATGAAGCAATTTCAACCGCAGTTTAATGGAGGACAAGAAAGCAATTAACAGTGTAAAGTCATTGATGCGGAGGACAGACCTCAAGATGAGAATCTTATTAAAACAAAGGCTGGTACAACTTGACTATAATGAGTTAAGTTGAAAAATCTCCAAAACAATCTCAGCGTGCAGATGTGGAAAAGAAAACATAATTTACCCTATTATTATACTTTGGAGCCCATAAGCTGATAGCGCTGGGCTCTTTTATAGATCAATATCTCAAGTGAACGGGGCAGCAGCAGCCTGCAAGACTGAATTCTTGAGGACTGGCTAAGGGGTGGAGAGCGTTCTCACTGTCACTACTGCTGCCTCAGAGATGACAGTTCAAAGTGTGATGGTGATGTTAGCACTGATGTTAGGGCCCTTTCTAGAATAACCCGGTTTTTCTTTAGTTTTCCTCTCTGGACTTGCAATTACATCGCTAAGATTGTTCGCCGGTCAAGGTAAAGATATGCTGAGGTCTGAGATGAACTGAGCTGTAATTTCCTAATGCTTATCTTGCTCATTTAATATTTTTAAGATCAATATCATACAAGGTATATAGTGAGAAATGAGCAAAAGGCTAGCAGATTAAATGATAAAACAAACAAAATCTAACACAGCCTAAACCCCTGCAATTAATCATCAGTTACCACCTTGGTTTGTCGATCCCTTCAAGTTGGCACAATTAAAAAAATCCTTTTAAACAGGCTCTTAAGAACAAGTTACACAGATTTCACTCAAAATGTACCATCTTTTTAATTAAAAGACTTGAATGAAACTCAAATTTTCCTTCAGTTTTTAAGGACTTACATTAGCAAGTCATTTAATAAATTTCATATACATGTTTTATAACTGGAAAGCTATATTTGCTTCTATTTTTAATGGGATTGTTTCATGTGTCCATGTTAGATAAACTGTGTGTTAGGGAAAAATGTGATGTAGAAAGAGGTGTTTTTTTTCCCCATAAAAAATTTTATAGACAGAAGGACCAAAATACCAATGAATTCTTATGAGGATGTTAGCTTTAATATAATTATTCATACTAATATTATTTCCTCCAGAAATGTACAGTAGCTCAATTCTTGCCATTATTTTACACAGGGAAACTTCTTAATGGTTACCCGTCAGGAGGGTGTATAATTGTTTTTCTTTGTGGCTTTAATTTGATTTCATTGATTGTTAGTGAAAGTCAGCACCATTCATGTTTATTGACCATTGATAGTTCTTTCCTTGAAATGACTTGTTATTCTTTTTTTTTTTATTGCACTGCTAGTCCTTCTGGTATTGATCTGTAGGTGTTCTTTATATATTTGGAAATATCACCCATTATTAAATAAAACTAAGGCAGTATAATGCAGTTATAAAGTGGTTACAAGAACAGACTCAGAAGCCATCCTGCCTGGGTTCAAATCCCAGCTCTACCACTTACTGTGTGTACTTGAACAAGTTCCCTAAAAATGATTTGTTACAGAAGAAATCAAAATTAAAGAAAAATATGAAAACACAAATAAAAATCGTGCAAAGTTCTACAGTTTGACAATCACTGTCAATAATTTTTTGATATCTTCCAGGCTTTTCTGTAATATACATACCTATATGAAGGTATATTAATATATATGGTTTTATATCAAGAGTTCCATATTATGCATTCTATTTTACTGCTTGCTTTTCCCCCCTTAATACATTGTAGTGATCTTTCCATGTCAATGAATTTTGTCGTAGTTAACAGTCTTTGTCAGTCAGCTTTGCTACTGCAATAACCTCAACACTTCAGTGCTATTAACAACAGACATTTATTTTTCTGGGTATGTCTAAGGCCGGGGGTCATCTGCTACGTCTTTGCTTCTCATGCTGTCTCATTCCAGGATTCAGACAATCTCTAGTTAGGGCAGAGACAGAAGGAGAGGTGAGGCAGACATGTAACGGCTCTTCAAGCTTCTTAGACATGGTATGTGTCTTCTTTGCTCACATGGTTGGGTTCCACTGAGACCCATGTCAGAAGCTGATGTTAAGAGGGCAGGGCACCACACAACTCCCACAGGAGGCACGTCCAGGAAATACAGTCCTCTTTCGGGGAAGAGAGAGCAGATGGGGACAGTATAACAACCATATAACAATCTAGTACAATGGTGACAATATAGTATTTCATTGTCTGCATCGGATGATCCAGCGGATGTTTTGTAAGTCCAATGTGGTAAGAAATTATATGACTCAGACAGTATTTTTCTCTTAGAGTTAGTTTTCAGAATATAATTTTCAGCTGTTCTTCCAGAAAAGCTGGAAAACTCTGGCAGCTTGATATTCTCTCAGGGCAACCAACAGCTGGAGCAGAGAATGGTGGATGCTCACCAGTCCCCACTGTCCCCGTCACTCCCCAAGGATCACACCCAACCCACTTCCCCATTTAACTACCTCCCTCATCTAGCTAGGTATGTAAGCTTCTTATGTCTGCCTAAATAAGCCCTACTGCCTCCTGACTAACATTTAGGATAGATATAATATTTTTTAATATATAAAATGCTGAAATCAACCATCTGAAACCTACCCTGGAACAGTTATTCAACATATTTAATTCTAAGAGAAACTGATAAAACGCAGTCCCCGTTTTGGTAAATATTGACAAACTCTACCTCCAACCAGGCACGACCACACTCCTTTCTTCAAATATTGCCAACACTGGATATTATGAAGTTGTTTCTTCTGTGTGTTCGATAAATCATTATGAGATAAATTATTATAGCCACAACATGCACTTGTAGCGTTATTGGCAAAATTGAGTATCTTCATATCCTTGCGAGCCATTCTTTGTCTTTGGTATGATTATTTGTCTACTGCCTGCTTACTTCTTTTACCTGATTTCTTGCTGGCACATTTATTTTTAAAAATTCATCAGGACTCTTTATGTTAGGAATGTTTAGGTTATAAGGCTGTAAATAGTTTGGCAACTTGGTTTGTGTCTTTCACTGTGGCTTTGATTTTACTGTATCGGTACCGTGACCAGTCAGTAACCTTCTTCTCTGCTGGTCTCTCTAATTAAAAGTTTGAAAAATGTGTATTCATATTTTGATGGAATATACTTATGTGTATCTTTTTATAGTATATTGTTTTATTCATCTGGAACTTATTGTCATGTAAGAAGTGATATTTTAATTCCTATTTTTGAATAATATCTAGTCATCTTGATACTGTTATTAGAAAAACCTCCTTGCTCCACTTATTATTCTTTATTATTGCACTAAATGACCATATATATGTGCACAGTTCTGTGCAGATATCTGTGTTTTTTCTTATTGATTTACAAATTTATTTTAAGGCTCACATAGCTTTCTGTTTTAATATGTAGAATGATTATTTTTTTCCATCTATTCTTTTCATTATTATTTTTCTAGGCTTTTACGAGATTTTTTAAAATACCTTCACATGCATCCCATTTTCTCCTTTCTTATTCCCTTTCTTGATTTATGGTGTCCTCATTTACCTGGTTGATCAAGTTAGTAAACACAGAACTATTCTTTCTGTCTTCACTCAAGCTCTTTTCTCTGTCTGACAACATCTCCACTCTCTACTTGACTCAACTGACAAATTCCTCCCAATTTTCTAAACCCAGTTCAAGCACCAGCACCTCTGTGATTTCTCTTCTGAACATCACCCCTGGACCAAATCAGTATTCCATCTTCTTTTTCATGGAATGCTGCGGTATATTAATGAAGAATTCTTCTCATCGTTGCAATTACTTTTCTAAATGTCGGCCACCTTTATAGGACATTGACATCGTTGATGACAGCATTTGGTTTGACTCACCTTTTAGGTACCTGGTGTTCAGCAGTGTTTTGTATATAGCAGGTATTCATTCAATGTTTGCTGCATGCACAAAGCAGGATGGAGGCTTTCTTGGGTGGGGTTGGGGGTGAAGGCAGGCAGATGTTTCCCTGGGAATGTCTCAGAAGGAGGGGTGTAGGCAAGAAGGGGAGGCATGATCATGAGCTCCTGCTGGAGCTCGGATCCCAGAGCTAGAGATTAGGCATGCACATTAACAGCAGGACGAGCCCAGCCTTGGCAGGGCCAGCACAGTGCGCTGCTGGAGGGGTCACCTTTCTGCAGCTGGGAGGGGACTACACTGGAGACTGCTGGATTACAAGGAGCATCTCCAGGTGATCAGCTGCATGCCGGTGGGCCAGTGTGGAGTTGTTCCTTCAGTAAACACAACCATCTTGGACTCTGTACCTCTTACTTAATTTCAAATCCTGCATATCGTTGATCATTTTGTGCTCAAGTTATGAAAGTAAAAATATTGTTTTATATTATTTTTTAGAAGTGATCTTTGGAGGAATGAAGAGAATATAGACAGTATAACAGCAATTTAAAATTAGCACTTGATGAAATTGTTTTAATTACAGAGCCCACTTTGGCGAACTCAGGCACACGGTTATTTGAGTTTTACTTAAGGAAACAAGTAAACTAGAATTACCACACACAGCTTATGAGTGAAACCACAGTTACAACTGAGCGATTAGGAGCCATCTAATTGACCTAGAGGTATAGTAATTAACTACCAGGGGACACACTAAAAGCTCATTTTGTAGACTCCAAGTATTTCTACATAGGCCCCACATGTTATTTCAGTCTGCCAGAAGCAAAAGTCATAATGGTTGCCTTTGCATAAACAGAAGGAGGTAGATATTTGTGGTGGATTTTACAAGAAATGATATGGCCCCTCTCTCACTATCCAGGAGTGTTATGTGAGAGCATCACAGGTACCACATGATTTTACTGTTAAACAAATAGGATAAAGATTTCTTTTTATCAGAACAGATTGTTGGCCACTATAACAATGGTTAATATCTTGGTAGTGACTGCAAAACCTAATTTTCCTTGAGATATTTTTGAGATTGCCAGGACATTTATACTACAACCCCAGCATATTGCAGAGGCCTGGCACAAATGTCTTTGTAATTTTCGAGAAGGAATAACATTCCCTTAGGTACTACTGCCTAACATATATTGCTCCTGCCTGTCTCCAATTTCAAAGCTCTTAAATTTTTGCAGAGGTGAGACTAAAGTATTGCTTACTGGATAAATAGTGACAAGGCCAGCAAGTTCCTGAACGAAGCTCAATGTGACTTCCAAAGAACAGCAAAATGAAGGAAAAGCAACACTATGCCAAAGTTCTGTTCCAGTCATTAATTTCATGGCCCATAAAGCAGAGAAATCTGATCATCATCTCAGTCTCATTCCTCCATCAACAGTGGACAGAGGGCCATCAACAGCCCTCTCTGGTGCATCTTCAATCAAAGATTATGCTAATCAGTACCACTGATTTGATACCAATTATGTCCAAGGCACTAGCCTTTCTGTTACACAGGAGTCAGTCCAGGGCTTCCTTACTCCCTGAAGTCATATTAAAATTCCCTTATATGCCTCTGCCTCTCTCCTCATTCTGTGGAAGTAGAAAGTCCTTCCAGAATTGTTGTTTATTCTTGAGGATGGAGTTATAGTGATCTTTTGCATTTCCTTGAATTCCAGTTTCCTTGAGAAACTTTCATTGACCAGGGCATGAAATAAAAGCCCTTATTTGGCTCACACCATAAAAAGAGCTGCACCCATCATTGGTGAGTTCGGGAGATGTTATAAAAATTATTTTTGAAGAGAGTCCTCAGGAAGGAGTCACATGCCAGGCCGTATCAACTGTCTGTCCCATTTCTGGCCCTCTCCCCTCCTTTCCCTACTGCTCTGCCCCAGTCCCCTGAATCGCATCGCTGCCCTCCACAGGTGCGGACTATCAACTTCTCTGTCAAGTCACCTTTCTCATCATTTCACCAGGCTGCTGGATGAGCCACATGATCATGGTTTCCAGGACCTACACCTACCTCCCTCCATCACATACTTCCTACAGTGAAGTTAAGCTTTTGGTCTCCCATATAATGACACTCTAAGCTGCACATTCGGCAGTGGCTCCTGAGTTAACAAATCCATAGTCTCTTCACATTCTTTATTCTCTTCCCATTACTGAGACATATGCCACCACTGAGTGCACCCACTCTCCTTTTTGAAACTCTTTCCTCCCTAAGTTTCCATTACATACATGTCCACGTTTAACTCAACAGAAATTTTTAGAAACAACTTCTCTAGATTAAGTGTTCTAAAGCATTAAATTTAATAGAAACCATTTTTTGAGTTGACATTTCATCAGTTTCCAGAATGTGTAGTTAGATCATTTAATTATAATACTGTACAAATATAATTACAGTTACAAACAGGATGGTGAAACAACTCAGTCCCTCTTTTCTTAGTTGTCTGAACTTCCTATATTTAAATATGTTCTGGTCATGAAAGATTTCCATTAGGATTCAACTTGCCTGTGTAGTATGAATATGGGTGGTGTGAAGGGCTTTAGGTCCTCTGTAAACTCTGCTTCCTCCCCAAATAAACACACATAAGGTCTAAAAGATATACTTGCTATGCTTGCTTTCAGAGCTCGAGTTTGACAAGATATATATTATCAGTGTGAAATAATGATAGCCCATAATTTGTGATTATATTATTATGAGGCAAGAAGAAAAGCAGTATCACTTTTGAGTGACTGTCACATAAAAGTTTTTCAGACTTACTGCACATATTAAAATTACTGATGACTAAACAGGATAGAAAATGTATTACCAGGTTATGAATTACAAAGAGAAATCAAAGACTTTTTATGTCACATATTTGGAAACTGTAAATTCCCTCTTCCTTGGTACATGGTCTCACACAGTAACACATATACTTCAACGTGGAGCAGGAACTGGCTGTGTCTGTACTGTCTAGTATGGCTTTCAAACAAAAGTCATCAAATTTTGCTTTAATGAAAACCAACTTTGCAATGTCTTGAAATTTCAGAAATGTTTTAGGAGGAAACCAAGTCTACATGTGCTTGATTCTAGAATACACTGGGTAAATATAGCAGAAAACAATTCCCAAAAAATATTTGAAAGGGTTTCAGTAGACACTCATTCCTATTCATAGTCATATAAGTCTTAATTCACAAGATTTTACTTTCATTCATACACTGCATCTATCATTCAATGAGCAAATGTGTGTGAATCTGCACCACACATTTGTAGTGAATTGAATAGCTGAAAAATGTTCTATTTAAACTATAGAATATTCAGAACATGCAAAATGATCTGATCAATGCAACAAAACAATACAAATTTTATCAAGGAAAAACAAATTTTTACTAGCTTACGTGACCAAGTTAAATGGATTTCAGTCAGGTAATTTAATTGCCAAAACAAAACAAAACAAAAACTAAAGCTATCATTTATTATGCCTGAACATTCAGTTCATTTTGAGGAGATAAACTTCTACAAAAGGAACCTAAGTGGTGTTATAGTATTTGGAAAAGAAGAATTTTTACACAAAAGACACTGGGGAATAAATACATTATTAATAAATGGATCTAAGGACACAGGACTAACTGGTAGGAGAGCCGTGATAATTCACCTTAGTTCTCAGTCACTGGATCCAAACACTGAATAATTCTATATCTGATTTAATGAAATTTAATATATTATCCATACAAAATGCTTGCATGAAAATAATTAAGTGCCCTCTTTTTTGTCAAACTCTGCATTTCAAAAGAGAAAAAAAAGGTAGCATGTGCAATCCCAGCTCTGTTGTTGGATGAAGTTCACAGATGTAGGCGGTTTGGAACTAATACCTGACTTCCCTGGGACACTAACCTTCATAGCCTCTGCTTCCGGATCTGAAATTCTCCTTCCATAAATGTCTTTATTTCCAATTTTCTTTCTTGGCCATCAGTGTTTTTAATAAAGTAATGGACGCTATTTCACTATTTCACATATTGTAAGCTCTCAATCACTATGAAAAGATATGCTTAAAATAAGATGAGCATATGACTTGCTTTTCAATTCCGCCCCCAGGGACGACAGAGCACATTTTGCAAAAGAAGCAGCTCATTACTGTTGTGGGCAAGAGGTGCGCTTCCCCTCACGTGCCCACACACCTTGATTTGCTCCTATATGGCCAAGCACATGTTTCATTGGCATTTCATGAGTCCCCAGTCAGCACCAACAGTAAAAGGACCATCTGAGATAAACCAGACTGTCTGATGGCCTCTAACTTGACGACCATAACTCTAATATCCAAACTGAATATTATTCTCATCAGAAACCTCCCTCAACACTAATTTGGCAGAGAGGCAAATAGGTCACTGAGCAAACCTGTAAACCAAAGGTGTCAGATACTAAAGGTACCATTAAGCTGATAAAATATCTCTGCATATGAGACGACATCATTATGGCGCTATATTTCTTAGCACCTCAAGTTTATTGGCTCCTTCTCGAAACCTGACAGTGTCCTTCATGAACTATCAAACGTATCATAACACAAGCTATTAAAAGAAATACGAAGTGTACATTTCTTCAAATCATCTTTTCGTGGAGCAGGGAAAGTTAATGCACTTGGAAAAAAAAAGTGAAATAACAAGTAACAGCCATTTTCAAAAGAGGATCCAAGAAAAAATATTTTATAGGCACTGTGAGCCATATAAGGATATTTATTCAGCAACAATACTGCAATTTTTGACAAAGATAGATTGGAAAAAACAGGTGATGAATGAGTGTGGTAAAGAGTCATACCATCAAGTGCTCAATCAAATGTCTTTGTGCTCAGTGAATGAGCTTGAGAATCGACCACATTAGAACTGGCAAGCAAGGGGCTCTTCCGCTTCTCAGTTTGTGCTTGATCAGGTCCATGCTCTCACCCCATGTGAGCACATGGCGGACTCTCCGCAGTGCGTTCGTGCTTACACCCACGGTTACATGGGAGCACAGACAGTCAGAAAAAGGCTTAAAAGAGCTCCTCTGGTTTTCCTGAGATGGACACCTTTATTGTTTAATTTTTTGAGTGTTTATGAAACTAGTATAAAGGCAAAAGCTCGTTTTACTCATGCAAACATAGATGAGTGCACGTATCAATGAAAGAATGAACAAGGCACTTTGTGACTGCTGAGTTGGGAATCGTCCCTCCCCTCACCCCTGTACACACCAAAAATACATTATTCAGAATACCACTGATCCAGTGTGAGGCTATCACCTTGGCTTTGGAATATGTAACTTAATACAGATACTTACATAGTTTGGATTTTGTCTACAGTCTTGGGAAAATTCTACACAGGATCCTCTAATCTATTATCCAAGTTAGGTCATAGGAGTGTATAGAATGGATTGATTACACCATTTATTTTGTATTCATTTTCAGAGTTGATAAACATTCAGGTGCTCACTATACTCCACAGTGTAACTTCCTGGTTGAGTATATAGGTTTTAGAGTTAGAGAGATCTGAGCCCACTTCCCAAGGCAGCTAGTTGTGAGTTACTGGTTGAGGAGGGACACATAAATTCTGAGAAAAGAATGACTATTTTGCAGATTTGCTAAGCGAACTGCTGTTTGGCAGTATATGTAAAACACTTTGTACACTGTCCAGCACATAAAAATTACTCTGAAAACTTCCATTAATATCATCAGAGCATAGGAAGTCATAACAGTACAGCAAAAGCTAAACAGTTTTGTGGGGAAGGGGCTCAAGCTGTGGATCAGGTTAGTTAGCAATGCTCAAATATGTCAGAAACAAACAGCAATGGGTTACGTAAGAAACATTGTGGCTTTTATTATCTATCTGTATTTCTGTTTCTCTCTGGTTTTGTCTCCCTTTCTGTTCTTATCTTCTGAAATCTTCAACTATTCATTGAATCAGCAATTTGCATTAAACCAGGCAAAAGGTTGAATACTTAAGTGTTTTATAAAAGTGACTCAGAGACAGTCTGATAGTGACCTAGTAAGACAAGATTCAGATCCTTCCCACAGAGCAACTAGGACTTCACCTATTCTCCAGAATCAAACACTGAGGAAAAGCAGATGCAGAGATGCAGCAGCAATCATGTGACAAAGGGTAGGCGGAAACATCCGAGTTCCAAGCTACACTGCAGATTTGGGGTTTGGGATTTAGATGATGCAGTGGGCGGAACCATGGGAAGAAATGGGCCTCCTGGAGAGTCACTCCAAGAGCAGCAAATAGCTCACCCAGTGGGACTGGGACACAGAGGCAGGGGAGACAGTCTTTGCACAGGGTGGAAAGAGAACCAGCACCCTGGGGTCTCAGCTAGGACCCTGTGGTGAAATTACACTGGGTGCCGACATAACCAGAAGGCAGCTATGGGAATTCCCCACCCTACCTGCTCCCACTACCATATTACTCTGGAGTTTCATGATCCACCCACTGGATATCCTGTCCATCAGCTATCCTGCTCCAGGAAGGAGGCAGTCTCCTAGAAGGGATGAATCCTTAACACTACTCCCTAACACCACCCCGTCAGTGGAGGTGGAACGGCAGCCTGATAGTCAACTGTGGACCAACAACAAACTGATTCTCCTACATAACACCGCCACTCCAGGGAAACCTAACCCACAGAAATATAAACACAATGCTAGAAAGTGCAAATACAAAGATAAATAGATGCAAAATGATGGATTCAATTAAAAAAAAAAAAACTCCAGGAGAAAATCTGAATATAGTATATGTATGCAAACTACCTGAGGATGGAATTTAGGGTAAGTTATAAATATACTCATGGAAATCAAGACAACAACAGAGGAAGTAAGAGAACAACAAACAAGAGAAAGAAGAAATGAAGCAAGAAATCAAAGAAATGAAGTACATGATAGCTAAACTAAAGAATTCAATAGAGGGACTCAAGAATAGGGAATGAAGTCTCCAATAGAATCAGTAAGCTAGAAGATTTGGCAGAGGAATACAATCAAGCAAACCAGCAAAGAGAGAAAAGAATGCAAAGGGATAAAGACAGCATTCGAGCCCTATGGAATAACACTAGAAGAAACAATATTCCCATTAAGGGGTCCTAGAAGGAGAAGAGAGAGAAAGGAGGACAGAAACTGTATTTGAAGAAATAACAGCTGAGAACTTTCCTAACCTGAAGAATGAATCAAGCCTCCAGACCCAGAAAAGAAACCCAGAGTTACACCTAGACATACTGTCATCAAAATGACAAAAATACAAGACAAAGAATCTTTAAAAAAGCTAGAGAAAAATGAGTCACATACAAAGGTGTCCCCATAAGATTGTCAGAGGATTTCTCAACTGAAACTCTACAGGACAGTAGGAAATGGCATGAAATATTCAAAAGTGCTTTAAAAAAAGTGTTTTCAATCTAGGATACTATACCTTGTGAGAGTACCATTCAGAACTGAAGGAATGATAAAAAGCTTTTCTGATAAGCAAAAGTTAAAGAAATTCACTACCAAAAATGAGCTCTAGAAAGAATATTAAAGGATGCTTTATAAAATGAAAAGAAATCCCACTTAAAAATGGTTAAGACAGCAAATATAAAAAGTGGGGATTAGAAGAGAATAAAAATTTGATGGGGGGGGTTAGGATAAGTGTAAAGCTAATCTGCTTTCAAATAAAAACAGGAAATAAACATAGAATTGTTAATACTAATTTCAGGGTAATCTCAAAATACACATCCAGGAAAAAAACAAAGAAGAAAACAAAAAGGGAAACCAATAAAAACATAACTACACCCAACCCACCTAAGAAGAGAAAGAGAAAAGACTGTGTTGAAAAAATACACAGAAGACACGTGAGAAAATGACAATAAGTAGCCACATATCACTAATCACCTTAAACGTTAATGGACTGAACTCACCAATGAAACAACACAGAGTGGCTGAATGGATTAAAAAGCATTACCCAACCTTCTGCTGCATTCAGGAAACCCACCTTCTTTCAAAAGAAAAACAAGGCTCAATGTCAATGGTTGGAAGACAATCTTACAGCTAAATGTAACCACAAAAAAGCAGTAACAGCTATGCTTATATCGGATAAAAGAGACTTTCAACTAAAATGCATAACTAAAGACAGAGATGGACATTATATAATAACTAAAGGGTCAATACAGCAAGAAGACATAACACTTATTAACATATATGCACCAAATGAAGGAGCATCAAAATAAATTAAGCAAGAATTATAAAAAACCAACGAGAGACATTGACAGCAACGTACTAACAGTGGGAGACTTCGACACCCCACTTACAACAATATATAGATTAACCAGGCAGAAAATTAACAGGGAAACAGCTGCTTTAAATGACCATTTGGAACAGATAGGTCTAATAGACATATACCAAACAGTTCACCCAATGACTACAGATTTCACTTTCTTCTTAAGTGTGCATGGAACATTCTCAAGAACAGATCATATGTTAGGGAAGAAAACACCTCTCAACAAATTTACAAGGATTGAAATCATACCAAGCATCTTCTCTAACCACAATGGCCTAAAGCTAGATATCACTCATAAAAAGAAAGCTGGAGACCCCAAATTAATTGGAGACGAGGTATTATGCTACTGAATGATTCTTAGGTAAAAGTGGATATCAAAGAGGAACTTAAAAAATACTTGGGAGACAAATGAGAATGAAGACATGAGCTACCAGACCTATAAGATGCAGCAAAAGCAGTACTAAGAGGGAAGTTCACTGAAATCCAGGCCCATCTGAAAAAACAAGAAAAATCACAAATAAACAACCTAATCCCACATTTAAAAAAAAACTAGAAAAAGAAGAAAAATTAAAGACAAAAATCAGCAGAAGAAAGGAAATAATCAAAATTCGAGTATAAATAAATGAAATAGCAAACAAAAAGAAATTCAGAAGCACCGAAAGTTGTATGTATCTTTGAAAAAAATAAACAAAATTTACAAATCATTGGCTAAATTCACAAAAAAGAGGAGTAAGTCTCATAAGTAGAATTAGAAATGAAAAGGGAGAAATTACAACTAGACAGCATAGATATACAAAACATCATAAAGGACTGCTATGCACAGCCCTATGCCAACAAAGTGACAACCTCTAGGACATGGACAGATTTTTGAAAAATACAGTCTACCAAGACTGAACCTAGAAGAATTAGGAAACCTGAACAGAACAATCACAAGCAAAGAAATTGAAGAGGTAATCAAAAAGTCTCCCTAAAATTAAAAGCCCAGGACCAGATGGCTTTTCTAATGAGTTTTACCAAACTTCAAGAGAATTAATACCTATTCTTCTAAACTTTTCCAAAATACTGAACAGGGAACACTCCAAAATTTTTTTATGAGGCCAGTATCACACTGATACCAAAAGCTGATAGAGACAGTACCAAGAAAGAAAATTACAGACCAGTATCTCTAATGAACACAGATGCAAAAATTCTCAACAAAATATTAGCAAATTGAATCCAACAATGCATCAAAAGGATCGCCCATCATGATCAAGTGGAATTTATCCCAGGTATGCAAGGATAGTTAAACATATGTAAATCCATTAATGTAATATACCATATCATCAAGAACAACCATAGGATCATATCAACAGACACAGAGAAAGCTTTTGACAAGATCCAACACCTACTTATAATAAAAAAAATCCTGCAAACAATGGGAATAGACGCTACATACCTCAACATAATAAAGGTCATATATAACAAACCCACAGCCAACAACATAGTCAAGGGCAAAAATTGAAAGCTTTTCTTCTAAGGTCAGGAACAAGGCAAGGCTGTCCACTCTTACAATACTATTTAACATCGTACTGAACGTCTTAGTCAGAGCAATTAGGCAAGAAAACGAAATAAAAAGAATTCAAACTGAAAAAGAGGAAGTAAAATTATCATTATTTGCAGATGACATGATTACATATATTGAAAACTCTAAAAATTCAATAAACTAATAGAACTTATCAACGAATACAGTAAAGTAACAGGCTACAAAATCAACACACAAAATCTGTTCCATTTTTATATGCAAACAACATGCTAGAAGAAAATAAAATTAAGAAAATCACACTGCCTAAAATAGAAGTAAAAATAATCAAATATCTTGGAATATATTTAAAAAAGGAAGTGAAAGACCTATACAATGAAAATGACAAGTCTTTCTTAAAATAAATAGAGGAGGATACAAAGAGATAGAAGACATCCCCTGCTCATGATTGGGAAGACTCAAAATCAGTAAAATGGTCATCTTACCTAAAGCAATATACAGATATAATGCAACCCCCATTAAAATCCCATGGACTTATTTCCAGGAAATAGAAAAAAACATATTAATATTTATATGGAACAATAAAAGACCCCAAAAAGCCAAAACAAATATTAGAAAAAAGAACGAATCTGGAAGGATTACACTCCCAGACACTGAGCTATACTACAAAGCAATAGTGATCGAAATGGTATGGCACTGGAATAATAACAGAGGGACATCATTGGAATAGAACTGAGTCACCAGAAACTGACCCACTCACATACAGCTAGTTAATCTATGACAAAGGGGCCAAAAGCATATGATGGAAATAGGGAAGTCTCTTCAATAAACGGTGTTGGGAAAAATGGACAGCCACGCACAAATAAAGCTAGATCACTCTCTAATACCATTCACAAAAATTAACTCAAAATGGACTAGAGACTTGGACATAAGACCAGAAACCATAAAATTCCTGGAAGACAACACAGGAAAAACATTCCATGACATCAGCTTTAGAGGTCTTTGGGGACTCAACTCCAGCATCAAGGGAAACAAATAGAAAAATAAACAACTAGGACTACATCCAACTAAAAAGCTTCTTCACAGCAAAAGAAACCACCATCAAAATGAAAAACAAAAAGGAAACCTACTAACTGGGAGAAGATATTTGCACTCCATATTTCTGACAGGGGCTTAATATCCAAAATACACAAAGAACTCATAAATACACAAAGAACAACAGAAACACGGGAAGAGGAATTGGAGAGACATTTTTCTGAAGAGGATATACAGATGGCAAACAGGCACATGAAATTATGCTTCTGCTCGCTGACTATCAAGGAATAGAAAATTAAAACAACAATGAGATATCACCTTACACCTGAAAGACTGGCTATTATCCAAAAGTCTAGAAACAACAAATGCTGGTGAGGATGTGGAGAAAAGGGAACACTTTTGCACTGTTTGTGGGAGTGCAAAATGGTGTAATCCCTATGTAAAACAGTTTGGAGATTTCTCAAAAAGCTGAAGATGGAAATTTCACATGATCCCACCATCCCACTTCTGGGTGTTTACCCAAAAGTTACAAAAACACTAATTCAAAGAGATTTATGCATCACCCATGTTTATTGCATCCCTATTCACAAAAGCTAAGAACTGGAAACTACCTAAGTGCCTTATGTCAGATAATGGATAAAGAAGATGCAGTATATACACACACTGGAATACTACACAGTCCTTAGAAGATATGAAATACTGTCATTTGAATCAATGGAGGGAATTAGAAGGCATTATGTTAAGCGAAACAAGCCAAAAGGAGAAAGATAGATACCAGACAATCTTATTCCTAAGTGAAATGCCAATAGACAAAATAAAGGAGATGAAACAAAACCAACCCTTGGACACTTACAATATAACTGAGGTTACCAATAGGGAATGGGATGGGGAAGGGACAAATGGTGACAGAGCCCACTGGACAATGGTGATTTGGTGGAGGGCAGGGTGTGCTGACATATGTCTTAGCATTAGAGAAACTGCACAATGCGGAACCTACAGATAGTAACTTATTTTAATGTGTAAAATCAAAGTTATTGCAATACAGAAATTTACAAAAATGTAACTCAGCCTTAGATTTTGTCGTCTTCCAGGAGTTTATGACTCCGTAGAACTAACCAGGATTCAGTCATGTCTGGTTCAATGCAGCATGCTGGGCACAGAGTTTCAAAGACTAGATGCCATTGACCACTGCCTCCATCTAGGATGGGCCTGATAAATTAATTCCACTAAAGGTGACATGCTGTTTCTGGGCTAGGACATTTTAGAGACTGTGAGATATCTCTGTGTCTGTGTCACCACTGAAAACCACATGCTAGGAAAACAACACGAGATGAAGAGACTAAATCCCTGAGGCACTGGATGCAGGACTGCTTCAGCCAGCCCACTGAACTGAATGAGCTAAAATTATACTTTTGTTTATCTTTTTAGCAACTAGTGGTTACTTCTGGATTCATATAGAGAATGAAGAAAAATGCACAGTAATCACTGCAGAGGGCAGTTAAGCACCATGTAAGAAAGAGTATTTGAAGAGGATTTCATCTGGGAAAACCACATGTAGATGTTATTTTAGTTCAGTCTTGAAATTTATTATTTAGCTTTGTGACAATGTGGAGAAGGGAGTTTCATGTGGAAAATACTACTCAGGAACGAAGGCAGAAAGAACCCATAGGACACTGCCTGACCCTATGCTCAGTAACTACAATGGGGAAAAAAACAAACAAATGTGCCTGGTCCCTGCCCTTATGGAGCTTGCAGTCTCTTGGGGGAGTTAGAATTTTTTTTTAAATCACAAAAAGAAGGAATGTTTAGTTACAACTGTGGCAAATACGCAGAATAAGTGGTGTAATGTGAAATACCAAAAAAAGAGTAATGGCTCTAATTAAGGAGGCCAGAGAAGGTCCCCTGAGGACAGAAGAATTGAGCTAAAATCTCAACATGTGAGAGGACTGATTCCTCATAGAACACAGCAGGGCAATTCTAAAGAGGCAGACAGGGGCAGACCTCACATGACCATAATACAGATTTTTATCTTCATCATGAGAGCGATGGAAAGTCATCACTGGGGTGTTTTATGTAAGACAGCGATCACTTCCATTGTGATCACTTCCAAGATTTATTGTGGAAAACAAATTAGATGAGGTAAGGATTGAAACAGGGAACCAGTTAAGATACTGCAAAGTGTCCAGCTAACAGATAATGGTAGCGAGACAGGGATGGTGGCAGTGGAGAGGGAGAGATAGGCGGGATGTGAGAGACTGAACTAGGGGATAAAATGGAGTGTGTGGAAGTGCTTAGAGAGAGTACAGAATGACAGAGATTAGGATTTAGAACCAAGTCTTAGGTATGGGAGGAAAACCAGGAGAGTACCATATAGGTTAGGTCAAGCAGGACAGTATTTTATTCAAGAGGGAGCAAGACTGTTACTGTACATGCGGGAGCCAGAAAAGCAGGCTGGAATGGACTGAGCAATGTGTAAAAGGTAAGGAGATAAGTAAGACACAATGCACAGAACACCTTCTTCAGAGACTCCTGATGGATAAGAGAGATGAGCACTACTGGAAGGCCAATCTAGAATCCAGACTTTTGCTTTCAATGCTATATCTTTAGACACATTCTCTATTCTTGAGTTTCCGTTCAATCATTCCTTTGCTATGAGTCCCTCCCTGACTTCCATGCACACGACCCACTTCTCCTCATGTGCTGCTTCAGCGCATTGCACTTCCACGCACCACATCACCGTCACTCTCCAGCCCAGCGAGGTCTGAAGATCCCGAGGCATCCTTCAGGCCCTTTCACAGGGATCACCAGTGAAGGCATTTTCCTAATACTAAGACATCATTGACCAAAAATAATGTTGACATTATTTGTCTTTTTCATTGTGTAGATATGTGCACTGCTGGTACAAAGCGGATGTTGAGTAAAACTGCTGGAACTTCAGCATGAATCAAGGCAGGGGCATCAAACTCTAAGAGCGGTCAGGGATTCTTCAGCTGCTACAGATGCGCAGTAGAAAATAATACCCATTTCACATGGGCATGTTTTAATCCATCAAGCCTCAACTACTGTGTACAAGTCTTTATAATAATCTGTGTGGTGAAATGGGAAATATACATAAAGCATTTCTGCTGCATACTGAAGTATGGTCTCAGATGAACAACGGGACATGATTTTTTTCTTAAACACACAACCGACAAATTATGGCTATTCAGACTCGGGTGTACGGCAGACATTTTTTCCAAAATGAACAAAGTCAGTCTGTCACTTCAAGAACACAATGACAGTGTGTGCAGCCAAAGATAAAAGATAAGTTTGAAAGTACAAATAAGAATTACGGAGTGTGGCAAGTGGATGGGGTGAGTAATAAAGTGAAGAAAAAAAAAAAAAAAAGGAAAATTATGGCATTTACAAATGTATCAATTTTCTAATAAGTAGACATCAGATATTATTCTCAAAAATAAAAGCTCTTTGGGACCTACAATTATTTTCGAAAATGAAAACAAATATTTTAGGACTGCTATCTGATGCACTCACTTTCCTATTAGTGGGTGGGCTCCTGTGGAGCAGAGAGAAGTCCTTCTATTTTTTTGAGGGCCCTTTGGCAAGAATGATAATTGATAAGCACTCAATGACTATTTCACAAACTAAAAAACATACACTACTGTGGAAAACATAAACAATGAGACAAAACTAAAGGAAGAAAAAATAACTTGAAGAATCTGTACTCAAATTTGACAAAAAACTTTGACAAAAGCCTTAGAATAAATATTTACATCTAACAATAACTGTATGTCTAGGAAATTTCCCTAAGGAACTCATTTATCCTGAGGATATTCATAAAAATGTGCTGTGAATACAGTGCAGCCCAAATTAAGACAAAGCGTGGATTCATTTTCAATGCAGACTTCTTACAGACTTCCCAATGTTAACTTAAATGTTTTTTACTCTATTACTTAAATATGTGAAAATGTGAAATAACAATAACTGATCACTGCTTGCTAAGTGAATATGGTATGAATGTCTTGGGAGCTCGGATTTGCTGTATCTGTGCTACCGCTGCGTGAAGACTCAGTCCTGCCATCATCTTTTTCTACTTGAACTTCCATTTGTCTTGCACTCTATGAAGTCTTTTGGTTTTGTTTGGTGGAACCAAGAATACAATCATTTACTTTTTAAGTTGACCTCTGCCCTTTCTCACCAATCCACAAAATGATGGTGCACTCGGGCTCCAGTCCACTGTGGGCACCAATGCAAACTCAGGCGCTGACGTGGTCACAAGGCAATTATTTCGAATGAATGATCTAGAAATGCTTCCATGAAAACACACTGAATCATTTTCTTAAGAGAATCCCTACACTGGGAGGAACAAAATAATAGTGATTAATGGTGAAAAACTGGAAATGACCTAAATGTCCTTCAGAAATGATGATCAATATCCCACAATATTATGGGATCATGGGACATCTGATGAGAAATAGTATTTCATTAGAATGATCATAGGATACATTGCTTTAAAAAAGCAAGTTGGGATGTGTGCTTGTGTGTGTATACACACACCTATACACAGAGAGTGGGAGGGAGAGTCATCTAGAAAAAAAAATTGGAAGCAAATTCAACAAAAAGTTAACGTCGATATGGCATTGTAAGTGATTTCTATTGCTTTTTTTGTATTTTTTTCAGTCTTTTACAAACTTTCTACAATGAATCTGTATTAGAATTACAATCAGATTAACATTTTTAAAAAGAAGCCTTACACAAAACATCTAATACAAACCTACTGAACTGAAGAGCTTAGAGACAGGTCATGTTTAGGAAGACAGCTCTGAAGCACCACTACAGATGTGCTCCCAGCATAAAAGTGGGCACTGCCCGGCACAGCTCCTCCTTGTGGTGAGACAAGTCACAGTGGATGGCCTCCGGACAGTGGGGCACTTTTACCATCTTCCCCACTCCACAGAGCTAACAGTATAATGTTTAATTCTTGACATGCCATACAGTCTCCCTGAGAACAAGGGAATTTACAACGAGACCTGATTCTTTGAGTTGTTTTTTTATTTTGGGAGAAGGCACAAATTTTACATTAAGTACTGTCATACAGTCACTGTTCATCATTTAATTATATAGTTAATGCCATGGATGACAATAGCGAGTGCACAAAGATGTAATTATGGGATAAGTACCTGGTAATTTCTATTCTCTAAAGTGAAGATTGAATGTTAATTAGCTTTAAGCATATTACAGTAGGTGCAATTATCAGGTAATCTTTGGGAATGTGTACTTTTTGGGTCCGCATTTATTAAGGAAATCCCATGTAGTTACTGAGGAATGTCATAAAAAGCTGCAGACCTTTGTGCGCTGATAAAAGAAAAGAATAATTACAGCAGCTACTTCCACTGTCACCTTATTGGTTTTGCTGTATTCCCATTACTCCCTGGTAATTCTGTCTCTCTAAATGCTCAGTTATTCAATAGTCCCAGCTACCTGAGCGTGTGGAAAGCTGGACATGGGATGCTTTTCAAAGTCCAAAATGCCCGAAGAAGCCAAGTTCATGGAATAGAACCTCATTTCAGCACTTTTGCATTTAAATATGCAATCATAATGACTTGTCCAGGTGGCTCATTTTTTTGCTCCAGCAGTTGAGGCACCGACTCAGGAATTCAAGAGCAGAAGCCAGCAGATTAACGAGTCCCCATAATATTATCTCTGCAACATGCAATTTGTTCTCAATGATAATTAGATATTTAGAAAGAGACGTAATTAGGAAGAAGCGGCTTAATGCCTTTTGTTGTTGCGGCTGTCTGCCGGGACTCTCCTGACGGTTGGGGTCCACGTGGGGTGCCCGTTGCTGGAAGGCGTGGTAGCTGGCTGTGTGGAGACGCAGCTTCCCCGTGCTGCCCACTGAAATAAAACCACCCTAAATTCGAGCCTTTCTATAGTTAATTGGTGTGTCCTATCTTCCATCCTGGAAAACAGGCCAGGATTCTGTTTATAAGTGCTTTATAACCATGGATTACCAAAAGAAATACTGGGCCTGATATAAAGAGAAATGAGGTACGATGTAATTTCAAATCCGTTTTGGGATGACGATGGCTAAACAGCCACAAAAAAAGGTAAGGTCCAGATGGAAACTGCTATTTTTCTTTTGCCTGTTTATGACAGCAGCTTCCCTCTTTCCTCGGCTTGAGTGTCGCTGCTTCCAGAGCCATACGGAAAGGCATTGTTTCCCCCAGAATTGCACTGTATTCCCCCAAAATCAACCTTCTTATGAGCAGAGTGGACATCTCACTGCTGAAAACGTCATTCTCTACATCCACTCCACATGCCTGCTCCCCACCACGGCCAAGGGGAGCGCAATGAAAGAGGACATCTGCACTGGAAGAGGATTTGGGGCTCTTTCTGAAGAGGGGCAGGTCTTGACCCCATCAGGAGGTCCAGACCCCGTCACCACATTTGCCCTGCATGGCCCAGCTCTCTCCATGCCTCCCTCTGCTCTCACTTCCTCAAAGGTAACTAGTAAGCTGACACCTGTCACCACTGTTGCTTCCCATTTTAAAAAGCCTTTATAGAATAAAATCAAACAAGTACATACTCTTCCGTGGTGCCTTCTTTTGCTCAACTTTATGTCAGAGAGTCACTGCATCAGCGAATGTGGCCTGGTCTTTGTTCTGATGCTGCATAGCTGACTTGTGTATGAACAGACTCACATCATTTAGCTGTTCCACTATTGAAGGCTGCTAGAACTACTTCCAGCTTTTAGCTATTACAATGATGTTGCTATGAATATTCCTGTGCAAGTCCTCAGGTACATAGATACCCAGTTCTGTTGGGTTTATACCTAAAGACGCAATGGCCTTCTGATGCCTAACAGCTATAGCTCACACACGCATGTGCAACAGAGAAAAAGAGAAGAAATTTTTGTTGAGGAATAGATCTGAGATGGGGTGAGAAGCAGGGTGGGAAATGAAACAGCATCTACTTGCCCACAGCAGCCTATGGGCAGGAGGTGAATCTCTGGTATAGGAGCAGGGAAAGGGGTCGTTCCAGGACTGGATGGGCATGCAGAGACGTCAAGTAGCCGGAGTGCACCCCCACATTCTGTGTAAAGCTGAGTCCAGGTCTGGTCCCTTCAACAGCAGGTGTTTTGTATTATGAAGAGGCTGCGGCCTTGGGCAGTGGTTGGCATCACCTCTTACCCACTTAGCTCATGGAGTGGGAAGTGTGTAAAGAATTTACGGGCAGGGACATGGACAAGGAACAGCAGGAGCCAGAGGATTCGAGCAGAGCTGAAGTCACCTGGTGTCTGTGGTTCATTCCTTTGGGGACTTCCAGGAATTACTAGCAAAGTGTTTGGAGACAGGGAGCACTGAGGGCTCACTGTGTGGCAGGGGTGAGGCATTTTAGACGTCTGGCTAATTACAAAACCAGTCAACACACAGAGTGGTCAATGCTATAGCAGTACGGTGAGCGGACACTCAAGAGCTGGTCATTCCATTCCCTAGCCTGCTTCTCACTCTACAACTAAACTAGAAAGCAGAATGTGGGTACCAATGCCCATGCGGTGTTTCTAAGGCCACTTAGTTAATCGTTTGAGTAAAAATGGCCCCAGGTGCCCTGGATGCAAGGAACCTGCTGATGGTCTCTCTCCCCACAGGTCCAACCTATCTGGCACCTGAAGGCATTTCAAGGTATGTGATTATCTGCTCAGCTCTCAACTTTAATTCAAGCCCTTTCGTGTCTCAGCATCTCCTTTCACTACATCCCTTCCCAGAGAGGACACCTGCTTGTGAAGGCTGAGTGCTAAACCCACCCCCATCAACTTGTGCCAAGACCTGGCTGTGCCGGTCCTAATCCAGAGGTGTGGACATGAGACCTGAAGGAGAGAAGAGGAGAAGGAGGCTGGGGAAAAAAGTCAGAACTGCTGCCTGCGAATTTGGATTTTCCCTGGTCCGAAATGGCTGGTCCCCAAAGAAAGACCTTTAAGTGAGAGAACAGGCTGAACAGGCTGAAGGAAGTCCCGCTAACCGCTGCGCAGCAGATGGGCTGGTGGAGGGAGGGGCAGGTGGGGAGGCCAGTGACAGGCCCCAGAGCCACTGGTGAGCACAGAGCAATGCAGTGGAAGGGTGCTGGGATTCCGAGTCAGACCTGGGCAGGTGGCACTCATTAGCCTGCAAGACAGAATGCTCCAATTATAAAATGTATACACATTTATGAAATGGACACAATGTGTGAGCAAGACAACCTAAGATGAGTAAAAGAGATACAGAGCGCCCGGCTGTTGGAACTGCAGGAAGTCTTGAGAAGGGGGAGAAGGGATCAGCACTAGGCTTTGCCTACAAGCTGTGGTCAAGGGAGGAGCCAAGAGAGACACTTGCCTTTGGGTTGGGGAAGAGGCCGGTGGGAGAAAGCTGGAGTTGAGTGGTGATGCGGTGTGTCTGAGTGCCCGCGCATTACCATCGGGCAGAAATGGAGGCAATCCTCAGGGGGCTGCAAAGGGCATGAGGGCTCTCCTCTGCAGGGGCACCACCCCGGGCCTGCCTGGGAGCAGATATGGAAGCTTGCACTCTGGGTGCCCATCCCTGAACCTCTGGTGGGACTGCGTTTGCTCAGAGGCAGTAAATGAGCTAGAGGTGGGCCAGGCAGACAATTCACCATCTACCACTGAGAACTGAGCAGCACAGGCAGCAGCCTGGAGGGAGCTCATGCACATTATGGGGCACTGCCCTCAGCACAAGTCGGGGAGCTGGGAAAGGCAGGTCAGGCTCCCAGGCTAGGGCACCAGGCCCACTGGACAAACATAGAGGGAGGCAGCTCTGCAGAGTCCTCTTCGCTGTAGGGGATCAGGAAATCCAGTGACTTCCAGAATACCAAAGAAGGAACTACCCAGCCAGTTTCTCCAGAAAAGAAAACCTTCATCTCCAGTTTCGCTCAGTCCTTTCTCTTTTAAGAGCCCTTTCAGCCTCCTTCACTATAGTGCAAAGTAAATACTTAAGAGCACAAAGGGCCTAAGCAACCACACTTAAGTGAACCAAAGAGGCCAGATAAAAATACTGATTAGATAAGGAGGAGGATACAGTTGGCCTAGGTGTTTTACAACATTAATTTCTAGGCCCTTCCATTTCTAGCTCCTCTCCAGTTTTCAGGAGTCTTCTCTTCCAGAGCCCTGGACCATTTTCCCAAATGCTTCCTTCTCCCCAGCCAAGCTCATGTTGAATCAGTGTCTCAGATCCCTGGATCGCCAAAAGTCTCCAAAACGTTCTGGCGACAGCAATTCCTGGCTGACAAAGGGAGTTAAATAAGAAGCAGGAACAAGAAGACCCCTCCCCGCTTAGATAGGACCACCAGCCTTAGAAATTAATTGTGCCTCTCTCTAATCACCTTACATTCCCCTCTCTTCCAGATGTACCCCTGCAGTCATCTCCACCAGTCCTTCCCAGCCACAATGTCCATCATTAAAGAAACACAGGGGCCTCCTGGCCTTCACCCCGGGGGTCTGCAGGTGCCTGCAGGCTCAGACTCGGCATCTTCTCTCTCACAACCCACAACCTCGCCTTGAACACCCCACTCTTAGAGCCTTTTTGCAGTTTCAAATCTACTCTTCCAGCCCAGGCAAAGTGGGAAGGAGTTATAATGAGCAACCTGTATCTTCAGCTTTTTCCCAGGCATTCTGGGAACAACAACAAAGTCTTGGGGAAAAAGTCCAACTCCTGAGAGGCCTGGTCATGCCATCAGCAATCCTTGATTGCACTAGAAAGCCCCTCTCTTCCTGGGAACTCAAGGGGCTGAAGAAGAGTTTAGAAGCTTCACTGCGGGGGCTGCTGGGACAAACAGCCTGGAACTCTATTCCCTTGGCTCTCTTCCCCACAGGCCCTTGCATGAGATTCGTGGGTCCCTTCCCAACCAGGGCAGGCTTCGGTCCACTGCCCAAGGCCTCTCCTGAGTGCCTTTCTCTTCTTTACCTGGCTCTTGCTTGCAAATAAACTCATCTCATGGGCCTCTTATTGGTGACGAAACCCAGGACCCCAGCCACGTTCCATTGCCCCGATGGTACTGCCAGTCTAGGTAGAATGCTCTGCCTGAGGGCTTACGCAGAATGATTTGATCTTGGGAAATCATTTTGGCTCCTGGGCTGAGGCCACCTTTGCTGCATTTCCAGAAGCTTGCTGGCATCATCTCTGCTGTATTAGCTTTTACCACAGAGTGGGTTTTGATTTCTAGATTCTGAAAATTTTCCTGCCTCCTGAACACAGCTTTTCCTGCTCCATGATGATCCCGGGTTTCCACACCTCTTAGGTAGTTCTCACCCGGTATCCAGGGTCTCTTCTGGGCTCCATGAATTAGCCGTGTCTGGAAGTGAGCGCCGTCAAAAGTTCAGGATAAACAGGCTTTCTTTGCAGTCATTTAAACTACTTAAACTTGGCCAGAATTTTTGCTCTTCGTTTCAAAGAAAATCCTGGTGATTGCCATTTGTTAATAATTGATCTGTTATTTCTAAAAAGGATTTAAAGCAACAAAAGGACGATTATTTTTATTTTCAGTTTTAATCATCATGGTTGGGATCTTCTCGCTGAACTGTGTCCTCAATGCCTTTGAAAGTTTCTAATTTCTTTCCTCACCATTTCCTTTCCCCCATAGCCTTCCTGAGCCGGCAGCCACCTTTTGGCATATGAAGAAACTGCCTTCTACCCACTCACTCTGCACAGGGTTCTCCTGGCAACACGGCTGGTGAGCACTGCGCTCAAAACAGCTAGCTTATCTGGGTTCAAATCCTGATTCTGTCACTTACCAGGTGTGTCATATCGGGCAAGGTGTTTTCACCATGGCTTCCCTAGCTATACATTTTCAAGAAACATGTCTATTCCATAGGGCTGTTGCAGTGCGACGTGTGTACATTAAGCGAGTATGTGAATGCATGTGCCTACCTTTTTAATAGTGTTTAGAATAGAAAATTGAACATATTTATAAGAGCCGATATAAATTTTATTTTCTTCATACTAATTTTTGTTCCTAAAACTGTGTATTTCCATCTTCTCTCATTCCTTACTCTGGAATCTTCCAATTCTTTAATTAAGCAATATTTGAAGGATCACAGGTAATTTTTCTATAGGGAGGGGACTGTGGCTGCTGGCCCAGGAAACTACTTGAAGTGCTTGTGGACACTCGGTATCAGGGATACTGGTATGCGTAGTACAAGCATTAAGAAAACCCATATATTACACAGCAGTGAGCAGAGAATCTTGAAAATTTAGCACCATAAAACAATGTCAAGCAGTATCTTCTAATTCTCATTATAACTGAAACATATTTCTAGGTCTCTCTTGAACAGGGAAAGAATAAAAGTAACTTCTTATATGTCACCTGCCTCAGATGCATCTATTCATACTGGAGATACAGTGATTTAATTTTATAATCCTCTGCAAGTGTAAACAGCTTTGGCAGACTCAGAGCATTTGGTTGACATGAGGAATGTGTGTGAATGAATGAGCGTGTACGTGTTGAGGTACACAGAGCTTTCTTTGAAGTTACTTCTACCTGTATCTTATAGTTTCTCATTCTTCCTGCTGGCCCTCTCCCCACCTAATCCAGAGCCGTAAATTATGCCTCTCATTCCAAAGAGCAAAAGGTGGAGCATTAGAGCATTAGATTGGTTGGATGAAGTTCCGTGTCTTTGGTGCATGGCCGTCACAACGAGGCTGGTCATTCAGCCGTGAGGTAGATTAGCAGGACGGTGTCCTAAGGAGCACAGCTTCCCCAGCGCTCTGCACAGCAGACCACACGTGACGTGGTTGCTTGTGAGGTACTCGGTGTCCCACTGAGGTTTGCCAAGAGCGTGGTGAAGAGAGGGAATGGCAGATTTCCTGCCATCTTCCTTTCCTGCAGGACACGATCCTCTTGTTTTCGCTGGGATTCCCCCAAAGATTTGTTTGCAGAAAGGAAACGTGGTGCCATCTGTCTCCCACACTAGGGTCCAGGTGAGCAGGAGTCAAGCTTTATTCCACTTGGTGCCACATACTCAGTTCTTACCACACTACTTAGGATTTTGTCTGAATTCGGAAAGTATTTTTGAATAAATTAATAAAATATATGTGAGATCTACCTGGCAAATGAAACATACTACCAAATCTCTAGAGAGGCTAAACCAACATAGCATTTATGTAGATTACGGTTGGTTGAAAAATCTAGAGTTAATTGTGTAAATTTCATTTACTGTTTACAGGCATCAGGATTTAAATATGCTCTAGCCATGGTTTCGTTCCCAAAGGCCACATAACATAATCTCATCTGGGTATTATCATTGGGGAAAAACTGCAACACCAGAGTTCCCAAACCACTTCTTGTCACCAACCTGTTCCTGACCCAGCTGTTTACTCAAACAGGGCCCATGTGGATTGGACCTACCCGCACTTCCATCTTCTGGAGGAAGAACTAAGGGGAGATTTCCACAACTCCCCACAGACATTCTTAATTTGATTTCCTGATGGTCACCTATGGTGGACCAGACTCAAGGCTCCAAGTCTACACAGGCAGTTCAGCTCTAGTCATGTGGATTGGCTACAGATCCCTTTTTTCAGACTACATTCTGAAAAGGCGTGATATCTCTATTCGCATTAATAGCAAATAAAATGACCACCTTTCTGCCGAAAGTGATGTACAAAGCAAGGAGCATCCTAGCTTCACTTAGATGCCTTCTTCTCACTTTGGCTCTCTTGCTTCTGGAAAAGGCAGAAAAGTCTTCTTTGGTAGTAACAGGTCAAAGCAGCTCTGTTACAACATACCAGCTACTCAATCTAGCTTGCAATTGCTTATAAAGCACAAAAGTTTATGGCTCTTGGCATGGGTCCACAAGACGGAAAATTTACTGTACCATGCTTCTAATTGTCTACTATTCCTTTTAAAGGGAGAATCATTCTAGATAAATTGTTTAGCTGAAATGCTAGAAATGTTTTAAACAGAAAAAATGTTTCCTTTCCCGGAACTGTCAGAACAGTTCTCTAATTAAAACATGGCAGGCTTATAGCTAAGAGACTGTTCAGAGATCAAGAGGTTAGGATTCAGTTTACTAACTACTTAAAAGCACAAATTACCAAAAAATGCTTTAAAATTATTTTTCATATGTACTACCTTACCAATTAATTAACTATGCTTACAGCTGTCAAATCTCTATAATTACAGAGTAATCATTCATTCATCAAATCTTAATTAAGCACATGCTGAATTCTATGTCTAAGTGAGTAAATTTACATACTAATCTCTTACCCTCTCCCAATCTGGAGATGTTATTTGAGAGAGCCCCCAAAATATGAAACACAATTATAAACCAAGAAAAAGCAAAAAGGGACACTTACAAGTTTCTGAGCAGCAAAGAAAATGTCAATTGTAAAGTTCATACATTTTACTAGGTGTGTAGATAATCTTCATGTGATTACTAAATAAACATAAACCAACTAGAAAGACAAAAGAATTGGTGACACGTGGAGGAAAGACCTAATTGTCCACCAGGAACTGAATTAAGTATGTTATAGGCATGATTTCATTTTCTCAAGACATAGGTAATGTAGAATTATTCCCATTTTACAAAATGAAAGACTAAAGCTGAGAGTGGCTGGGCATGTTACCAGGATAAAACACCTAGCAAGTCGCTCACTGTATCTCATTGCAAATCTGATATTCTGACCATAAAAACCACGCTACTTTTTCGATTCACTTGTGGCTATAGGTTCTGGGCTGGGTAATATAAGACTCTCACAGGTAGTGGTTCACCATTTTCTACTTACATCTATCCCACTGTGTTTGATTTCCTACTTTGCCTTTCAATGTCCCTGTGAAAGAATGTCGCTCTAAGCCAAGCCATAATCTTTTAATGCTTGGTTTTTATCCATGTCCTGCTGCTCCATCTTTCCAATGCCTACAGCCTGCCCTCTGCCCTTGCAAAGCAATGGTCTCAATTCAGCCCTGAATTTCTTTCTTCTAGTCTTTGCCTGGTCACCCTTCAAAGTTTCCTCTGCAGTGTCATTTACTAAGGGAGACTGTCTTTGACTGTCACATCTAAATGAGGAATGCTTGTTATTGCTCATACCACTCTGTATTTTCTTCACTGCAAATACCACAATTTGTGATTAGGTACATATTTGTGTGCTATTTGTTTGCTGGCAGACCACACCACACCAGACCATAGCTCCATAAAGGCAAGGATTATTCTCCCTGTGTTCATCCTGACCTAACACCCAATAAGCACTCAGCATGAATACATCAATCAAATAATTTATGCAAAGCCTCAGTGCATAAAAGGTGCTCAATTTCCATTAGTAATATTATTTCATGTATGTATAAACTCTACTAAGAAGTTTGGATTTTCACCCTCATTCCATGTTCCATTTCGTCTCTGGGATCGATACCTTAATTTAGAGGGATTTCACTTAGAGTTCCTTTCCTAATTGTTCTTGGACCCCGAAATGCCCCTAAATTTCTTCCTTCATCTTTCCCTCAATATAAGTCATCACCAAAGTTCTGTCTGACTGATTAGTCCTTCTCCCTCCAAAAACTGGGCATTCATAGTAAGTTTTAATAGTCTGCATATTTTATTTTTATGCATTATCTAATTTTTAATGATGCCTTGGTTATGAATATATTTAGTATAATTTCAAAAGCTTGCTAACTTCATTCTACTGAAAAAGCACTCTCAAATCAACTTATAGTAGGAACTGTGCTATTAACGCAAAAAAAACTCCTTATGAGTTCACTGGTAGAGGTGTATAATGTTGAGACACATAAAAGAATAAATGATTAATTAGCAAATTTAATTCAATTTAATCACTGAGTTCTATCAATTCCTAACTAGCATTCACTTTCAAATTCATCAGATACTCCTTTCTATTATCTGGTCATTACCTACTAAGGTAACTGTAATTTTTTCTAACTGGTCTTCCACTTCTGGTCTTACTCTTTTACCTCTGAGTTTGCGTAATGCAGCAGTTAGTTTTCTTAAAACCCTGCAATTTTAGGTCAGCCCTTGCTCTACAACCCATAAAAGTTTCCCAGTTCCCACCAGATAAAATTCAGTGGCATCATGGGAGGGAGGGCCATCCTACAGTCTTCTAATTGTCTTAGCAGCTCCCCACCTACATATCCCACTGATTTCTGATTCTTCTTTGCTCTTGAGTCCCTTGGCTTAGACTGACCTCCTCTTATATGGTCCTGCCCGTCCGGGTCCGGTCCAAGTCCTGCCCAGAACTTGAAAATCTCAAGTTCTGCTGATTCCATTGCATTTTTAGTATGTTAGTCTGCCAGAGCTTCCATAACAGAACTCAACAGACTGCTGTTTAAACAACAGAACACAGAATGGAGTGCAAGATGAAGGTGTCACAGGTTTGGTTTCTCCAGATGCCTTTCTCCTTGGCCCACAGATGACTGCCTTCTTGCTGGGTCCTTAGAGGACCTTTGCTCTCTGTGCATACACCCCTTCCTTACTAATAGGGCACCAGTCCTATAGAATTAGACCCCAGGTAACCTTGCTGACCTCTCTCCAAATATAGACACATTGGGGGTTAGGACTGCAACAAAAGAATTCGAGGGAGTACAATTCAGTCCATAACATTTAGTGTTTTTCTCCTTCTCAATGTTTTTTTTTTTTTTGTATAAATGGAAGCTGTACATATTTATTTATTGTCTGCCCAAGGTCAATAAAGTCTCATTCAGAAATAGAATTATCTCAATTTTCGTTTCCATTACTAGTGTTTTCACATAATTAACATTAATTTCTGTCCTTATCAGTACCTAATACTTGAGAAAGGAACTCTTCAGAAATACCTGCAAAGAGAGACGACATCCTCTATGCCCAGGTCAATATGGTGGGCAACCTAGAATAAGGCAGGTGTCTGGTTGCAGTGGGCATGCTGTTTGCCACCACTTAGCAGTAGTCAGAGTGAGAAGGGAAGCCTCAGTGGAGAGATGAAGCAGTCAGGGAGGTGATCTTCAGGTTGGAAGAACTTGAGCTAACAAACATGGGGCTCCTGTAGCCTTGGAGTCTGCATTCCAAGGAAAGCCCAGGGCGAAGTCAAGATGTGAAGGGTGATGTCACTGACAGGAGGAAAAGCAGCACATCTTCAGCAGAGAGATGCAAGCACATCTCCCCCCAAGACGAGAAGTACATATGAAAAGCTGTGTCTGAGAGGGCATGGAAAAGACCAGAAAGAGTAAAGAGGAGTGACGGCACTGTTCTGGGTGCTACTTTGCTCTTAATTTTGCTTGTCCCAGACCTAGTGCCCCAGCTACTTTCAGAACCTTGTCTTTAACCATTCGAGCAGCTACTTGAATCTGGATTAACATCCTTGACTGATCAATGAAAATTCCTAGAAGTCATCAAGAATTCTCAATATAATTTTTTCTATCTGAACACTAGAATTAATCAAGCTGTTATATAATATTACAAAACAGTTCACAGGTGTTCTGAAGATAGTCTTTGAATGAATGAATGAGTGAATGAAAAGACATCACTATTATTTTCTTCTGTTAATTTTGATTGAAAGTCAAAATGTTTCCCTAATAGACATCAACAGAGTATGTCACAGACAAAAGCTTCGGAGCAACAGAGTTTTCTCATTCTAGTACAAAGGACCCTGACTCCTCCCTTCCCCCAATCAGAAGCCACCACAGGCATAGAATTTCAGACCTGAGTAACAACTTAGGGGAGGTTTCTTATGGCTGGACAAGGGTGGTGACACGAGAAAGGTCACAGCTCTGAAAATCACACGGTAACAGCTTCTCACGCTGAACAAGAGCTTTTTCAGTCCTACTCAAATTCACTTATTGGAGGGAATGAATTTAGTAGGATGTGACATGCTCCCAAGAGACTCCCTTCCTCCTATTTACTCTTGGGTCTTGGTCCTGGTTCCTGGTCATACTTACCTGGGCGACAGCTTTCTCTCATTGTGCCATCACTGTGACTTACAAAGACAGCTTCTCTCAAGAGCTACATGAAGGTCACAGAGAAGCAAACAGGTGGACAAAGGAGCATCTTTCTGAAACCAGCTATATCCGGCATGTAAGTCTCAATTGATTCTGCTTAGCTGTTGCGTCGCTATTGTGCCCCATTTCAGGGTACTTATTCTAACAGAGGAAAACGGTAGAAAGATACTGTGAAATATGATCGGAAGGTTCTCGCTAAATGGCCAATAAATAGTGAATACAGTAAGATTTTAAGGAAGAGTGGTTATGCTGTAACGCTTGAAGATTCCCAGGAAATCTTTGCTTCCCAGAATTCTGTTCTGATTTACATAAACAAATCAAGGAAATGTTTCATTTGTGGTTCTTTGTAATTTCTCTGACAAATGCTAGAAAAATTGGCAAACTGCAGCATCTGCCTGATTTATAGTTGCTCTTTCTCGGGGTTCCTACAGTCTGGATATAACAGGATCTCTAGGAAACTGCAAATATTCACTTTATTTCAATTAGTTTTCTCCACACAGTCTATTGCCCCTTCAGCAGCTCAGAAAACACGGCTTTTAGTACTGCTTAAGCTGCTTGACTTCTGCGATAAGCACTGAACTCCTAGCTAGGCCCGTTCCCTAGGAAGATTGGGCCCTTTGTGTCTTATCAGTTTACCTGCTGGTATTTATTTAACACCATTTGTGATGAGCTCTCACTTTTTTTTTGGTCCATGTGAATTTTGACTTGATATTAATTTATCTTTATCTTCTGATTAGCACAATTCTACCTTACCTTTGTGACCGGACGTCAACTTTCCCTTTGAATAGACTCCTCTAAATCCAAACCTAGGAATTGAACAGTTCCCGCTTCTCAATAAGACTTTTAAGCTGGTACAGTCCCTATTAGGCTTTTGAACTTTTAACAAGAGAAAGCACTGACATCTTTCTGTCAACATTTTCCTGCACTACAAATTGCTCATGCATTAGAAATTCTCTAGAAATGACATTAAAAAGGCTATGAAGCAAATGTATTCTGGTAGTGCAGGTCTGCAAGTCAGGGTAATTTCAGAACACACCGCAAAAGCTGAAAAGATGGCAGATGCAAGAATTGGATTTAACCATAGATGATAACCCAATTTTCTCCATAGTGCTGTAACTCAATAAGTCTTTAATGGCTTCTTAGATAAACAGATGGATGTCATCAAAAGGCACAGGATGATAAATCTGATTGGTGTCTGAATAATTTGAACTGCTTTCTCCCCAAAACAAGTAGCATGAGGAAAATGGGAGAACCCACCCTTAAGCCTTAACACGGGAGTTTAAATTATTTGATTAGAAACAGTTGTATTTTCCCAGAGGCATAATATTGAAAACAATCAGGATGGCAAAGTCCAGGAAGTACAATCTATCTTTTTAATGAGGGCTCTTCTTTTGAAGATTTATCCTGTTTAGTTTAGCTGTGTTTATTCTTATTTAGTTGACTCAGTTTATTTTCATACAGATTTTCAAATATGCAATTAAAGTCCTTTGGAAGATGATTATGACTTTCAATTAGCCATGACGGTCCAGAGTTTATAGATGCTCAAGTCCATCGGCTCATTTTTGCTGATGAAGCAGTTCCTGATTCTTTGAATAGTTCCTTTCCTTGTCCACCTTTTCATTTAGCTCACTTGTTCATCAGAATCACTCTGTGGAATTAGATTTCAAGTGGTTCACTGTTAGAAGACACACACATATGTATACAGGTGTGTGTGTGTGTGTGTGTGTGTGTGTGTGTGTGTGTGTGTGTGTGTGTGTGTGTGTGTGAAGAATCCGGCCAAGCCTTTCTAGGACTGAAATGGACAAATTCTAAAAACATACTGATAAACTCGGTGAGATTTATCCAGATGAAACAGGCAAAATGTGACTAAAGTAAGTTCTGATGAAAATGCCTTTTGTTGTCTTGCCACTGTTGTATCTAGCTGCAGGATTATGGTTTTAAACTATTAATTTAGGATTTTCCTTGCCTTAGAAGGATAGACTTTTAAAATGCTTAATGATAAAGTATCTAATGTCTTTCATTGCAAAGGGAAAATGATCAGATGGGATGTTAATACTAATGGTCTTTGTCTCTCATATAAGAGACTGCTTTCAATAATTCTGAGATGAAAATTTTCTTTGTTATAAAAGTGTTTCCAGTATAGAAACAGAATATTCTTGGGGACCTAATTGAAAAAAGGGTTTTCCTTTTATTCCCAGAGTCCAAGTAATTGCTTTAAAATGTTTTTCTTATCCAATATGAGTTCATCTGAAGTTAATTCTTAACAATTTGAAGTCATGAAAATAAGGGAATTCTTATATGTCACTTACTACGGGCTTGAAAGAGTTTCTAGTCGTTTACATGTATTTACCCATTTACTCTTCCTGATGATTGTGAAGACTATTATTATTCTTAATTAATAGATGAGAAAAGGAGGTACAGATACATTGAGTAACCTGTCTCAAATCACATCGCTATTAAACGTGAGAGCTGGGAGTTAAACCTCAGGCGGTCTGGTTCCAGACTCTATTCTTAGCCATTTTAATGTTTTACTGCCTTTCATAGCATCTTGACTGATGCATAAAGATATTCATGATATTAACAGTAATCAAGTAGAGATAGATTGGTAAGGCCCCCTTGAACGGGGAGATAATAACCTCTGCTCTGGAATCTGGTTATTCAGTTATGTGGGCTGGGGAGCTCAGGGGACACTCCATCAGGAACAGTCCCTGATGATCAGTGCTCACCTCAGTGCTCAAATGTAGGTGGCATATAAATAATAAAGAGAGTGCCACCAAATAGACTAGATATATATATATATCAGTAAAATTTGCTACCAGGTTCTTCAAATGCTAATGGGTGGCCTTGTCTTGATTTCAAAAGACTTCTACTGCCCTCTTCCCCTTCTAGTCTCTGCCGAGTTTCTGGTTTACTGAATGCAGTGGGCTGTTGCTGCCAACTGCAGCTCATTCCTGGATCATGGAATCTGACTGTCTCCCTCTGTCCCACAGACATTTCACTAGGGAGGGCATGTGACTACAATTTACTACAGTGATTTTCATGACATTCAAAATGTCTCAGTTGGCAGAATAAATTGGTAAAATTTTCCTAAAAGCAGTCTAACAATATATATTGAAAAACCTGAGGAAGACAGGTAACATACCTATTAGTCTCAGAACTAGTATTGTATCCTAAAGAAAGAATCAGAGATGTAGATAAAAATTTCATGTGTGATCTTTATCACAACATTACTTACAAAACCCCCAAAGAAGCAGCAGCAGTCTGGGAACAACATAAATAGCTAAGAAGAGGAGAATAAGTATTTTATGATACATCCATAAAATACAACATTAATGAGGTCATTAAAATTACGTTTCTGAAGAATTTTTAGTGACACAGAGAAATACTCATTATATAACATTCAGTGAAAAAGCAGAGAACTTCAGAAGAAAATGACACTTAGGTAAAAATAATAAAAAAACCTGAATATTCCTAAAGTCCTGAGAAGGATGATGTCTTCTGTTGTTCTTTTGAGTTGGTTGTAAAAGTTTGGTTTTTATTTTCCAAATTTTTCAAAATGAAAAAATATGAATTGTTTATTTATTTATTTTATTCTAGTACCATTGTTTTATAATATGCCAGATGATTTCACTCATGTGTAGAATATAAAGAAACAAAGCAAACAAAACAAAAAGAACTCTTGGACTCTTGCCAAGAAAATGGTAATTAAATGGTGGTTATCAGAGAGGAGAGAGAAAGAGGGTGGGAGGAAGGAGTAGAGGAGGCCAACTGAATAGTGACGAAGGTAAAAGACGTATTCTTTAAAATCAGAAAAATAAAGGATAAAGTACAAATACCTAGGACTACAGGGAAGAGAATAGTGTGTGTGTTTGTGGTGGTGGGGGTGGGGGGCGGTGGAAGTGGGCAGAGGAAGAGAGAGGAAGCCTCCTTTTCCAGAAGATTCCAATTCCCCTGCACTTTCCTCCAAATCCCCCGTCCATGGTATCTGTGTATGGAGGTATATACACACATCTGATTGTAAATCTCATGTAGCTCTTTCCCACAAAAGTTGGTGATTTCTGGCTACTACAAATATCATCTCAATCATCTCAATGCATATATTTAAGCAAATTACTCTGAAGCCTGACTGATAATGTTCCCATAATAAGACCTTAAACTTCTAGTCAAAGCTTGGCTGGAAAGTCCTTTTACACTCATCTTCACAGATTTCTGTAACATATTACAGGTTGTGATACCCATGGGCTCTGCCTCTTTTCTTTTTGCTGAACACCAAGTTCCTATGTACCTCCTGGTTTCCAGTGAATGAGATAAAATGATGTAAGATACGTGATAGTATCAGCTCAATCAATAGTCATTTCCTTTCTTCCTCTATCTTTACAGGTCAAATCTTTATTTTGCAAAGGACATGAACCAAAATAAGTAAGATTTGGGCATTTGGGGAGTGAAAGAGGAAAGACATTCCTGGCAAAGGAAACATAATAAAGCAAAGGCTGAGAACTGGGAACATGAGGCAAGACAGGAGAGATGGTGATGCTTCGGTCTCTGTGGTGAGCAGAATCTGTGGGGGCTAGTGAGCGGTGGAGAAAAGAGGGTTGAGGCCAGGTTACAGAGGCTCCTGGTAATGGGTTGACTCCAAATGTCAAAGCCACCAACTGAGAGCAAAAAAAACCCCAAAAAAACAAAACAAAAAAAACACCAAATATATTTAGGATAAGAAACTGACTCAAAAAAGGAAGCCAAAACTCATTTTGCACAACGTCAGTATGGTATGAAACCAAAAGGCCTGGGAGTTAGAAGACCTAGGAGTCAGAAGACTTAAGGTTTTGTGTTGCTCTTGCCAATAATAATTGTATGACCGTGGGCAAACTGCCTTCCTTAGAGTTTCCTTATACAAAGCCTTCCTTAGGGCTTCTGCTTCTGTAGACATAAAATGAGAGGAACAGACTATATGAATGCATTCATCATGAAGAATTAAGAGCCTTTTGCATCACGTACTAGATATAGAGGATCTGTAAAAAGGAAGATGGTCCTTGCTTGCATGAAGCTCACATTCTAGTTATGGAGGTAGACAGATAAATGACTAGGGAAATATGAGTTCACCAAATGGTCCCCAATAAGAGATATGGAGGTCACTGGTGACCCCAGAAAGAGAGACTGAATAGAGAAGTGGCTGCTGAAGTCAGGTAGCAGATGGCCCAGGACGAGCTGAGAGGTGCTGGCTGGGAAGAAGAGGAGGGAGAAGGAAGGGACAGGAGTTAAAAGTGAGTTATAAGTCCCAGAGTTCTTTCCATTTCTAAAATACTAACATTCACATCACTCATAGAAGTGTATTTAACCTTCCAAAGTCACAACCTGAAATGGGCAGCAACCAATTCAATGTAAAAGCTCTACCATGTTTGTATAAAAATCAATCACGCAGTGGCCACTTTCCAAATACTAAAAGGAAATTAAGATCTGGAAATTATTGCGGCGAGAACCTGTGTAGTCTCAATCTGTGGGTGTGTTTAAAAATATGAGATGGAAGCTGCACAAGACAGGGGACTGAGCAAGATGAATTCTGGTTGTCGGATTCTGTTATGCTAATGACGCTGAGATGGGAAGAGAGGAAAAGAGCCCATTCTGGGAGGAAAAAGGATACCAGGAACCAAAGCAGCCGGCCAGGCAGCTGCTTTCAGGAAGCAGTCTTTGACCTTGTCCCCTACCAGTCTTTGGCTCCTGAAGATGGTACAAATAAATGGAAGTTTCCTCTGCTTATAGGGCATTAGAGAGGTTAATGCTTAAGCAGTTAGTTGCCTGAAACTCTTCAATGTGTTATCAAGATGACATTAAAACCAATAACTGACGATACAAAATCTGATTGTTTGAAGAAAACGTAGCAGTGAAATTGTACTTTATAAAACCGCTAACATTTGCATTTAGAATTTCTAGTAATTCTTATGTGATCAGTTTAACATTAATTTTTAAAAAGAATAATATGCTTTTACTCTTTTAAATGACAAATATATGTGTATCTAGCTATTTTACTGTGTGAAAAGATGGGGATTTCAGGAAGGCAGTTACATCCATCTTTGTGTTCAGAATTCAGAGTTACTATGGTAAAGGTTTAGATTTAGTTTTTCATTAGCATTTTATCGATTGAACCAATTAGTCTGAGCAAGTCCGAAATTCCCAGGATTTCCTGAATCTGACATCTGTGACTTTCTTAAGCTGCTGGTGACACACGCCATGTAAATTCACCAATTACAGGACTCGGAGGCGGCAGCGCATCAGCAGCCAGAATCCTTGGGCTTGAACCGAACCGCTCTGGGATGGAAGAAAAAACAATGTCTGATCTCTGAATCACTCTTTCAAATCCCTTTTTTCTTTTTGCTTTTCTGCCCTAAAATCATAAAATGGAACAAATTAAATGTAAACTTAGCATATTTCATGTAAGTGCCTGTTTTCCTGTTAGCTTTCTGGGCTGTATCTCATTTCCCTGCTAGGGAAACAGGGCAGGGATGAGAGGCATAAACTTTAGTGTCGGAAAAAAACTGGATTGAAATTCCAGTTTATTCAGTTATGAGCTCCATAAACTACAGATAAACTTTTGCATTTCAATCTTCCTAACTTGTAAAATAAGTTTAGTAGTATCTAACCTAGAGGATTGTTCTAAGATAAGTGAGAAAATAAAAGCGATGATTACAGCAACACAGTAAATACTCAATAAATGGTAAGGAAGAGTATGCATCTTTGCTCCTTTTGCTCTTTCACAGACTACTGAATATGGTTTCAAAAATGAGAAAAACCCACAATAGAAATGACATTTGCATTAGGATTCTCGTCTCCTATAAATAGCACATCATGTCAATATAATTTAAAGATATTCTTAATGGGAAGAGCTTCTTAGCTGCATCATAGTCTTCGATTCTTAATTATTTTGAATATTATCAAAACTGTAACAAAAATGTAATACATTATATGTACAGATAATTCATTAAATGTGTATCATTCTTGTTTTAAGCTTTTACGAAAGCTGCTCTTCACGCTGCCTTAGAAATTCCACACTTTCTGTTTTACTAACCAAATGTGAATATAAAGAGGGAAGGCAGGATTAGAGGACAGAAAAATCCACACACTACTTAAACGTTGATTTTGAAGTAGAATGCATTCTAGTGAACAAAGTAAAGAGGAACCAGGAAGAATCAAGGGAAAGATTCAAAGGATGGCAGAGGCGTCCGGAGGATCTGCTCATCTTCATGTTCATGTAAGCAGGGGGCCTGGCCGTTGGGGCTGAGAGACTTTAACAGGCTGCTCAGCATGTGGGTCAGAAAGACCTGCCTCAAAAATCAGGTCTACAACTTGTCTGCTCTCAAATCCCTTCTTAAACTCGGTCTCTTTAGCTGTCAATTAGAAATAACTTCCCCCGTGGGTTGAGTAAGAAAATTAGATGGTTATAAAACATAAATATATTTATCTGTTATCTTTCGATTACGGCACCTAATTACACACACACACACACACACACACACACACACACACACACACACACACACACAGAAGCACCTGAGATAGTGGTTGTACATGGCAGGTTCTTAGTAAACTGAATTGCGGTTTATATTTAATGTTGTTCTTCAGTTATTATAAGAAATACATTTTTATTTGTCCGTTAATACATCACATGATAATGGCTAAATAGAGTTTCACCAAATTTGGAGGCATATCTTGGATGACCTGGCTTAGGATAAGTGGCATATACAAGTTTCACACTGGAAACTCTGAGAAAGAGCACTGAGAACTGTACCAGGTATTTTCTTGAACAGCTGAAACAGGCACAAAAAGCTCACGTGGTTGCTGATTGTGAGAGGTCGTAGAGAACGCAAGTGATTTTAAAGTGTGAGCCACAAGCGGAAATTCACAAGGACAGATACTCCAGCTCCAGTTTGTAGGTGGAGCTCATGATTAAGCTGCTTATTATCTGGTCAACACTATGGCATTTTCCAGGGAGAAAAGCAGCAATACTGCTGCTGGTCAATCTGTTTTATAAGAAACACAGGACAGGCCAGGGGGCAGTAAAAATGATCATTCTGACTACCCTTTTTGTATTCAATAGTTTAAGAGAAGGAAGAAGGAAGAAAAAGAAAGGAGAGAAGGAATAAGCCTTTTTATCTACTTACTTATTTTGTTTTTTTTCCCCTGGCCCTGGGTCACTGGCCTTTACATGGTCCACACCCCAGCTGTCAGCCACCTGAGTCACAAGGGCACACCCAGAATCTATTGTTTATGTTCTAATGTGCAGTAAGGATAGTTAGCAAGCAGATGCATACATGCAAAAATTCTAGGTTAAATAAGCTTTGGAGGCTGGCTTGGGAACCACATAACCAAGTGAACATAATTTCGATTAGAAGATACAGCCTGAAATCTATAGAGAAGAGTTTGGAATATGACCCCTTTTCAACAGAGGCCTGAGAAATACTTTTCATTAACTTTTCACTTTGAAATAATTTTAGACTTACAGGAGCACAGAGTTCTAATTTGTCCTTCACTCATCTGCCCCTAATTATAAAATCTTACATAACCATGGCATATCTATCAAACTGGAAAATGAACACTGATATAGTAATATTGACTAAGCTAGTAATATTGAATTTCACCCGTTTTCCCATTAATGTTCTATTTCTACTCCAGGATTTAATTGAGGCTCTCACTGTATGTAAATGTCATTAGTCTCTAATCCATGTTAATTCCTCTCATTTTTCAATCTTTCATGACTTGATACTTTTGAAGAGTTCTGGTCAGTTCGTTTTTCAGATGGTTCCTCAATTTGGATTTATCTGATCTTTTCTCATGATCATACTGATGTTATGCCTTTAATAAGAATACTATAAAGGTGATATGTTATTCTTTTCAATGTAGCCTATCAGAAGACAGATTATTCTTTTATGATATTAAACTTGATCATTTGAAAAAGGTTATGTCTGCTACTTTTTTCCTACTTATGATTTGACTAATTTTAGATTTTATCAATGAGGCTTTCCTGGAACAATTATTACAGTGGTTATTTTTCTAATAGTGATTTTTCTATTTTCTTTATACATTTGTAAGTTAGAATTCTGCTGTCTTCTCTCCCAAATATAAGTTATATACCTCTGTTAGTATGTACCCATTGATATTTATTATTTGAGTTATAATACAATACTCTCTATACTAGTTAATTTTGTTGTACAAGTTATTCTAGCTTTGGTCATTCTGAACTCTTCAGGTTGGTTTCTGTGTCTTTTTGGTATTATGTCTTCATACTTTTTAGAACTTACTTACTTTCTGGAATCATATGCTTTCCCTGCCTCAGTGTGTATTCTCCCTCCCTACTCTTGGTGCAAACCATTTCTTCAAAGAGCCCGGGTTCCTTTTTTATTGAAGAATGGTGTTAAGAAACCAAACTATGGGTGCAAGTATATTCATTGCTACAGAGGTATAACAGCTTCCACGCCTCTCAGTGGACACCACTAAGAAACACACACACACATATACATACATATATACTCACAGACACACATTTCTATGGACTTTACTCTGATCTCTCAAAAACTTTTTTTTTTTTTTTTTAAAGAGGAAGGCAAGCAGGAAGAAGCACTTACATTTATTTCCTCATTTTCATTGTTCCCATGGGCCCCAGTTGCAAACCCAGGTCCCTGGGCTTTACATGGTCTACATCCCAGCTGCTGGCTTAGAGCCTGAGTCACCAGGGCACACTTAATCCCTCTTATTTTAATTCAATACCACAATTCAATACCATTCTCTTTTTTCCTCTTTCCTCATATGTATCATTTTTCTCTGATGGTGAGAAACCTAGCTCTCATTTAATCACATGTATTTACTTATTTGTTTAATCTTAGCACAGGCATGGTATTGCTTTTTTTCTCAAAATTTCCCTCAGTGTAGTTGTTACCCATTTGTAATACAAGTAGATTCAATGTTTTATGGGGTGTATTCTGTTCTGGATTCATGCACATTCTGAGTTTATTTACTGATTGAATATGTGAAACATTACAATGTTCCTGCCAGTCAGAGGTACACAAAAAGGTCTGTTTAAAAACCGTTACTCCCTCCTCATCTCTAGGACTTCCACTCATTTTTATACTCTCTCCCTCTCTACTTTCCGCAGACAACCAATTTTGTGAGCTTTTGCTTTCTTTCTTGGTATCTGAGAAGACAATGGTGCATCTTCTTAAATGTCCTTATTTCTCACATGAAAGATGACATTGCTACTTACTCTTTTGTATTTTGTGATCCTCATCTAAAAATAATACTCTGGAAAAAATTTCACATCTGTTCATAGGGATCTTCTTCATTCTATACCTATTTATGGATCTAACAGAATTTATTTTACTATTTTCCCATATATGGCCACTTCTGCGATCTCTGATATTGTGTGATTGCAAACAAACCTGAAATGAATTATTAACATGTAAGCATTTTCCTATTGCTGGAGGTATATTTTAGGGTATATCCCTAAAAGTGGGATTTCTGGGTCTAGCTTTGTTAGGTATTGGCAAACACCCCTCCACGGGGCTGTACCACTTTGCCTTCTTACCAACTATGTGTCATCACTCTACCAACATGAAAAATGAGAAATGGTATCTCAGTATTGTTTTCATTTGCATTTTAGAAATAATTAAAGCATATGGAAAACAGGAAGCGCAAAGGACAGACACGGCCTCCACAAAGAGCTAAAACGTGACTAAAAGTGTCCTAAAGAGACTATATGTTCAGAAGTGCTGGAGATTGTGAAAAGCATTTATGCAAAGACAAAAGTGGGAAACAGAATGCAATCTGGAATGTGCTAAGTATAAGATTAGTTTTAAAAGATGGACTCATTTGTTGAATGCAAGAGCAATGGCTAATAACAAATAGTACTTTAAATAGAGAGACTCAAAGTGTTTGAAAAATCTGTCTTAAAGAATAACTCTGATCTAAAAATCCTCAATAAGGGCTACAGAAGCCACAGAGCCGAGCAAGAAGTGCAAGAGGCTGCACCTGGTTGGTTTAAGCAGTAGGAATGATCTGGTGACTCACCGCTAAGCCATGAAGAAAAGTGGTAGAGACTCTGACCCAGCTAAAAGCACCGAGAATGAAGAAGAGCCTTTGAAACATTTATTTTGAAGAACAGGAAAAAAGGATAGCCTTTGAAATGTTCTAAAAATTATCTTGTGCCCAGACCATCAAAGTGAGATTTTTTTTATATATTTGGAGAAAATAACAAAAGACCCAAAGAAATCTTCTAAATGCAGGAAAAAAAACATAACATGCTGCAGCCAGGTCTCTAGGATGGGGATGGAACAATGGTCAGTGGAGAGAAATCAGTTGTGAAGGTGGAAGAGAGTTCTGTCGGAAGATTAACTTAGGATAACGCAGGAAAAATTTCAATTCTATTTATAACTCAAATTTTAGGCCAGATCAGGGAGATTTTGTTTTCTTTTCACTTTTAGTATCTGAGAAGCATCTAGACTACATTTATGGTAAGGTACATCTAACAAACACATGGACAAAACACAGTTGCAAGTATGAATTCACACTAGCTTGGGTTGGATTCTGGGAAGGTAATACAAAAAAAAAGAGAAATAATTAAGCCAAGCAATGGGTTTCTCTTATGCTCTGGGTGTTGCCTAGTTTCTGGACAAATAACGATAAGGGAAAATATCGCTGCCCATAGCTTGCCTACCTGGGACAGAGAGTGCAATTAAAAAAAAAAAGTCATAGTGGTAAATAGAAAAACAAAAGAGTAGACTGGAGATGGGTAGAGATGGGGGTATGTTTCATAGGGGCAGTGACTCAAATTAGAATTTCTTTTGGTTAAAAGGTAATGTGCAAGTATTGGTGTGATGTAGTTTAGGCAAAGGGATTCGTGCTTGCAAAGGGAGAGAGCTATAGTAGTATTTTAAAAGTTACTTTGGAATCCAGCAGTGTGAGGCACTTTTTATCTCCCTAAAAACCATCATATTTGCAGACAACACAAATGGAAACAGAGCACAAGAGGTATTTAGAAAGATATGATTAAACTTTTAAATGGCCCTGAAACATCAGAAATGAACTGTCTACTTCCTTGGGCAAGAAAAACACTGGGGATAGATCCAGAATGCGCAATGGCAGAAGAGGTCAGGAGAGGACAGAGGAATCCACTGGAGTGGGAAAGTAACCAGGAGGACAGTAACTGGTTTAAAGGTGGTTGAGCAGCAGGGCACAATGAGCCGGTTTTCACACCTGTCCTGTTAGGTAAGAAATGGTGGACTCCATACACGTTTCTTCTCGGTGAATGAAGGGCAGAACTACTTCTACAATCTCTTTCTAGTCTTTCACTCTTAACCTGCTGATATATCTGGCAAGGGGGGAAAGAGTTCTGAGCATCACATGATGACCCAAGTTGGAGGAGAGAAGTTCTAAAAATCACTGCTGGGAGGGCTGGGAGGACTGTACCGAACCCGAACTAAAGACTGGGAGGTGATTTCAAAATGCCTTCTACCAGGAGATGGATTTTCAGAAAGAGCACAATCGGCTCTTCTCTGTTTCTGCAGATGTGAGAACAAGAGACAATGGGCTCAAATTGCAGCGGAGACGGTTAAATAACAGAATGAATTAGTCCCAGATGTTATGGGCAGGCCGTTTGGTAAAGTCTTTAGAAACAGTCTGTCTGTCCAAGATGCTTCTGGGCAGGGTCACCAGCTGCAGCTGCAAGCAGTCAGATGAGGCAGATGTCACCAGTGCCCTTCCTATCTGTGCTGTCCCATACTATGCGTAAACAGAGTAGGACCGAACTACCCCACTTAGACGTTTTTGTACTACTAATATGGATAACACTTTCCATTTTCCTAGTAAAGTTTTGAATACAAATGTGACTTAGTCTCTGCCTATTACAGTGCCACATTCAGAGCTAATCGCCTTGCAGAACACTTAAGGAGTCATTTTTCATTATGATGGTGGGCAAGGGGACAGCAGATGGCAGACTCATGTTATTGATTTGATCATCCTTGCTTGGCTCCCTGAATAAATGGAATGGAATGTTGGTCATTGCATCCAGACTTTAGGGCCTTCAAGGTTCAGTTCAAATTATGTCAGACAGCAAGTTCATGGGGCGGGAATCCATTTGCTCCTTTAAGGTTTCTAAACAGCAATTTCAGGGACCGTGGAGGCCTCTTCAGGCCACTTTGTGGAGCCCTGTGGACCAGTTTATGGCTCCCAGTCCCTAAGGAAGAGGATGAGCTCTTTCTTAATTTTTGCCAGAGCCTTGCCTGCATGCAGCTGTGCTCCTGCTGAACATCAGGGAGGGACGCCAGTGCAGCTTAACGGTCGTGGTGATTTGCAAATAATAAGGTGCATAAAAACGACTCTGTTTTCAGAGGGTCACTAACTCTTTCCTTTAAAGTCCTTAGGGAAAGATAATCTGGCCAAAAGGAATTAACCTAATTATAATCAAGATTTATCTTTTTAGGAATCACAACATTATGGCTGCCACTGTTTATTGCTCCGCTGGACCTTTCATTAAGATTGAAGGGAGAATCAAACTCCAAATCACCTCTGATACGTACAATGGCACATTTTATAGTCAGTGGCAGAGTCTTAGATTAAATCAACTATAAGTATAACATAGACTTCTCATAATAACTTGAGTATACGCCCACTGGATTGGTTATAGGATCACTGACACTTTGAAGTCGTCCCCAGGTAAATGTTTATATAAGACGGAATTTCCAGTGTCCTTGACCTGCATTTTCTTAGAATTTTTTCAGTTTGCTGGTAAGAAGACTTACTTTTCTCAAGTCACTCTACTTTCCTTTTTGATCTATGGAATTCCCTTTTGTCTGTCATTTTTAAGCCCTGGTGAGAGAAGGCTTACAATACTGCCTTTTGGTAAAAAGTGGATTTTTTTTCTCATTTGGGCTTTGCAATATGGCGTCATACACATGAGGAAGGTATAAAGTCCCTCCATGCATGAAAGATCCAAAGAGCTGGGGTCCAGTCTCTGCTCAGCTATCAGCACACTGACTGGAGGCAATGTCTCCTTATCTCAGATTCTCAAAGTTTCTCTTTTGCAAAATGTGGACTCAAATTCGATGATTAGTAAGGCTATTTCTAAAGCTCCAGCACTGTAAAATTCTCAGACTCTCAGCATTACCCATACATTCTTGCTAAATGGAGAAGGTAGTCTTTTGCTAAATTTCCAACACAGGACTATTTAATCCATGATCAATGAAAAGTAAGATACGTTAACTGGCAGTTACATATAAACCATGGTGTCAACTGTCATAATCAATCAGAGCGGGGGATTTAGCCTTACATTTTATTCATCCCTCCACATTTTTATTTTATTATTTTGTTGTGTCAAAGGTAGCTTTCTTATTCCAAACAAATCTTGATTTTTTTCCCCTTTTGGCTTTGCAGGCTAGTTTGTTGAGTAGCTAACTTTCTCCTATTTCTTTCTTTAACACAGTAATTTTTTCCCAGTTAATTTGAGAAACCCCTGAAAGAGGTGGCAGGTGAAGAGAAGAAAAACAAAAGAAACATGTCTGGACCATGCTTTCAGTGCTGGTGACATTTTTCATGTCTGTAAATTCTGAATTTTTATGTGAGTAGTTAATATCATTTTGTTTCCAATGGCTCTTCAAATTATTTGAGCTATTTTTTTTGGGCATTTCACTCATTTCTCAGCATGAGAAATTAACACGTTCACTATACTTCAAATTCCTTGTCATTATTTTCTTTAGTTTCCTTTATGTATTAATCAATTTATGTCAATTAAAAGGGCACAAAGATAAATTAAATCTCAAGTAGGAGGATCACAGCCAGGCCATTCCACAGTGACACTGTGGAGCAAAAGAAATAGCTTGGGCTCAAGGCCCCACTCTATAATCTAATCCAATCTCCTCATTTTATACAAGAGAAAACAGAGCTCAGAGATTAAAGATTTGGTCATGGTCACACAGCTGCTGGGTGGCAGAGTGGACCTTGATCTCAGGGTTTGTGACTCCGGGTTCACAAACAAGCTTAAGTATTTTTTCATATAATCATACATGCTACTTGTTTCTACCACACACACACACACACACACACACACACACACACACACACACGGAGTATGATTTCATTAACGGAGATGTCACAGTGTGCACATATTTGAGTTTTACCCCATTTCTGGAGTTAAATCACCAGGAAAGATAAGTTTATCCTTCTTGTCCTCATAATCCCAATGCTTAGCAGACACCTCCAGGTCCTTACTCTTTGACTCTGTATAAAAGCTTTCCTGAAATAAGGGCTTACTGCAGTATTTCCAATATCTTTATCCACAGCACACAGTGGCGAGGGAGACCATCACAGGCTGTGTACACCCTGGGTTCGGATTCCAATTCACTTAATAGCTTTATTGGCTTTGGATGAGTCATTTTACCAACCTTGAGTTTCGAGATTTTTTTAAGATATAAAAGTGGGATAATAATAGCTATATAACTAATTTTAAGAGTATTAAATCAATAAATGTATGTGCCTAATACAATACTCAGAATCATTAGTTCTCTTTTTACTTCATTTAATTTAATTAAGTTAAAATTCATTTTTATCATAATTATAAACAGGAAAAGAATCCAAATACTGTTTCTATAGATAGACTCTAACTCTAAATACTGCATCATATTATCTAGACTTTTCAAAATAATCTGGTGATTCTACTAAATCTTCTGAACCTAATGAGAAAAAACGAACAAACAAAAACAACAACCCAGAACCTTAGGCTTTCCAGCAGTATTCTTTTTGGTAATTTTCGAGTTAATCATACAAGAGGCAAGCTCAGAGCAAAATTCTACTTTTAGTCGAAGCACATAGCTCATTTTTGACAGTGGTCTTTCAAGTCACAGGGCTTCTTCATCTGGTCAGAAATGTTAATTTAGTTCTGATTAGTAAGAATCTATAAGCTATGAACTCCATACTCTCCCCCCACAAAGTGACAGTAATTATCATCACTTTCAATTTGTGCTTCTGAAGATCTTTATTTTCTCTATCCATGGTTTATCTTAACACAACTCAAACATGCCTGGGGATTCTGCTGTCCTGGGTGACTGGAGATAGGCCTGGCTGCTTTGTGTCATGCAGTGAAATTACTTGACACGCCCTGTTTTCATGGTGAGGTCAGTCTCTCGTGTTTTGACCTCAGAAAGGTGGTTACGCGGGGTACATAGTTCATAGTGGAAATTCCATGTCAACCCGAGAGAGTCTGGTGCAGTTGGCAGTGGCAGCTCGCAGAAAATCCAGGAAAGCAGCGGCAGCTTCGGGGTAGGGGACCGGGGGGCCTAATTAGCCCAGCCCCAAGAATGCCCAACGGCCTATCTATTAGCTCTCGCTTTTCCTCTTGTAAGTCACCTAAAGGGAGAATTGCTCAAAAACCGCTAACTTCATTATACTCAAAAGAAAAGGTTAGCTCATGGGGGTCACCAAAAGGATGATTGTGCAGTTTTTCTCGCCCTGTGAAGGTGAGGCTCATGGAAGAGTCTTTACACATTTCAGACAGACACTGAAAGGGCTGTGTTGGATTACTGGTTAAACATGATTGAAATACTTGCTAGTGAATGAAATCCAAAGAAAATGCCAGATGGTAAATTTAAAAATGCCACTAGCTGCCACTGAAAAGAGGGGGTGAAAACGAGTTCCTGCCTGTTTCTGAATCTCTCATTTCTCAGCGTTTAGTTTTGAGAGGAAACCGTCACAGTCATAGGATACCTTTGCCTTCTCCAAATCGCCAGCCTCTTACTTCCCTTAAAAGCTTTGCTCACGGCAGTGAGGAGTGCATTATTAGAAGCTTCACTTGACATTTAGGAAGCCACATTTCACAAAAAGGCCTGATAAAACATTCTGAGATTGTACAAGTACTGCAAAGGATTTCTGATCTAATAAAATTAATGCTAATTAATCACTGAGTAGATGTGCTAACACTGGGAGGCGTAAATAGCCCAAGAGCCAAGAGAAGAATTCTGGTACCCTGTCCTTTACACAGAAGGGGTGCGGTCAGTTAGTCTGCCCATGCAGCTCCCCCCAAACCTCTAACTCTGCACCAGTACTGGAAGTGACTTCTTAGGACACAAGGTTCCTAAGAGAGCAATGTACGGAATGATGAATGAATATTAGTCCAATGTTCATTGTATTGTAGTTCCCTGAGGCTCACAGATGGAAGTGGTTGCTCAAGGTCACATTTCCCAGTCTCTCATCATCATCATCATCATCATCATCATCATCATCATCATCATCATCATCATCAAAAGCATTTATAAACGTCTTTCTACATGTAGGATTCTGTTAAAGCATAGACACATAGATGGTAAAGATATGACAGAAGCCAAGCTCCAGCAATTAGATCACCAATAACAACAGTTCTTTTCCAAGAGGCATGATTCCCAACTCATCACTGGAGTACATCTCCTTTCAAATATTGGATAATGCTTTGTTAGATTTCATTGGCTATGCAGACACCAAGAATTTTGATCTAAAGTGAAAAAAAAAATAAGCCCACTGAATTTGTATACTGGTGTGAGCCTTTCTTGTTCAGGGATAACCTAGATGTGATTAGAAAAATTTTCTCTATAGACACTGCCTTTTTCTTTCAAGAGGTTCCCCCCACCAATTGTTTCCCAACATTTTGGTATAAAAAATTTTCAAACATATAGCAAAGTGGAAATAATTTTACAGTGAACACCAGAATTCCCACCACCTACATTGTTTACTTTACTAGCTTGAAGATGCATCTGTCCATCTATCCATCATACCGCTGTCAATATCACATTTTTGATGCCTTTCAAAGTATACCACAAATGACAGATAATAATGTGTTTTGAAGGCGTAGACTCAAGCGGCTTCCTACTAGAAGGATAACTAGAAAAGAAATGCATTTTATTTCTTAAAAGAAAGAATGAGCTCACCCTGAATTATGCACATAACTATTCAACATAGTTAAATCTACAGGCTCTGTAAAAAAGCACGGTAAGTTAAGTCAAGGTTTTATCTACCTGTGCCAGCCCTACAGACATTTTCAGCACTCCTCTAAATGTTGGATTTGTAAAGACATGGGCCATGGATTTTAGTGCAATAAGCTCTCTGTTATAGATCATCAGGAAAAATTACCTGGGATGTTAGTAATAAACGACTTTTTTGTTCGTTTGCTTTATTGGCTACCGTCTTCCCAATTATTCCTTGAATGTAGGAACACAGGTCTTTTTACACCTCAGTTCCCTCATTTATACAGTGAGTTTTACATACCTATCACATAGATTTGTCACGAGGATCAACGCGAAAAATAAGAAAACACTTGGTAAAGAGTAAAACATTATGCACATCTAAGACAGCATGAGCAATCATAACGCATCTGTAATAAAATACAGCTGAAGTAATGGTCCACACTGCTACTTAGCTTTTTCAGATCAGTCAAAAAGATTTCAAAGGTGAAAGGGACAGAGTACTGGCAATTGCCTTCCTTCTGCCCTTCAGTACGTCATCTTGTCAAGGATCTAGAAAAACCTTGGTGTAAATCACACAGTCTTGTTTTCATTAGTGAAGTGTTTGTTTTGGAAATGATCCCAGTCTTAAAGCAATACTTCCATCAGCTGGGCACAGAACCTATAATTACCCATCTTATCTGACCAACTTATCTCTTCTACTTACTACATTCCATTACCTTGGTGGCTCTGAAAGGAGAAGAGTGAGGGGTTCACTCAATGTATCAGAGACACAGAGAATGTTTATTTCTTTGGATAAACACCTAGACATAAAACTTGGGTAGAAATCCTTATAACAGAAGTATCATTAGTTACCATAAATGACAAATCTAAACATGATGGAAACTCTTTTTAGGAAAAAGGTTCTCACATGAATTTCTTAAGTTTACAAGGTATATACAGTAGCATAGTTTCCGTGTTTGTGTTTGAACACAAATCAAGGAAGTGAGGAGCAAGGTCAAAGCTAACGAGGAAGCCAAAAAAGATAAAAGAAGAAGACAGGGCAGTTCATCATCAACTACTGTTACTGAGAACCTGACAGATCTCTGGCACTTTATTATATGCTTAAAGGATATTGAAGCAAAAGATAGATTTGAAATCACCCTTACCCTCAAAAAGCATTCATTCTGCTGAGCAGGACAGAGAGAAAACAATCAGGAGACAGAAACATTAGAAATTGTAAGATGATGGAATGGGATATGTAAAAAGAGAAATAAGCACATTTGTGATTTTGTTCCAAGTTATATTCAGCACTGAACATGTTTATAATGGGGGCAACATCAGAGCAATGAGAAGACTTTTAAGAGGATATGTGTAGTTAACTCCAGATTCAAAATATGCTTTTTCATGTACGAAAGGAGAATCACAGGCAAAGGGCAGCTTCCCCCATCTACAGGAGAGGGTTCCCTAGATCGTGACCATCACCAATTGGTGCTGACATTAAGATTTTATCTTAAACATAATGAAATGGTTGTATCAAGCTATCATCTGAAATGCTATACATTCCACGGGCAAAGTAAGTTCCCTAATTTGGTTCCATATTGCACAGCAGACTTCTAATCCTATTTATCATTTGGCAATTAAGTTCCCTAACTTGGTTCCATATTGCAGACTGCTAATCATATTTATCATTTGGCTTCCTTATGACACATACACTGGGAGGAAAGCTGGCCAAAAAGGATAAGACCTTGTGTGCCTTGCCAGTGAGATTTCACATTATCACCAGAAAAACAAGTTGGGATATGTGTGGGAACATATATACATGTGTGTATCATCCACTTACATATACTCACCATGTATTTTCTAAGAAAAACCCTGGTAAATCTGAATGCCAGTATCTAGATATTTGGGTAAAGGTTTGTATTCTAGTAACATTCTACCAGGCTCTAAATTAGAAACATGTAAATACCTTAATTGTGCTATTTGGTAGTGATGTTTATTTCCTCAGTTCAGTTTACATGTTTTCCTTACTTGCAAATAGCTCTTCATTCATCTTACCTGACTGCCCAGGTGGAGGGGCGCCTGATGTCCCTCGTGGTAGACAAAGAAACACAGTCAGAACAGCTGCTCTATTCCCAGCACAGGGTTCAATGGCTATCGGTTTGGGGGCCCCCTGGAAAAAAAAATCCATTTTAAATTTGCATAAGGGACAAGACACTGATATTTTACTTTTCTCCTGATCTGCTTCATTTGGCTAAAGTATACACTCTTAGTGGCTGGGGAAACACCATGTATCACTAAAAAAAAAAAAAAAAAAAAATTCAATGGGATATTTTATTGCTGTGATATGTAATCTTTTTTAATGGTGGTGGTTCAGTAACAGAAGACATTTTTCTAGGGAGTTACATATTGGTATATGTTTTTGCAAGTTCTGCAAAGTTTTCTTTGTGTTGTTCTCTTTTTATCTTCTTTTCTTTAACAGACCCTTTTTTAGAGAGGCTATAGGTTTATAGCAAAATGAAAAGGAAAGTACAGAGATTTTCCACATACCCACTACTCCAGGTGTTCTCTGCCTCCTCCACTATCACATCCCCCATATTCCACATTTATTATCATTGATGAACATCTATAGACACATCCCCAAGAGTTGGGTGCTGGTGCTCAGTGGTTCAAGTTCACACAACCCGGTGAGAATATCCCTTGGGCTCGGAAAATGTATAATGACATGTATCTACCATGATAATACTATACAGAATAGTCTCACTACCCTGAAAATCCTCTGAGCACCACCTCTTCCGCTCTCCCCAGTTTCCACTCCTGGAAACCTGATCATTTTACTGTCTGCAATTCTATCTTTTCCTGAATGTCATATAGTATTTAGCCTTTGCAGATGATCTTTGCTCACTTGAAAAAAGTGAGCTTACACTTCCTCCATGTCTTTTTTATGCTTTGATGGTGCTGTTTCTTTCTTTCTTTTTTTTTTTTTTTTTTTTTAGTGTGAATAATATTCTATTGTCTGGATGCACCACAGTTAATTTACCCATTCACCTACTACTGAAGGTTATCTTAGTTGTTTACAAGTTTGGACAGTTATGAATCAAGCTGCTATAAACATCCATGTGTAAGTATTTGTGTGGACATAAGCGCTCAGTTTCTTTGGGTAAATGTCAAAGAGCATGACAGCTGGATCGTATGGATCACGTGGCATTTTAACACCAACTCCTGGCACAGTGCAACAGGACTTCATTGGAATAAATGAAAGCCTTTCATTCTATTGCATATGCTGTCTCTGAGCCACAGTTAACGTCACTTATTTTTTCACAGTTGTTTCTCCTCGCCAGTGAGGTAGTACATAACACAGTTTATCTAATGAAATCATCATTATCCAAAATATTCTGTTGGCATATCTTTGAGGTCATTCCAGGGGAATACATACATAACTATCACCTAGCAATGCACCAGTGTTTAAAAACTACAACTTGAGGACTAAAATAGAATAAATGAATACGTGGTAATGATGACAAGAGCAAACAGTAGTCTTTAAGTATTTGCTATGGATTAGGTTAGCAAAATACTTGACATAGATTAACCTATTTAAATCTTGTAACAATACAGTAAAATGAAAACACAGAAACAAGAGGTTAAAAGAAGCTGCTCAAATGTGAGGAATGGGGAACCTATAGACATGGGTATGTGTTATTTTTTTAAATCAAAGCTACCTCAATAAATAAGTTCATAATATGCAGATGTGGCAGCTGGGATTCAAACTCAGGAAGGCTCTCTGCTGAGTCATTTCTGAACCACACAATGCAGCCTGTCATAGGTGCAAATGTACAAACATGCACCCACCCATATGCACACACAGACACAAGCGCAGGCATACGTATGGACACAAATAGTTCACACACATACGCCTGTGCACACACATGAGGAATTCGGATTTAAATAATGTCTACTGGCACGCCCTTGGTGGAGTGGCAGTTTGGTCTGCTGCCTTGGGTCAGCACAGTCCACTTACATGCCAAGGACCCAGGTTCATGTACTGGTGTGAGGAAAACAGCCAAGATGAAGAACTTAATAAAAGAAGGAAAAGTGCTTCCTCCTCTCTTCCATCAGTCCCACCTGCACCTTTCCTTTAAAGTAAGTAATGAATGGATGAATATATAAGTAGAATTTTATCACAGGAATGGTGGTTTTGGCTATCTTACTCAAAAAACAGCAGGTGAAACATGGCTGCCATATCAAGAAACGTCTACTGGCAAAGGCAAAATCAAATAGAAGGAAAAAAAATGCCACAGCTTTAATTATTGGAACAAATGGTGTGTTTAGTTTTTCTTTACTGGTGATATTTGAACTTTTTGGAAGAAATACAGACATATGTAGTCATTCACCTAGGATATTTTAGAAAACTGCTGTTTCCAGAAAGTTTAACGAGGCATTAAAGATAAAATATGTCCCCTTTCATGTAAAACTTATACTGAAATTTCTGGTGACAACGGTTTTATGTGGTTATAAAGGATTTCTCCTTTATAGCAACATAAATCTCATGTTTTAAAATTATCCTCAATATAGATTTGGGGAGTTTTCAATATAAAGGTGAAAGTGGCCATGGTGGTAAAAGTAAAGGGCATAAAAATCCTCCAAGAAAATGCTGTAAGCCAATGCTGCAATACTTGTATCAAGTTATATGACTACGGTTTTACACATCAAAGCATACATTTAATTTAACAGACTTATTTTTCAAAATGCTAAGCCAAAATCATCATAAGCACATAGATACTCTTCAATGATGTAAATATTTAGAGAATAGGCTTGTCATATCCCAAGGCTAAAAGGAAAACACTACGAGTGTTCTGAATCATATTTCTAAGCTACTGAAATTTATTCTAATTTAATAAATGCAAAGTATATGTAAAGGTCAATTGGTTAAAAAATACTAAGAAAAAATAAAATGAATTCCGGTCTCAATGATGGTGACATATTAGAAATATGAAAATCTCTTTTAATATACCCAAGAAATAATTTATCATTCTACCATCAGGCCAGGATTTCTTTGTTGTTTTGTTTTAATGCTCTCAATGCAATTAAAGGCACTTGTCAACATATCCAAAGTTACGCTAAAATACTTGATACAAAAAATCAGGAGAAAAGAATGTAATGACTTAAACCAACAAATGACCAGTGAGAACAGCTGTTCTTGGTTTAGGGTATTTAGCAAAATAATAAACAATTTGAGGGTGATTCAGTTTGATTGTGTTGTCAGGCTACCCTTCGGCTGTTTTAACACTCAAGGAAAAGATTTTGCAACATCAAAAGCTGATGCCAAGCAGCACCAGTTGAGATAAAATTAGTAAAAGGTAACTGCAAAGCTCAGGTGGAAATGGCTTAATTATTTAATACTTTAAATTTCAGATAGTCAGCAGCTGACAAAGACAGCGTAGTAGAATATCTTGACCACTGAAAAGGAATAATACTTGCATGTCGGTAAAATCTTTAAAATAATTCTCCCACCCTTAATTCTATTGCTATTATACAGAAAATATTAAGAAATGTCTTTATAGTGATAAGATCTCTCGAATGAGTTTATAATTCTATCTTAAAATAAAAATGGCTTACACCTTGGCCTATTTTTAGCTGTAAAATTTTCATAAGAGGATATTAGCAAAAAAATGAATTATTCATTATGGTTAACATGTTAGTGACTAGCATAGCACTTTGAAACTTCTGGTAGGAATTCACATTATTTAAGGCATTATTTCCGAAGGATTTGTGAAAAATCACACTTTCAATAAAGAATTTAAAAGAAAAGAATCATTTTATAGCACTTGAATTTTGCACAAGAAAGGAGCAAAATCCCATGAACAATACTTCTGATACCTTAAGGTTTATCAGTTGTTTGGCAATAAATACATAACCATGAATCAAGATCATTTCACAATGACATAATGTGTTCACTGAACTGTGCAATTTATCATGCATTTTCCATGGCTGCCTTTGAAAGCGATAAGGCAGGGGTTTGCTTGCCCACACAGCACTCAGCGATGATGAGTTTCTCCTAGGCATTTTCTTATTTGTCGTTCCACAAGAAGGTGGTGTGAGACTGTGCCAGGAACCATCACTGACAGTTATGTAATTAGCAGTCCTTATTCATTAAGCATGTAGCATTTTGACAAAAGACTTGGATGTTCACTCCAGTTTTTTTTCCCTGAAGTTTTTGTATTCATATTTTCAAGTCCTTGTTTTGGGCAGGCGACAATTCCATGTTAAACTTTTTACATTTTTTTGGTTTCTTAGAGACAAGCAAGTTACTGGAGAAGCTTTTGACATTGTGGATTTTTCAGGATCACAGTTCTAACAACTCCTAAGGACATGTTCTGAAAGAGAAGCCCCCATTGGAACTCAGGATCTATTCTGGGGAACTGCTGATGCTCGGGTCACCGGACGTTTGGAAGAGATGAGTGGACAAAGTGGGCTTCTCTCCTCCCTCCCTCGGTCTCTTGGAGAGCGAGCAAACAAGCGAGCAATTCCCTTCTAGAAATCAGACTCAAGTCCAGCGCTGGAAAACCTCAATCTAAAAGCTGAGGATTTAACAGAATTATCGGATGTCCTTGGATTAGTCGCTATAATTTAAATAAGGTTTAGTCTAATACTCTAGGTCGCAAATGATAAAAAAGCAAAAGAAAAGATCTTATTTCTCAAAAAACTTTCAGTAGTTCCAAAATGGTGCTTGCAAGCTCAAATTCCTTCAAGGACCAGGCATATAATTTTATGACAGCTGATAAGTTATTAAATGCTTACAATATACGTGACGCCATGCTATGGGCTTATGTAGGTTTAATCCTGCACCATGAGTTAGGGACCGTTCCCATTTTACAAATGATGAAACTGAAGTTCAAAATGTTTAAGGAACATAATTAAGGTTACAGACCTAACAGATGATCACACCAGGATTTGGACCAAGGGCAACTATTTTTTGAGCTTGTTGTATACCACTATGCACACTGCCTATCATAAGAAAGGAGATTTTCTTACCTTCTAGAGTGAGAGAGTGAACTGGAAAGTACAAGATTTCTTTAAGAAAACTAAATTTCAGAAATTTTGCTGCCAAAATAATATGTCTATGGGCCCAAATGAAGGCTGTCACTTTGTGATCTCTACCCTAGAATTCAAATGGCATTTCAGGAGCGCCAGCTACTACATCAGCCCTTCACATCAAACCTCCTCCTCTTTTATTCATGAATGTTCCATGTTTTAATCAAAAAGTGCTCGCTCTACAACTATGTCTGGGGTTTCCAGAATCTGCCTTCGTCATCCACAACATTTCTGCTGCCTCTGAATTCTTCCTACAGGCCTCAAACTTCCCTAAAATAACACTTCTCAGAGCCAACTCAACCCTGAGAGGTCTTCCAGACGGACCTTGAGGCATCTAGTCTCTCTCTCTTTAGTTCTTCAATTGTAAGGTTTATGGCCTTGAACGACAGTTGGGTAAAGTCCTATCTCACCCTGGGAAAAGCTCCCAGAGGATAAATCCTAGGTCTCAGTTACCACTATAGCTCCTGTATTCCCTTCCTCTCTTTGAAATGCCTGTGACACCTTGTGGGGACTTATGTTTCCCAACCTTTTATTATAGGAATTGATGTTTACATTCCATGTTGAATTATTGAATTCTATCGAATTATTCCTGCCGCTCCAAGGCAGGAATCATGTTGATTCCTTTTACCTTATCTATAATAGCTATAAGATGCATTTTGCACATGGAAAATGATTGAGCAAATGAGAAAATAAATTGGCATATGATGAGATCATTGGTAAGGTATGATTCAGTTTCTATCCATATTAATGACTATGAAGGCAATAATAAAATACTGAAAAATTAAGGGGGGCGGCTATAGATTTCAGCAGAAATGTCTTGTCTTTCAGCAAATTCCTTATACTAGCTAACATTCATTGAGTGCTTATGAGGTACCAACTGTTGTATGAAGAATTTCATATGCATTCTTTTCTATTTTCTACAAATGAAGAAATTAAAAAGTCAGAGTGATCAGGTAATAGCTTCTGGGTAATGCAGCTAGTGAGGGGGAAGACCCAGTATTGGAACTCAGAGTTATCTAATATGTTGGCTCTTACCTACTACACAATACTGCTCAATACATAGTTCAAGAATCCAAACAGTCTCTTGTTCTCTCACCTTGGTTCTGAATAGTAGGAACCAACTTAAGGTCCAGTTATAAAAATGACATGCACAGTCCTGCCCCATTTCTAATCGGGGTTCAGAACGCTGGCGCTCTAGAACCAGCTCCGTCACTAACTAGCTGTATGATCCTGGATGTGTTACTAAGAAATTTTTTCCCAAATGGAAAACACACAAGTAGGCTGGAGGATTTTTAGGGTCCCTTTTCTCTTTAACATGCTGTGACTACAATTCATAGACAACCTCTAGAAGATGTGACATAGCAGTATCTAATACTTTGTCTAAGCACAGCAAAATTTTAAATCCCCAATCCTCAGTAATTTTTTTTCCTGTTTAAATGACACATCTAATTTTTAAAACACATTATTACACCATATGATGAATACATCACATAAGACTAAATGGCCACCACCTCATGCCAAAAAAGCAATTAGAAAATTGAATCAAGGAATTAAGGATTAATGTTGGCTATGTTATACCTGTCAGCAGTAATAAGTGTTTTGACAAGGATAGAATATAAAGTCTGACAGTGTGCACAAATACTAATCTGATATATGACTGAAATATTAAAAATGCAAACAACTGCACATTAATCACTCTAACATTTCCCTACTCAAACACTTGTAATGCTAGTCTTATCAGAATTCATCTATAAATAAAAATGAGTCTTTTTCAACAGCTTGCACAACTTGGTATCTGAAGTTTAATGAGTGTTTACATTGATAAGAAATTCAGTTTTTAGTCCCATTAGTAAAATAGAATTAATTTACTAAGCATTGAATTAAGTCAGCCTGATAGCTTGGCTCACAGCTAATCAAGTGTGTGGATTCCATTGGAGCAACAAATATCAGATTCCAGATCTCAAAAAGAGATTCTCTGGTTTCATGTTTTAGACATGGAAAAAAAATGAAAGAGAACATCATTATCTTTCCTTATTTGTTATGTTCTTTACATGAAATGACAAAGGGGAAAAAGCATATAGGCTAGCTTTATTTGCTAGAAGAATTCATATTAATAAAAGAAATTAAGTGGATGGGTACTCTCAGAACCAGCATTAAACTGCATTAAAAGTATATTCAAAGAGAATAAAGAAGCACATGTGGGAATAGGTAAAGGAATAACACATAATATTCACAGAATCAGTATGGTGTTCCTAAGTCTCCAAAGATATTTCCATGGTGAACTTAATTTTCATATTGTACCAAATAGGTTTTCCTTGTTGAAATGCCTCCACGCTCGACATCTGTTCAAAGTCTCTCATGACACACACAGATACAGAAATATCTAAGGCTTCTAGCTACAGTGTACTATCTGGTCTAACTGAGTTTTGCTGTTATTTTACTATGCGATACTGACCTAGGGAAAGAATAGGTTGGACCGCGATAGCAGTATTCTTACAACTCACTTTTTTCACAACTAGGTAGGGCCCAGAAAATGAAGATATTATCTTTTTTGAGATAGTATATAATTATGCTTTGTCCTGAGTTGGTCAATAAATATAAATGTTAATGGGAGGTGGCTTTGAACAGATGATTTTAAAATGCTAATAGTATTTTTCAAAAATTTGAAATAGATTATCAATTAAACAATTGCAGTAATTAGGTGGTTAACGACCTGCATTTTTCTCCATAGCTCAGTAAAAGAAAGAACACAAAAACAAAAACAAAATAAAACAAAAACAACCTAACCACCATATTTGATACACTAATTTCACAACTGGGACCAGCTTTCTGATCTTGGAAATACGGCTAAGTGTGAGAACACATGAGCCTGCCAAATCGACTGACCATTTTGCACAGACCCAGCACTAGGCTTTGGTTCAGGTACTTGCCAACATCTACCATTGCTGCAAGATCTAGCTTAAAACTCTCTGTTGGCAAGAAGCCATCCCAGGCCTCTCCAGGACCCCTCACTCTACTCTATCTCAACAATTAGGAGTCACTCACTTTTCCCTTTGTTGACAATGAGAGGAAGTTTACTGGTTAGGAGAACAAGCCTTGACAACCAGCTGCCTGGGTTCAAGGCCTCCTTTCTCAACCATCAACATGTGACTGGTCACATCACTCTACCTTTCTCGGTGAACTCTGACTTCATCCTAGTTTCTCATCTATAAAATGAACCTAACAACACATTCCTCAGAGTGTTGCAACCAGATTAAAGGAATATAAAGAAGAACATAAAAGATGTATCACACAGTGAATACTTGGTAAGAGTCAGCTATTTTTATTTGGTCCCGCTTCCCAGTTACCACTTTGCTTTAGAATTGCTTTCGGCTACATCTGAAGAATATGATTACTTCAAAAAGAAGCTATCTGAGGGCAGGAACCAGAGTTTTTAAATCTCTGCTAATGATCTGAAATGAAGTAATGAAGAACTTCAACCTCCAAGAGAGAACTGTACTGATGGCTGACAGAGTGGGGGAAATCTGAACCCAATGTCAAATTTCCCATGTGTGTGCCATCCACATGGCCATGGAATAGCTGCCTATTTTCCATTTTTATTCACTGCTTTAATCGAGGAGTCTGACTTAACTATAAGCATTATGTAAACTTTCCCTGGCTCCTAAGACTGGTTGCTCAGTAAATATTTCATGAATATATAAGAATATGTTTCTCTTTTTCAGATGTGTCTGATATTCTCTAAATTCTGTGGCAAAAAAAGTAATAAATAGAAACTTAATCTATAGCAGATCTAAACATGTAAGAAAGTTAGAAAATGGAAATCTTGGTATTCCTCCCTAAGGCTGGTCCCTTCCAAAACATATTATGTCATTAATGCAAAATGTGACCTTAGTAATGCAGCTGACGATCAATTCCATCTAAAAGGTAAAAGCGCTAGACCGCCTCCTGGCTACTGGGAGGAAAACTGCTACAAGCAAGGACACAGGGCCTGGCCTAGTGGCTTCCCGCCAGGGCAGTCAAGCTGACTGTAACCTTGATTGAGGGAGATCTAAGCACACTCACAAGACAGCTCAGGGTGGAAGTGGAAAGTGGTGGAGAGGGTCTGATAAGCTTTCTCAGGGAAGTGCTTTACCTTACACTGGATGACTGGGATGAAGTCGGAGTTCACTGGAGCCTGAGGAAAGACGGAGATTTCTGTAGCAGGAAAACCATGAATGCAGAAGTGTAAAGTCACATAGCTTGCTAGGGAAATGACTAGAAGTTTACTGTGGATAGAGCCTGGGAGTGTTCAGCAGATAAGGATGAGAAGAAGCCAGGGATGAGAAAGGGCTCACCATGGAACAGACCCTGCCTCAGCCCCTTGGAACTCTTCCTGACCACATAGAGGTTCATCACTACTTGCTCCGAGTCATGCTTCGTGTTCAGATGGGATGGGACACGTGCGCCAACGGTAGGCCTCTACGTGACGCGCATCAAGTCAGCATGCAAACCAGTGCCAGCGCACACCAGGACATTGCTCTCCAGCGGAACGCACAGTACTCTTTGATTAAAGTAGTGGCCCAATCTGCTATACTGAGTGAACATTAAATTCAAACATTTATTTCTAAAACTTCAGTCATAAAACTAAATCAAAAAGCACCGTGAAAACCAACTGTCAGCAGAAAGAATGAAAGTGCAGATATGGCAATATTCTTAATGAGGAATCAAATGTTAATAGATCCAGCATAATAAATGACTTTCTACCACGATTATCATACCACTCGCAGCCTATTTAAGTAACAAAAGCATGCACAAAACTTTAAATGAAAGAGCTTATATGACTTGTAACAAGAACACAGAAGTGATTATCAGATGGGAAACTTACCTACATCTCAGAGAAGGCTTACTCACTCTGGAAGACTTTCACCCCAAAGAGCTGACTGAGTACTAACTGTCTACTTTAAGGGATTTTTTAAAAAGTATGAAGTCTCTTAAAATAAACATCTATTTCTCTTTTTCTTCACTAGACTATAATATAGCAAATTTAACTGTATTTTGATGTTCCAATATCAAGATCATGAATACGGGTTTCACAATATGCTGAAGACATGGGGTTGAAATGGTTGTATGAATAAGTACATTACAGCTTAGTTTTAGTGCTAAGAGAAAAAAGCCTAAGCTTTCCTTTTTGTTTATTTCTTTTTCTCCTAAGAGCCCACCAATGCCCGCTGGCTTTTTGTGTATTTCTGTCTTTATATAAAGGCGACCTAAAGAGGATACTCCTGTCAGCGGGTCACAGGGTCACTTTTAGGTAAACTCACCAATGATGGCATGACCTCCTTCTCAAGGTATTTTCTCCTCCTCCCCAATATCCTCCTGCCTGTTGCTGTGACTGTGCTGTGACCTGCTAGCGTCATTTAAAGCACCATCCAGGAGAAAGATAGACATTGTGTGGTATCACTCTTATGTGGTCTATAGAGACAGTAAGCAAGTGAATGAACTAAATTAAACAATAACACACTTCAAAAAATTTGAACTAAATTAAGCAATAACATACTTTTTGGGGGGAAACAAATCAGTAGGTACAGGAAGGGAAAAGGGAGGGATGGGGGTTAATAGAGTAGAAAGGGTTAACTGTATATTGAAGGAAAAAGGAAATAGTCGTAAACTTACTGTACTATACACAGATATAAATTTTCCATTATTTATACCTTAAACCTACTTAATGTCAAAATGCAATATTCCTTCAATGAAATCAATTATACATATCTCAGTTACATAAATGTATAATGTACGTATGTATGCATATATATAAATACATATAAATATAAAGCACTGTCTAGTTTCTATATCAACAATTCCATGGACAATAGACAACTTCTTGGCGAATTGCAACAATCCCCCTCTGTCCCTTGAAGTCCATGGGCAAAGTGCAGTTATCAATTTCAAGAATTGTAATGATAGTTTGAGAGTAATCTTATTATAAAGTCTAGAAAGTTCCAGGAGGGATATTTAAAAGGATAACTGCTCTACTGAAATCTTTCTGTTTGCACAGCAAAAACTATCTTACAGACATTCCTAGACAAGTTTCCTAAGTGCACTTATATGTGTCTCTGTGTGACCTGGGAAGCCTCTTTTCCTACTAGTTTTCTCACCATTATTTGTAGATTAAAATGTTCTTACTTTTATAATCAAGCCAGCTTAGTGGAAAAACATGAGATAAAAACATCTTCAGCGGGGCTCTGGGGTCTTTCGACCGTCCTCCTCGGCTCTCTGGAGCCCTCAGGACAGGCTGCTGCCCTGTCTATCACCTGAGAAGTACGGAGCTGTGTGACCAAACCAAACATGTGCCTGGCATTCCTTTTGGCCTTTTCCTCCAATACGTTGATTGAACTAAACTATGTTAGAGCTTGCTCTAAAAATGAAATATGTGAAAGTGAATAAAACACCTCTCCAAATCTATTTTTCTCTAAAGCTCGTTTCCCGTGTAACTAAAAATTAATGGCCAGAGTCTGTGTAATGATCCTTCTCCTGGTTTCACTTGCGCGCTTCGCCAGCTCCCTCTTGGAGCTACTAATTATCTAATTGATTAAACCTTTGAGGAGCCTTCTGTCACTGGGTGTGACCCATTGCACACATCTGTCTCACTGTGTTTTCTTAAAATAAAAAGGACAGTGGGTTAATTCAAAGACACATAACACAAACAAAAGTGCCACCAACCAGGCAAATGTGGGTAATCTCCTACTTGGTCTCTGTAGTGGGTTGACTAGCAGCTCCCAAGGCCTATGCCCACCCAGAACCTCAGAATGCAGCTGTGCTTGGAAAGAAGACTTCTGTAGCTGTCAGCTACAATGGGGTCATGCTGGTTTAGGGTGGCTCTGGTGGCCTTATAGGAAGAGGAGCGGCCACACAGAGGTGACACATAGGAGAAGTGACACGCAGGGAGGTGACAAACAGGACAGCACTCCATGTGAAGGTAGGGACAGAGGCTGGGGTTCTGCATACTCAAGTGAAGCAATGCCAAGGTTGGCCATTGGTCACCAGCAGCTGCGAGGGGCACGGAGATGTTTTTTCTCAGTGTCTGCTGCAGAAACCAAGCAGCCAAAACCTTTGTTTCAAACTTCCACCTCCACAACTATGAAGGGAAACATTTCTGTTGTTTTAAGCCACCAAGTTTGTAGTCATCTGTCATGGCCGCACCAGGAAAACGGTCTCCCGAGTCACTATCTGACTGTTTCCTGTTGCTCTGGAAATGATCATAAAGTATCACACTGAAAATTGTGACTGATAATAATCCCCCGAGGAATTTTCTCTACTTGCTAGTCATTCCAGCCACTTACATTTGAGAAATAAGTCACATATTACATAGCATGGCAGATTTCAGTGGGAAATTTCACTTAGTTATGGGAGTTTTGTGATCACCATCAAATTGACGGAATTCTTAAAACTGGAAATAGAAGACACAGTAAGGCTCTTTATTTTTTAAAGGAAAGGTATGGGCAGGAATGAAGGTAAGTAAGCAAAACAGGAAGGAAGGAAGAGAGAAGAGGAGGAAGAGCTTTTATTTATTTATTTTTATTTAGTTGGTCACATTGGTTGCTCCCCTCTGGCCCCAGGCCTTGAATCCTGGACCTTGGGATGTTCGTGGGACTGCTCCCAGGTGTGCTAGACAGCTAGGCCGCCAGGGCGCACCTAGTAAGTGCCCTTTAGAATACAGACACGGTATATGGTGTATGCCAGACTTTTTAGGACACAGATACTGAGTCTCCAAGATCTGTGAGCTGGAAGCTTATGGAGAAATTCCTATGGGATGTCTGTGGGGACCGATGGAAGCAGAGACAGGTCGAGGAAGGTGATGGAGTTGTGAGAGAGGCTTCTCTCTGAGTGGATGGTCCTTTAGAGTTGTATTAACCTGAGAGAAGAAGCCTTTGAGCATCCCAGTGGATACAAGCTATTCCCAGAGAGGTGGCATCACTATTAGTGAGGCAGCTGCTCTCATCAGAGGGCAGTTCCTGGAGAGGGACTCAGCGTGAGTCGTGAAAACAGGAGAATCTGTCTTGAAGGGACATCTGGGACTCTTACCCCGACCCTGCCACAATATTCCTAACTCTGATTTCAAAATGTTCTTGCTGGTTAAGAAAGTGACTTTGGCCAGACTCATATACACAGTCATGGCATAGATCAGGTTTCACTGGGCATCTATACCCTATTCCTCATGCAGGTTTTGTGAAGCTGCTGTGTTATTGCCATCACTAAATCTTTCCCTAAGGACGCTTTCTTTTTCAGAACCATAACTTTCCTACCAGGGGTGGGAACAATAACAGTGATTTTCTCTTTAAAAAATGCGAAAAAATGTTGACCTCAGCACTGACCCCATGGTTAGGTCAATAGTCTAAAGAAGTGAGTAAGCATTTCTTACCCTTCACTCTTCTTATTCAAATGATTCAATGTATTATTTTTTGCTAAGTCATGAAGCCTCCAAAGAAAGAGGTCAGCCTTATTTTGTGCGCAAGCTCAATGGACACCATTAAATCTATAATTGATGTTTTATACGGCATCAAAAGGAATGGTGAGATGCTTCCAATTTCTTCTTTTTGCCTCCTAAATCATTTTCTCTTTCCGGCAAACAAAATTTAAATGGATTTTCATAATGACAATAATAGCCACTATTATTCACTGAACACTTACTATTTATTGAACAATCCCTTGCGAGAGGGAGTAGTTGAACTAAAAACCAGTTAGTGGATATGGCTAAATACTAATACAGGCTACAAGTATTAGAAAGACTACAAGGTTTTTTTTTAACCTAGCATGTGATTAAGTTATATTTGGTTGTAAAAACTACTTCCACAAATAAACTAAACCATTTTTGGGGGGGAGCTACTTTTCATCAACACCTTTAAGGTAAAGATTGGTTCCCATCATAATAAGGCAGGACAACATAGAACAGCATAAAATTTATAACCTTGAGGAGGGATACCTGATAGACGGTATTACAGTAACAAAACTGTAGTACTGCGATGTTGACATCCCATTAGAGAAAAAAAAAAGGGATGGTCTTTTGTAACACAGATTCCAAATCTCACACTAACTACATGCCTGCCTGAAATCTCATTCTGTTCAAAGCAAGTAAAAGTGATTACATTACCTAACTCAACTAGCTGACAGTTCCATTTCTCAGGCTAAAAGAATAAAGTAGCAGATATTCTGGTCTGTTTGTGATCAGCAGAGAACTGAAAAGGAATGTGATGGGAACTTTTAATGGCATGACCATGTTCTTTTAGGACTCACAACACCTACAGAAGTAATTCATTCATCCTACAGAAGCACATACTTTAAGAGTTGGACTGCATCAGGCACTAGGTATAGAGAAGTGAATGGGGTGATAGGATTGGTTCCCTGATAGAAGGGAAAAGGGTGGTTAAATGGTAAATATGAAATGTAGCATCAAAAAAGAATATGTGGGAAATAGTACATTAGAGCAAGTTAAGGGTTTGAGGAGTGCTAGGTTAAAGAGGGAGATTAGGACAAGGCCTCTTGGAGGAAGTGACATCTAAGCATGACTTAAAAGAAGGGGATGAAGCCAGGTGAAGATTTAAGAAAAAAAGGGGGAATACCATTAAATGTAAAGGCCTTTAGGAAGAACTGGGAATGATGTAGTCAAGAAACAGCAAGAAGACCAATGAATTGACTTGGGAAGATAGGGGTTATCAAAGTTGTGTCATAGAGTCAAAATAGGGTTTTTATGTTTTGTTTTCTCCAGTGTCACTTTTGCTGTGTGGGTACATAGTTGGAGTAGACAATTAAGCAAGCTGGGTTTGACTAATGCTAGAGTACGAGTAAGACAGGAGGAAGAGAGAGGGGCAGGGTTGTTCAGGGTGAGCACGAGGAAACATAAGCAGAATAAGGAGAAAAGTAAGCAAACGAGAGTGGTAATCATCACTGAAGACACGCTAGGGTCTATGGACTGAAGGATCCTATGGAGAACAACAAATCTTTGGAGTAGAGGTTAAAAGAGTAAGTGAGCTGTAAACACAGAGGGTAGAAGTTGTGGATTAGGATGGATGGAATCAAGTATTTGGTGGCAATGACGGCATGGCTCCAAAGCAGCTAGAAAGCACACACTCCTTCCCATCTAATGGTAAAAGGGCTTTGGGAACCACCGTTTGAGAGGACTACGCAGAGGGTAGGTTTCTCCTATTCGACTAGAGCAAAAAAGTAAAGAAAACTTTCTTATGGGTTACAGGGGCTGAAAATATAACACACTGTGAGATCCTGCAAGCAACATGGAAGTGTGTGAGGGTCCAAGGAGAAGTAAGCAATTAGGTCCCACAAGGATAGGAACTGGGTGTTATAGATTCAGACAAGTATACTAGAACTTAGAAAAGCAGGTCTCCAATAGTTCCGAAGAAAATATTAATATAATCCTGATGCTAGAGAATATAAAATAACCTGGCACAAGAGAAAGGAAGGTTTAAAAAATATGTAATCCGAAATACAATAAAAATGATAAGAGATGAATTCTGTGTATTTTCCAATGGATGGCAGTGAAATAGACTAGATTACACAACATCAGACTCAACAGGTCTACTGGGGCAGTGAGTTCTTGGAAAGAACTGAGGGTGCGGGAAATGAAGGGATTTGATTGATAGACTGTTGGCTCCTAAGAGCCAACATCAACATCAGCAATGTCAGTGATCCAACTCTAGATAGAAAATGGTCGGTTACAACTATGGAGGGCACGACCACAGAGATCATTCCATAAGAAATATTTGTTCCCTAGTATCCCTTACATCAAGAATTATCCAGATTTGAATATAAGTCCTGAAGAACAGACCACTGCTGCTTATGAGGTAGACCTGTATACTAAAGCTTTAAAGGATAATAAATTTTGGCATATCCTGGTGGCTCAGACTTTAAGTCTGTGGCTCTGGCGTAGTCCACATTAGGTCCAAGGACAGAGGTTCACAACCCAGGGCCAGAGAAACGACTGAGGTGAAAGGCTAAATGAATAAACAAAGTTATCCTTCCTCTCTCTTCCATCCTTCCTTCCTTCCTTCCTTCCTGCCTACTTGTCTTCATTCCTGCCTGCTTTCTTCCTTTAAAAAACACATCTTAAATTACAATTCACAGAAATTAAAATATAGCAGTAAAATTAAGTAGGCAGCTGAACAAGACAGAGATTACAAGAAAGACCACCTGGAGTCTATTTTTCACTCCACCATATACTGTGTGAATTTGAGCATGTGTCTTACCTCTGTGCTCAGTTTCCTTATCTATACAAAGGCAATAATCATGATATTTATTTTACAAGGTGTTTTGAGAATAAAGTAAGTTGAAACTTTAAATATATTTAGGATATGTCAGGCATAGGGCAAGCGTTATGTAAATGCTAGCTATTGTTATTCTGTTTTGTCATTTTCCAATTGTCTGTTTAACTTATCATACATTTTTACTCTAGGGATGGCATATTATAATTTAGCCTAAATCTTCTTATTTATAATGGGACAGCCCAGGGACATACATATATATGGTTCTGGTATGATACAGACTTGAGGAAACTCTTTTGACATATTCTATTTTCAGCACAATGGAAAATAAAAAGCAAAATGACTTTGCATGTGGGTTCTACCACCTACTGACTGTGTGACTTTTGTCAAGTAGACTAATATTTTTAAACTCAAGTCTCTTCAACTGTAAAAAGAGACTAATAGTGCCAATAACTCACAGGGTTTTGCAATGAGTAAACAATATAACTTATGTTAAGCATTTGGTATATTGTGCAGCTTAAGGCAGGCGTTCAATACATGACAGATATATTATTATTTAGCACTTTTTTCCTCCTTAATTATGGATACCTCTAACTTGTATGCTCATTATAATTGGACATCATAAATTCTTAGTTTGCTATTTCAACTTCCTTTTTTCCCCCTTCCTTTCTTACATGTCCTGAAAGAATTCTTTAAAAAACTCACTAAAATGAAATACTGTGTCATGAAAATACTTGTGATGGTCATTTTCCATTTAGAAGGGAATTACCTTGCTACTTAACTGCTTCTCTCAACCATAGATCTTTGTACATTGAAACTATAATTCATGTTATTGTCAGAGCTGGGGCAGGGGCATTCAGGGGTCAGTGGTCAGATGAGAGGCAGAGATGAAGTATTAGGAAGGGATGGGTTCGAAGCATGCAAGGATGGCATAAGTAAAGAGAATAAGACAGTGGATAAAGTCAGTTGCAGACTTACAAGTGATAAACATAAAAGCAACAGCTATTTTGTGTGGTACCTAGTATTTTGCTTGCCTGTGCGAGGTAAGTGAATGAGTCAGGACTTGAGCCCAGGCCTGTGATGATTCAAATGCCTGGCTCTTTACTTTCTCCATAGTAGTATTAGAAGTTATAAGATGTCACAGGAGATCACTAGAGAGATGGCCAAAGTCCAAGTCTTAGAACCCACAGATTCTGAGGTTTGAAGGAGACAAGAGCAAAAAGAATGTCAAGTTATGAGGAAATGTAGAAGGAATCTCCAAACAGAAAGGGCTTTCTAGCCCTCTATCAGCACTGTCCTCTGGTTCTGGTGACAGGAACCAATCTTCCCAACTGGACTGTTTGAGGCGAGAGGTAACTGGCAGCAGATGACCCAGGGCAGAGGCCATCAGCACAAATGAATCGTGAGAAAAATCCTACTTTATTCCTATTTTACCCTGGTTCCCAGGCAGTTCTCCGACCCGGACTGCAATTTTATTTTAAAAAGGACCATTCACCATTTTTATAGAACCGAAACAGGTTTTAAAACAGAAATATAAACTAATTCCTTCAATTCTAGTAACCACGACTCCTCAAATTTTCCATGACCTTAGCTTCTTCCACTTTATTTACCTCATAAAAGGGAAGTTAGGACCTATTAATCTCTGCAAATAGCTCTTTATTTTTCTGAGATCACCTTAGAAGATTATTTGATAAGATAAAATTACTATTTGTCAGAGAATTTAATCATATTATTTTTTTGGTGCTGGTGGTGAAGTTGTGTAATGCCTGTTGTTAATAGCGCATAGTCACAGTGATTTTAAAGTGTGTCTTTTATAATGGAAGGGATAACAATTTCTAGTGAATTTTTTTTAGCACCTAACCATTGTCAAAAAGCTTTAAAGTTTCACTTGGAAAAATACTCTCACTTGACCATTTATTTAGCCATTCTGAGTGGGGTTGGGGGGTGATGATTTGAAGAGTAGTTGCTATTCAGAATTCACAAATGACCAAACAGTGGGTCTGAGAGTTCTGAGTGTTGAGAACACAAAATTGTGAAGTTGTGTTGGCAGACATACACCATGGACACATGAACACTGACGCCTGGACCCTTCCTAGTGCAGACACACACCTTCCCAAATGGTTTGCTTTCCACTTGCGATTCCCAATGTCCTTTCCACTGGAGGAATCTTCCTATGAGATGAGGAGGTCTCTTGAGTTCTATGATGCCCATTATCTGTTCTCATTTATTAGATGACATGCTTATTCCTATTTATTAAAAAAATAGTGGACATACAGTATGTTGAAAAATAGTCTAGATCTCAAGTTTTCTCTCATCTCTCCACTCTGTATATTACTCTAAACATGAAAGGTATGAGTGACAGGTTGAAGAGAGACATGTCAAAGGAACAAGAATGAGAGAGAGTGAGAAGGGAGAGGGGCAGAGTCAGCTTCCTGAGTCTTTCACACTCTTTACCTCCCAGGAGCAAAAAGTGACTAGTGGCAGGTGGGGAAGCATCCCGGAAGTTACTGAGCCTCAGTCAAAAAAGAGAAGCAAGCGAACAGTAAGCCAGTAAGCCCAAACAATCTGGGTGAAGGAAGCAATAGAAGGGATTTCTATTCAACAAAATGGCCTTGATTTTATTTCACCGAATATGCACGAGGGACATCTGTAAAAGAATGAGGGGCAATGGACAGGACTGTAAATGTAACTAAGTGTTAGCACACAGCTATGAAATAAAAAGGCAGATTCTCAACTGTGTTTTACAGTTTTCCATCTGCATTTTTTCATATGAATTAGGGAAGAGTCACTCAGGCAGTGAGGACGGATGGACGGAAATTAGCTGGCACTGGAAGGGCTGTCAGGAAGCCATCATAGCATGACTAGTCAAAGACATTTAGTATTCTATGGGAAATGACCAAGAAGCTTTGGCTTCTTGGTTCTCCAAGGAAAGTTCAATTGTGAAAGTGTCTTAAATATGTCTCAGAGTGCTCCTGGGCCCCTCTGACACCATTAGTATAAGATAGTCCCAAAATTGTACTTTTTATTTAAGCAGCAATAGATTTCCAGATACAATAATAATATTTCCCAGAGGGTTTGCATCTATCTTGCTTAAGTTTTAGGAATTTGTGAACACAATCTCAATTTGAAATCTCCTCATCGCAACCACATCTCACACCAGCAGATGGTCAGACAAATTCTCTAAAGCTTATTACTGAAAAGTCTTGGTAACAAGACAGTCATTCAATAAATGTTTATTGAGCATAGCCTATGTGCAAGATACTGTAGCCATGCCAGATTTCTTATTATTCAGTGTGCTGCTCCCTATAATGAGGTTGATCTTGCTGAATTCGTAATGAAGAGATGCCTCAAATCTTTCCTCAACCACATCTAATAACGTAAGGAGCAAACAAAAATTTATTCTGGTTGCAACTCTACATATTCTTAGCTCATTTGGCCAAGTGAATCTCTTTCTGCTAAAATCCTTCGGCTTGTACATCCACACACCAGAGAGTTACTGAGAATGTACAATGTACAAGCTACCACATATGTGCAGCCAAAGCTGCAGGCCTTCGATGGTAGTAGGGAAGGAGAATTTAGCAGCAACAACAAATTGTCTTATTGCAGAGCTACTGATTAAGTAATAGTAGTTAACACTTCTAGAATTTATCATAAAATAGGGTCAGTTCCCATATCACATGTTTAACATAGCAGAGACCGAGATGAATTTCTATCATGTAATTAAAATTATGAAGAATTAGCTATGTAACGTCCAAAAGAAGTGAGACTCAGGAGGCATCATTGTGTGTTGGTAAACAGCTAAGGAGTGATTTCCAGGGTAATTTGATAGGAGGAAGCATAAGAACGTATCTTTTAGGGCCATTGAATATTGACTTTTTCTCCTGCTTTAGCTCTTAGGGAGTTCCCAAGTCCAGAAAGGAAAAAAAAGAAATCTTCTGACCCTGCAGCTACTTGTGGCACAAGATCTAGGGTCTTAGGAAAGGTATTCTTTCTTTTGGTTTAAAAGAATACACTAGCAGGATGGTGAAGGCATAATACCGACATCCCAAGGAGCACCACACTGGTTAGCTCTTTCGGAAACCACTAGTTCTTTACTTTCTGTTTTTTAAAATAATGGAATTGTAAAGAAATTACCCTAATGAAATCTCCTAAAGAAGAGACTTCAAAAGTGGAAATCAACATAAACTTCATCATACAACTGAAATTAAACCTTTGTGACTAACATGCTTTTCTAACATGTATATGCTTCGCTTCCAAGCATCTCTCTTTGTGTTCTTCCCCCTTAAACCTCCCACCCCCAACCCCTGCAATGGGGCTGGTCTCCCCACATCCCACTCCCCTGACACCTCTGATGCCCTCAACTGACAAAATGCTTCCCTTTTTTTCCTAGAAAAGGAAAAATCTGCAGGGACAAAGGGCCATCTTGCTCTAAGAACTGGCCATTTCTTAGATTTTCCTTTTTTCCCTTAAAATGCTATATGGCACATCACTCTTGGGCCCCAAATACTTTATAAACCAGCACCTCCTACTTCTGGCCCTCATGCGATATTTATGGAGGTAATTTCTACAGATAGGTAGACTGAAGAAAAGGATGATTATAAAATGATGCTCATGTATAGTAGTTAGGATTCTTTATCTTTAATCCAAGTTTTTCTCCCCTAAAAATGCTGTCAATGTGTACATATATCTATATATCTATAAGTATCTTGAACTTTCTGAGAACTTTAGGAATTTGGAGAAGGCTAATCATGTAATATTATATACTTTAAAGCAGGAATATAGTAATGCTCTTTTAAAAGTACTTGAAAATTCTTCAAGTGTCCTATATAGGCTGACACGCAGACATATTTTCCTATTTGCACAGTTTAGATGGAGGCAAAATTTGGCGGCCATTTAATAGACTACCGTGAAGATTAGATTAGCAAACAACCCTGCCCCGCCAAACAGACTGATGAAATAGTAATAAAATTTAGGGAGGTAATATAATGACTATCATTTGAGCTTGTCTAAATACAGAAATGTAAAACATTAATAAAACAATGAAGAAAAAAAACCCAGCAAAACAAGTCGATACCACTGAGCAATGCGTCAAAGAGAGAAGCAACCGCTGTAACTTTAGCTACAGACTATTCAAACCATCCACTGCAATTGAAATGTCTTTTAAAATAAAATAATTGACAAGCCATGAAGAATTTCCACATTATCTCCCTGATTTCCATTTTCCACAGTGACTTTCCACGCAGTCCCAACAGCTGCACACAGTCTGCTGTTCCAAGTCTCGTGCCAGGCTCAGTGTTTCTGGAAGCATTCGTTCCATTCCATGTGTGTTAGGGCCTTTATTAATGTCTCTGCCGGTCATTCCATTGGGGCTGCTGTCGTTCTCTCTGGCCTACTTCTCTTGGGTCCTGAGCAGGACTCGAGCTCTGGTGGTACTGCCTTCAGAAACAGACTCCTGGGAACATTCTTCAGCCGTGATTTCATTGTGACCACTGCTTCAGGCTAGTCTAAGTTTCATCAATAAATCCGGGGTAGCTCTTTTGTGTCAGTATTTGACCACTGTCTTTGTTCTTATGTTATCTTTTACCTACGCAGTCAACATGTGGTACGAGGAAGTGTTTCTGGGGACAAGAGAGCTCACATCCATTGTGTGATGTAGTGTCTGTCTTAGGCAGCGAGTTGAGACAGCTGTTGGGATGTCCTCAGAATCCTTTGTCCATAAGACAAGTGAAAGCCACACGATGCTGTACAACATGCTCACAATGTGGTCATTCCGCTGGACAGTCATCATAATCAACATCAACACTACTCTGCCTCTGACCTCAGAGGACTTCGGACTGATGCAGCAACACATGGGAAACACAATCTGCCACATTCTTTGCTAAGCTGGCATGTGTATGCTTAGATCACACATTAATTGTAGGCACTAATCAAGCATAATTGAAACTGTGAATTCCCAGACTACAGACTGATGTTTTTACTTTTCTGTCCTGAAACATTTGCAGTGGTACAACCTACGCAAGAGGTAGCCTGAGCTGTGATACTTTACCTTATGGGTTTAGTTGCTTACCTTTCAGTAAACCGATGAGTTGGATTCGTGCTATTAGAATTTCAGAATTTGGGGCGCCCTGCCAGACTAAACCACTGTCCTCTGGAGCTCTGACTGTCCTATCACACAGCACAGGAGTGGGACAGCCGGAATGCTCACCCGCACTCAGGTTTGCAAATGAATCTGTCTGGGGATGTTTATGTTGACAGAGTGTAACTTCGTGCTATCTGATCCCCGAATGGAGTGTCTAACAACCTGAGTAAGTTCTAAGACAAAAGAGATCTGAAAAACGCTGGGATTGTATACTGGCTGATTCATTTTTGAAAATGCAATGGGTATAAAATCAGGGTAAGCATACCATCTAGTTTCCCCAGGACACAGCTCTCTAAGGAACTCGTTTTGATCAGATGGGTAGATTTCATTTTAGTTCAGCCTTGCAAAGGGCAAAAATAAGAGACCAAAGCTAAATCAATGCAAGCTCAACTCTCATGTCCACATACATTAATTTCTGCTTACAGAACATTTATTGGGCACTGTTTGTGGGCTAGACACTGAGCACTGAATTCACCAGGTGGAATAGTGTCAGTGGGAAAGTAACATACAGAAACAAAGGGTGGGACACAGCAAAACACGACTGTGCAGCTGGTAGTCTGACTGTCTGAGGACTAACTGCTAGTGCCCGGACCTTCCCAGAGAAAAGCAATATTTGGATGATCGAGAGGAAACTGTATTAGCATGTGAGTGGCTCTGAGAGAACTTTGTAAACAGCTTGACATGGTTAAAATACAGGGGCTATTAATAGGATTAAGATTGGAAGTAAAGCTGGAAAGACAAGGTGTGGACAGATCTTAAAGCAACTTTTATGCCTTCTGCAGACCCAGGATGTAGACTTTAAGTTTCTGTGAGATAATGGGAAGCCATGATCGGGCAAGGGATGGGAGGTTAAGGAAGACTTTAAGCATGGCTCCAGCATGCTAATGATTCTATTTGTATCTAGTAATTTTACTGTATGCTATATATTTTTCTAAGCACATTAAATGTATTAACATTCAACCTTTATGATTATCTCTGATGTAGGTGTTTTGATTACTCCCTTAGAAAATGAGAAAATTGAGGCAGAGAGGTGAGACAGAGGTGATGAGGTTATCATGTGATACCCAAGACAGGCTAACTGCAGAGTGCACACTCTGACCATGACTCTCGATTGTTTTCCAGATGAGAATCCAGAAGAGACATAGGAAGAGACTGTGAAAAATTGATAGAGAAAACGCTGGAACCAGAAGCCTTTGTTTCTGACAGATTGCAGTAACTGGATGTGATATAGTTCAGGCCTATCTGCCTTCATTAGATAAAAGCAAACTTCCAGAGGTCAGTTGTTAACTGATGAAAATCCAAGTTCTTGATGTGTGTTTCAGGAATCACCGAGTCATCTCCCCCAAAGATGGCTCTCTCTCCTTTTTGGATCCTAATTAAGGAAGCATTATAGTTTTGGGGGGCACTCAGGTAATGGGGTACATGGCAATGCGCACTGTAGAAAGGTGAAGATGTACACAGCTGGGGAGTCAATCAATAAATCCTACTGCAGCAAAAACATACTTGTCAGTACTAGAGTGTATTTGATGGCATGAAGATGACACTTGCTGATGTGTGCAGAATGAAATGATAAAGGGGAAAATGAATATCATGTTCTGATAACATGGAAGTTCTGTCAATGTTAAAACCACAGGGATTTTTTTTGAGAAAGGATCAAAGAAATAGCTGCATACAACAGTGCCTTAAAAAGGGTTTCACGTAAACGGTGACATGAGAGCAGTCTCGTGCACTGGGGGCCATTTCTGGGTTGGATCTGGGGCTGTCGGAGCATCTCCTGACTTCACCTGCTGGCGGGCAGCTCACTGCCTTCGCCCCCTACCTACCTGGTCCCTCCACTCTGAAGATGTGTTCCCTAGAAATAGAATTCTACCTTACAAATGAAAAAGGGGAGGAGGAGAAGGAATGTTTCGTGCTTCCTGGGTCGTGCCTAGGGCCTGTGACTTCTGACTTCCCGTGGAAGAACATGAGAGCTTCTGTGCAGCCCAAGCAACTGCACGTGCACTAGGTATTTTATAAAATACAATTTAATTGCACATGTAAAACACATGAGTCTGGGGTGTTAGAGAGACAGAGATAGAGACAAAAATAGTGTCTTAAAAATATAAGAGGAAGGGTTTGAACTACCCAGAATGCTGTAAGGATCGAGAGAGGAATGAACTCTACAGATATACTTGGGTGGTCAAATTTCCAAGGCTGAAGAATCACGTGAACTAATTTATTAGGGGTGAGGAAGACAGAGAGTCAAGAAAACCTCCAATTTACTCAAAACATTTAAAATGCCCACATTTATAAGAACTAGAGATAGAGAACTGGGTCAGAAAAGTTCTCTGCCCTTGTAGAAAATAGCAAGCAAAAATAATATTCTAGGTAGATAGTGAGTCGACTAAGAAAAAGCAGAAATGGAGGGGAGGAGTGTACAAAGAATAGATATTAAAGCCTGATGGTGAGCATGCTGAGTCTGAGATGCCATGAGGATATTCACGTGCAGATGTCCGCAAGCTGCTGGCTAATGGGTTTGCAGAGCAAGAGAAGGACATCACAGGCATAAAAGCTGTTTGGATTCTGATGAGTATGTGAGATCACCTACGGAGAACAGAGCATAAAGGCGGCCCAGGAAGAAAGCCTGAGGACTAAGAATTCTTAACATCAACGAAGAACACTGAGCACAAGAGGCTGAGATGGAGAGGGCTGAGAAGGTAGACAAAACGTGGATGAAGCCATATCATTAAAGGGAAGAGTGTTTTGCTTTCTGCAATTGCCTCTTTTCTTTGAATTCTTCAGTGGACAATAAGCTCTGTGGGAGATATGACCCTGGCTAGCCTGTTCACCCTGTTTTCTCAATGACAGGCATGCACCTGGCACCAGGGTGTTACTAATATGTATTTTTGAGTGACTTAATAGAGGAATAGCCAGCAGCATGACAAGCCATAGGTAACTCGAGTAAGACAAATAGTGGAAAGCATCTCCTTGATTTTCCAGTTAGAAGATTCTTGGTGGTGTATAAGAAGAACATCTTAAATGGTTGGAAGAAAAGGACATAATCAATATCACTGGCTTTTAAAATATAAAAAATGTAAAGAACTGTTAGGGAGGGCAGAGCATAGTTTCTAGATAATAATCCTTTTTTGACAACAGTGTCTGTAAAAATGGAGTCATACAATATTAATCACATACTTATTGCTAGATACGTAAACCTAATACAGAATATTGAAATAGTTATATCATAACACAAAACACTGAAAATGTTTTAAAAGGGAGGTATTCATTCATCAATATTTTGCCAAATGATTTTAAAATTCAATGTAAATAATCTCCAGCTATTGTTTAATCTGAAACTAGTTTAGGAATATACCAGCCTAGATTGCTGACAGTGTGGTTTCATGAACTAATAGGGGCTATTCCATGAGTTCCAGCAGCCCTGTGTCTATGGTTCCTCCTCACAGAAACGGAAGCGGGTGAGTAAAGGATTAACTAATTGTCCAAAAAAAAAAAAAGACAAAAAAAGACAATAAATTTAGCTTGGACTTTTTTTTTTCTTTCCCTAAACTATTATCTAAAAGCCCTGGAAATAAATGAAAGGCAATTTTCACAGACTAATGGAGCAGTTAAAAGAGTAAGGAGTGGCAAATGGGTACTACATAATGGAGGAAATGTTTTTGGAATGTTGTTGTAAAATAGTTTCTCCTCGGTGACAAAACACTGGCTAATAATACCTAGAATATTCTACTGGAACCTAAACAACTTCAAGTTTGTGTGACTGTACATTAATACAAAAACAAAACAAACAAAAAACCCACAACACAACATAAAATCAAAGCCATATACCAGAACTGTGTATTGGTGAAATAATCTATGTCACAGGACAACTTATCTCGCAATTAAAAATTAAAATGAAAAACATTGCCTATGGAGCATTTAGAGTAGACAGTTAATGCTAAGTTCTAATTCAGCTCATGAAACATCTTGACCGCTTTCCTTCTACTTTCCTGCTCCTTCTTATAGGAGGAAGTTTGATTTTCTAGTTGAACACTAAGGTATAGAAGAGGCAGAACTAAAATGAATAAGATTCTACCCTCATCACAATCACTCAAGTATTTATATGGAAACAGACATGTCTCACTCTTGTTTCCTCCTTCTTTGAAACGTGTAACATCTATATTTATTAGGTTGTAAATATCTTTGAGGTCAGAGGCTTAGTTTTATTCATTTTTGTTTGAGCCCAGTCCTATACTTTATATTCAGGGTTCGATAAATATTGGCTAAATAAACAAATAATGACTTCAGGGGCTTGAATTTCTGACTACTTACTCTCATCAAATCCACACTAGGAAATCTAAATCATGTTTAGTTTTGCCTCAAATGATACACGATTCTCTTCTGAAATTAAAAAAAAAGATTTTAAATCATCCAAGGTAATCATGTTTTGTTCTCAACTCAGCAAGTAAAAGAAAAACCATATGTTGTTGATTATTTAGTTAGACCAGGAGGTTGAGCTTAAATATCTGGCTGTAAAGCAGAGGTCTTTAGACACCATCCACATTGTACTGGCGCTGGAGCCAAATCTATGCACATAAATATGCAAATGAAGACACCAGGGCTCTGAAGGGGCAGCAGGGCGACACATGACACCTGAAAATGAACTATGAGCTCTTTATACCAATCCGTCCAGGGACTGGTGTTTAGAGAGCCCATTTCCTTGCATATTATCTGACATTTCAGGAACAGTAAAAGATAGGTAAAGAAAAAGAATTTCTTTTGATGTATAGAGAAATAAGATTTTGGAAATACCTGCTATAACCCACATGCAACTCTATAGGTGATCTTTCCTTCTTCTTCTTCTTTTTTTTTTTTTTTTGGTTAATGGAAAGGCGTAGGCAGGCAGGAAGAGAGAGGAAGAGATATTTATTTTATTTTATTTTATTTAGTTGTTCATCTTGATTGTTCCCCCAGGTCTTGAACCTGGGTCCTTGGGATATGTGGTGGTCTGACCAAGGAGGCCACCAGGCACACCTCCAGACTTTATTCTAATTGTCGATATAAGAGTTGAGAGCTATACCATGGGGACTGGAGTTAATTTTCTTGTCTACTCGCCACACAAGAGAATATGATATAGATGGAAGGGAGCAAACACTACAGCTTGACATATCTGAGTTTGAAATATTAATTTATTCATTGTAATATAAAAGTTATGTATCTTTAAGATACACAACATGATTTGAGATACATATACATAGTTAATGATTATGCTAATTAAAGTGTCTTCTCCACATATCATGAGCCTTTTTTGTGTGTGATGAGAGTACCTGAAATCTACTGAGAAAATTTCCAGTATTCAGCATTATAGTAATTACACCACATTGCACGTGAGCTCTCTAGACCTATTCACCCCATACAACTGCAACATTTTATCCTTCACCATCATTCCCCCGTTTCCCCACTCCTTCCCATCCCTTGTCACCACCATTCTACTCTCCACCTCTTTGTATTTGTATTTGACTTTCTCAGATTCCTAACCGATAGTGGTGAATGGCACTAGAACCCTGGTAGGTATGCTATTATATACATATTAAGTGAGATGTGACTCTATTCCTAGAAACGTGCAAGGTATTACAAAATAATGGCATGTTAATAAATTTAAATTTTCTTACAATGTGCACTCTAGTGACTAGCCTAGAAGATGATCACGAAGTATTTGCTGAATGACGAAATGGACTAATGAGTGATTAATACATGTGATTCTTAAACCACTGCAACCTTAGATAATCCCTATTGCTTTCTATCATCCATACGAGGTGACAGCCAAATGAACTAAGTGAGAGCCTGCAGCCAGTGGTCCCTTGAAGAACAAAGTGGCGGCTATGAGAACTGCAGTTGGCTGCTCGGGTTGTGTGACCACAGAAACAAAGACTCCAGCATGTCGGCAGGCAGAGCGAGATGTAAAGTGCTTACAGTTTGTGCTCACGGGGTTTTCTTGATGGCATGAGTGTTTCTTATTTTCTCCCCTCACATTATATAGGGGTTTCCTTTTCCTTAATATTGCCTCGGTTAGCCTCAAGACTGTAATTCACTGAACTTGCTTCTGAAGAGTGCTCCCAGAGACATAATTAGTGCCACAGTGCACGCGTGTATGCGGAATGGTACTGAGGGTTCATGGACTCTGCTTGGCTTCTGATATATTCTCCCCCTACCCAGCAATCTGAGACAGAAATACGATGCTATAAAAAAATTAAAAGGTCGGGAATCATCGAGAAGATAAAATGCAAAACATCTGGAGTTCTACCACTTCTCAGTTTCTAGTCTTCCTGAATTAGATTTGGGTCTAGAAGCGTCTCCCATTAACACTTATTCTTGACACACATTTCTACTTATGTATACTCGTATTTTCTGTGTCAGAACCTACCTGATATGGAGACAAAGACATAACACAGAGTAAAGAAAAAGAAATTCCTTTTCTAAAGTCAACATCTACTTAAAGATAGTCTGGTTAATATTGAGTTCATGATGTTGGCTATTTTGCAGCTAGATTCATAAGTCTTTATGGATATTTATAAAGCTTCACAAAATCTGTGATTTAAAAAAAGTATTGAAGAAAAAAAATAAATAAAAAATCCATGAATTCAGGGTATTCTACTACACACACAGGCTTAGAGTATTGCCTGTAAGTGTGTATTATATATAAAGATTTATTAATAAACACATTATATAGAATACATGTATGCATTATGTGTATATTACATACACTATAGACAGAAAATACATAATATGTAACATATACACACACCACATATATCACATGTGCATCCACACACACACACGCCAGTGTCTGAATCCGTATTGTAATTCACTAGCAACTCCATTTTTACATACTTAAAATAACATTTAAATATATACACAGAGTAATTTCATTATTTTCAAAAAGTAAAAGTACACTTTTCTACAATGTAGGGTTCTCACAATTGAGCAAGGTGCTCTCGGTCCCCAGCTTGTGAGTCATTATTACATTCCTTGTGAAGTGAGAATAAGACAAATGTGAAAGAACGATGGGAGAATGCACTGTGTGTTTCATAATACCATAGGCCAAGACAGGGCCAGGTTTCTGGTGTTTACTTTTTGGTTGTTTGGTTTGTTTAATGACTACCCCTACTGATACCAGATTAAGGAGGAAGATGATTTCAGAAATGTGCTCCTCGGCTTTTATTCTAACAGGACTATTAATATATCTACCACACATTGCCACTGGAAAATTTTTTTTCCTACATGATTATGGAATTTAGATATGACAGTGATTTTGTGAGTCGATACTGCTATACTACTTTTAAATAGGTGAAGAAATGAGACCCAGAGAGCTTGATAACTTGCCTCAGATCTTACAACTAGTAGGTATAAAGGCTGGAACTCACACCCAGGCTTCACGACTAATTCCTGTGAGTCTCTAAGCTGGACAGTAAGACATCATAAAGAGAGTGCACTTTTGTCTATAACTTCATCAAAAGTGTCTCTTCCTCTTCTTCCTTCTGCCTTACCCTCTTGACTAAAGACTTTCTTGAGTCCTGAGGGTTAGACTCTATAGTAACTGCAAGGGATGTTATACATCACCACACAGAATCACACAGAGGGAGGAAAACACTCAGCTATCTGCTCTTTCAACACGTGGAATTCAGCATGGCTGGTCACTTGCAATCACCTATGTCTAGAAGCTTGGAATGCTTCCTGCAAATTAGTAACTTATTTGCAAAAATTAAATTCTGTCTTTTGACTTTAATGAGATCTATTGGGCAGATTAAAATGATTAAAATGAGCAGAAGGTCTTTCCCATCATCATCATTATTATTAATATAAAATGAACCACTCTAATATTACGGTCTTTTTAGCCAATGGCAGGTTCTGAAAAATCTTTTTGGAAATACATTTTTAATTAAACTTTCTAAAATTTGGGGAAGGTATGTTACCATTGCTGATGAAATCCACCAATATTACTGATATTATGATGACTCAACTGGAATTTTAAAAAGCATTAACAGATACACTAATTGTAATTTATTATCTGTTCCCTAAATTAAGATACCATATTATTTAAGAGATGAATTGCATGATTCAGTTATTTGATCTTATACTTATATTCAGAAAGCAAGCTCAGATTCGACCTATTATTTAGGCTGTTCTTTTTAAACAAGATAAAAATGTCTCCTCTTTACATAAAACAAAACAAAATAAAACTGTAGTTTCCTACCACCAAGATAATGAAAATAATATATACTTTTATGGGTCAAATGAAAAATATAAAGAACTCATAACATTTTCCTTTTCAGAAAATTTCCTTGGCTATCAAAGAATATTTGTTTTGTTGGTACAAGATGTACTAGGAATGTCTGATTAAAGTTAATTAAGGGAGTAAGGAAAACATGTACTTGAAAATGCCTCCTATAGTTATGTTTTCTATAAATAGATGAACCACGATTCTTGTCAATACCTATTATCATAACTGGTCTTGTAAGGAATTTTCCAAAACTACATATTGTTGTTTAGACATCTATTATTTAGTACCATTTTGTAATTGTGGCTATGTTAATGTATTGACGGTGATGAATTTCTGTTGTGGAAATTTAGGAAAATCAACTTAGAAAAGGTTGTTGAAATGTTTTGTGATAATCCAGTACAAAAAGAATGTTGTTTCATAAAGGTGCCAAATACAAGCAGCAGCTAGCCTATGCTGGACCATGAAATCAGATTTTGCTATTCTACTAGAATTAGTGGAAATGTCAGTCCTGAATTTTCAACAACTCAGCTTCAGTTTTCTAAATGTATTCACAACTTTTTCAGTTTGATGTAAACAGGAATAATATGGAAGAGAATCTTCCTTTCAGCCTTACACTCTAAAACACAATGAAACAAAAATGTTTAATTACATTGTAGAACAGCCTAAATGTAAGGAAGACATCTGCAGAGATGTCAGGAGATACTTTAGTTTAACTGAGATGATAAATGTTCAAAAAAATAGATGTGGAGAGACTATGTTTCCACCTGTTTTATGAACCAACATTATTCTGATACCAAAGTTGCACAAAGTCATGAAAAACAATAAAAATCAGAGAACAGACCTAATGAACATAGAAGCATGTCCACACACTCATACCCTTTAAAAACAACAAAATGAATTTAGCCATATGTATAAAAATAATGCCATGACCTAATGAGGCCATCATCCCAAAAAGGCAATGTCAGTTTGACATTGGAAAATCAATCGCCTAATTTACCATAAAAAAGTAAAACTGTAAGATGATGTAAAAAATAATGCAGGAAAATATTGTTCGAAGTTAGCATCCAATCCTGACTCATGTCCCCCAAAACTCACAACAGAAGGTTATATCTTAAACTTAACAAAGAACACTTTTGAGAAACCTGAAGTTAACATCAGACTCAATCAATGTCTTGAAGCCCAAGATCTGAAACAAAAGATTTCTGCTTGCGACATTCTAACTCAAGATGTTGTAGAAGTCCTAGGCAGTGTAATAAGTCAAATAAAAAAGTAACAGGAATATAGATGCTCAAGAAAGAAATAAAACTTTTTATTTACAGATAATATAACATGTGATAGAAAATCCTAAGTAATCAACCAAAATTAATTTTAAATGTATATAGAAACACAAAACTAGAATAGCCAAAATAATTTTGAAAAATAAAAATTGTAGTGATCATACTATTTAAGACTTACTATAAATAAGACATTGTGGGATTGGCATAAGGAAGACACATATATTAATATAACAGAATAGTAATAGAATATATATTATATCTATAGTTGGAGATATATATATACTCAACTGATTTGTAGCAAAGAAGTCAGGTGAATTCAATGGGTGCAAGAAAAATGCTGGAATAGCTGGTATCCATATGAAAAAAGAGCTTAGGCCCGTATCTTACAATCTACTCAGCAAAAAACAAAAACTCAAAGTGCAATAAAGATCTAAATGTAAGACAAAGCATAAAACTTCTAGAAGAAAATCTTGGAACCTTGAGCCAGGAAAGGATTTAAAAAAAAAAATTGACATCAAAAGCATGATCCATAAGAGAAAAAAAGAAAACTAAAGAAATTAAATACTATTACAATTTAAAATACATGTTTTCCAAAAGATGCTCTCAGGAGAAGGAAAAAGTAAGCTAAAGACTGGGAGGAAATATTTGCAAAACACTGTGAAAAGAAAAAGTGTACTCAAAATGAATTTTAAAATCTTATAATTTTGATCAATACTATTCCTATATGCAAGCAATAAACAAAAATATAATAAAATACAAATTCCATTTACAGTAAGATAGACACATAAAGACATGAAACAGAGTAATACAATGCTATTAAAGATGTTCATAGAAAAAAGCCAATTTTCTTTTTGAAATACATAAAAGAACTTGAATATATGGAGAAACATGTTCTACATTTCTAACAGTAAAGCTATATTATTAATAAGTCAGTGTTGATCTGCATAATTATGTTGTAACTGAGCCTCCTAAATGTGCATTAGCTCTGATAATTGAGTACTTCTAAATATTTTCACGTGAATACCCCAAATGGAAGATGTCAACTTAACTCATGTTATTAATTCAAAATTTCTTTAAATTTCATATTTGCTGATATTTTCATTCATTGCTTTAATATGGTGTTTGCTACAATATAAACAAATTTAAAGATACTATTCTATTACTAAAATTTGTTTTCTAAGGGAAATCAACCTTATCATTCTTGTAACTGAATAGCAAGATAAACAACCCAATCAAAATTGGGGAAAAATTTGAACAGACATTTTACCGAAGAAGTCATACAAAGAGCTAACAGGCAAATAATAAGATGCTCAGCATCAGTAGTCATCAGTGAAAAGTAGTATCTAACCACCGTCAGATAGCTAACAGGGCACCAAAAATTAAAAAGTCTGTCTATCCTCAGTGCTGGAATGTGGAATAATTGGAAGGTTCATAGACTTCTGTTCACAGTGTAGTCCCTTTGAAAAGAGTTTGGCAGTTCTCACAGCTGGACATTAATCATACAATCCATGGGTATAGTGCCATTCCAAGGAATATGATCAAGAGAAATGAAAACATCTGTCCACAGAAAAAATTGGCCACAAAAATCAGGGCAGCTTTATTAACAATATCTTCAAAATGGAATCAAGATACCTCTATAAAGTGATGAATAGATAGATTTTAGAATGTTCACGCTGGAACATTTCCTTCCTAGCACTGGTTTAAGTGTGTGACCCTGAAAAACACATCATTTTGAAGATTTGGCTAACTTCCTTTTCAATATTTGGATATTTTTCAAATAATGTCCTTCTTAAGTATAATTAACTTAAACCAATGGTAGGAAGAAAAACAAAAAACAGATGAATGTGTTGGCATGTATATTTTGGTAAGTTTATAAGCATGTCTTTCAGTCACTCATTATTATTACTTAGTAAAAACAGCTTCGTAAATCACAGAGCAAAGACAAATCCTACAAGATGGAATGATGAAAGGTACTACTTTTCTAACCCCTCCTCTGAAGAAACTCAAAACTAGGGAGCCTGTACATGTAAGAGAAACCTTTAATTAACTTGGGAAATTAAAAGCAACTTTTATAAGGCAATCCTAGTAACAAGACACACTCAGATGAGCACATAAGCACATAATAAAAAAGAACAAGAAACTATTTCAGGTATGTCACTGACTCGGCATTACATGTGGTTCAAATGAAGCCCAAACTGAAATTTGTTAAAGCAATTAACCAGATAAACAATACAGTCAAAGCAGTGTAGGCCTTAATTCCACATTTTATTATGTCTTTATTTAAATTGCAAAACATAATGATTAGAACGAGCATACGCATAACTATGAAAAAGGCAGTCACCCTCTGAAAAGCCTGGCGCCCTCACCAATGTGACTGAGCTGCCAATCGACATGCTAGTAATTTGTCCCCTTTTTTGATTCCTTGTAAAATTCTGGCCAATTGGCAATACTCTTCCAAATATTTAGTCAAGAATTTATGGAATCTTCTTATTCAAAGATAATTAAAATGTGGTACTCTACCCATAATGCCAACCTAAAAGTACAATTACAGTACTCTTTGTATTTCCAGGCGAGCCCCTTAAAAAGTAGGCAAATCACTGCAGAGGAATATCACCTCCCACTTTTACCAATGCCAGAGGTCTCTGCAGGGGTCCTGTCTCTTCCAATAAAGAACTTTCCATTTGAGATGATCTTATTCTCCTAATAAGATACGAGCGACAGCAAACTTACAGGTTTTTGAGATTCTTAAAGAAAAAAGAGAATGGTTTTCTACTTAATTTTATATTTAACATAATTTGATATATTAGTATAAAACACTGGAGAACTTCTAAAAAAATCAGCAAATTAATGCTGAGTTGGAACAAAATTTGGGGTATTAAAAAACTTGCACTTCTCTTCTGAAGATGTGGCTCCCGTGGTTATAGAAAAAAGGGCAAAATGAGAAGATGAATTAAGGCATACTCTGGCGGAGCAGGGACTGGGGGCAGTCCACATCCATTCCAGGGTCCCAGGGTCCCATTTGGGGCCCACAGGAACAACCAAGATGAACAACTAAATAAAACAGATTCTTCTGTTTTTCTTCTAAAAAAAATGATTAGAAATTAATATTGAAGAAAAAACTGTCACGTGTACTTACTACTATGTACCAAGAACTATACCTACTAACACATTTAATCTTTACATCAACCATGTGAAATCGGTGTTATTATGAGCCCCCATTTAAAAAATAAAAAGGTATAAAAGGAAAAGTTAAAATTCTCATTGCTACTAAACAACAGATACAGAATTCAAACTCAGTTTGTTTCTTGAATCTATTTTCTTGGCCACTGAACTACACTGACTAGCAAAATTTTATGTCAATCCATTAATTAATGTCTTTTATATAAAAGTTGTCCACTTTTGGAAGGCCCTGACTTTTCCCAAATTTGCCTTAAGAAACTTCATAGGAAAAAAAAAAACCCCTCTAAATGTATAGTTTAATTTATTCTGATAAATTTTAGTGACTTGCAACTGTAGCATGTGTTTATTCTTGCCGACCACCCCCTCCTTCATTTCATTAATTTCCTACAGGAAATTGCAAGTTAATAGAAAAAGCGGCACTGGAACCGCCTCACATCCTATAGTTATTAATTAAAGTGAAGTCTGGTTCAGTAACTTTGGAGACTAAAAATATAGTGTTAAACAAAGCTGACTGCCTCTTGAAATGAAATTTCAACTTCAATAGTCGGTCTAAAAAATTTATGCATTAAAATCCACATCTTTCCTCGTAGAAATTCTCCACAAAATTTTTAGTGAACAAAGCAACTCAATATCTGATCGTTCTTCTCTAAGACTTCAGAAGTGAAAAGAATCCTAGAAACACTGAAATAAATTACTCAAGTTTAAATAAGTTTCTTTTAAAGGCAGTTAGACACATCATTGGACTATCTTCCCATCTACAGGTTATTACCCACAATCAATAAAGCAAGAAACTGTATAAACTATCTTATTAATTTTATATAATGGTTAGTAAACTTTAAAATACTGCACTATAAAACTTTTAAACGTTTCTGATGGTTTCAGATCACACTGGATAATTTATCGTTTTATGTGGCAGAAACTGTTAGGTAAGTGATGCCATGCTGAGAAAATGCACATAATTTCTGAATGTGAAAATCCATTCCATTGTAGCTTTGTTACACAATATGAGGTTATTATTGGGATGATTTTTAGAATCCTGTTCTGTAAAAGCCTCTGACAAACATGCCAGTTATGTCTTCAAGCCACAGGCTGCCTGTGTGCCCAGGTCTCCACCCCTTTCCTGCTGCTGGAGAAATCGAGGTCCTGTCAAGTCAAAGCTGCAAGTCGGTTCTGTCGGTTTACATAGAACTAAACTCTCTGATCCTCTCTCAACACCTCTAAGTAATCAATTTTACATATTTATGAAAATTTATAGAATTACAGAACAGAGAAGGAAGGGACCTATGGAAGTAATACTTCCTAGAGGTAAAGAGAAGTAAAAGCATGACACTTAAAAAAAATATTATCTTGAAACCAACACAATTTATTTATTTATTTTTTTTAATTTATTTTTTATTATGGAAATTATTCTACACATTAGAATAATTTCCTATATATAGGCTCCCCATTTCTTAGATATATGTCAACACACCCTGCCCTCCACCAAATCACCAAGTGTTCTTCCTCATTGTGCAGTGGGCTCCACCATCATTTGTCCCCCATCCTCTTTTGGTAACCTCAGTTCTGTTGCAAAAGTTTCAGGTTGGTTATGTTTCCTCTGTTGTTTTGTCTCTTTACATTTCACCTATGAGTGAGCTCATCTGGTATCTTTCTTCTTTTGTCTTGTTTCACTTAGCATAATCCCCTCTAGCTCCACCCATGTTGATTCAAATGACAGGGTTTCAACTCTTCTAAGGGTTGTGCAGTATTCCATTACGTATATGCACTACATCTTCTTTATCCATTCATCTTATGTCAGGCACTTAGGTAATTTCCAGTTCTTAGCTATTGTAACACAATTTACTTTCACAGGAGAATAAAGCATCCAAGAACTGAGATGTTCAGTTCGGAGAGCTTTCTATAGTCAAGGGGATAGGATGAACTGATAGGGTTGCAGATAAGATCCCATGGCTGTTGGGCTGAATAACAAAGGAACATATTTTTCTACCATTAGTAGGGAGAAGGGGGGATGTTTGAATGTAGAATATGAACGCCCTTGAAACATAAGACCTGGATTTTTGCATATTTTCCTATGAGACATACTGCACTGAACTCCATCTTCACCCATCAACACATCTCTCTCTCTCTCTCTCTCTCTCTCTCTCTCTCTCTCACACACACACACACACACACACACACAGCTCACAAACTATTCCTTAGATTTAACCTGTACTTTTTTAGACCAACCTATGAACTAACCTATGATTAGAATAAACTTCTTAAAAAATAAATTGAAATATGCTTCCAAGGAGTTGTAGACAGTAAATTCCTTGCATGTTGAATAATATTTTCAAGTCAATCCCCTTATAGATTTAGTATGTTTCCCACCTGGGGAATGTGTAGGAAGGAGGAAACTTATTCCACTCCTAATACCACAACTTACTCAAAAATTGTGGCTTTAATTTTAAGTTTCCTGGGTCTTTGTTGTTTGTGGTAAACACTGATTTAAGTATTTTGTATGGACTGAGAGGTGTTACTCAATTCAACAGTCAAGACAAATAAGTTTGAAAGTTCCTGTTTTTGTAGTTAATGATTTCTAGGGAGAAGTAAAATTTTGATTCAAGTCCTGGGTACCTTTCAGTTGCTCTTATTCAATTTCTCTAACCTTAGTTTTGTTTCCTTTTGAAGTAATGATAATGTTGGTTCTTCTAAGAAGGAGAATAATTATGAAGGAGATAATTATGAGACATGTCATCTGAGTCATTTCAGTCTTCTAAACAGAAAAGCATAGACTGGATGGCTTAAACGGATGACATTTATTTCTCACAGCTCTGGAGGCTGAAAGTTCAAGTTGGCATGGTCAAGTTCTTGATGACGCCCTCTTCTTGGTTTGCAGATGGCAGTTTCTCATTGTATTTTCACACGGTAGAGCGAGAGAAGTCATCTTTCCCCCATCTCTTTCTTAAGGACACTAATCCTGTGCAGGAGATGCCAATCATCTCCTTTAGACCCCACATTCAAACAACATCATACTGGGGACTAGGGCTATTGGAGATGAGGAGGGGAGACAAACTCTAGTTTCATAGTACCGTCCCTGACACACAGGAAAAACAAATTGTCCCTTACACAAATATAAAATTTTATTTTTTCTTATTGCTTCTTTGGTTTACAATGTCATATATGTTTCAGGAGAACAGATTCACACGTCAGTCACCATGTATCTTACACCACAGCTACCACCAGAGTTCTAGTGTCCGTCAATTTCATTTAAAACACAGATCACTGTTAATTATCAAATTATATTTCATAGCTTACACACATCTCATGACATTTATATTTATTGGAAAAATCATGGTCCTAAGTTCCAAGGAGATGTCTATAACAGGAGAAAAACACAAGATGTAAAAGTGTAGTAAGTGAACATGAATAAAACAAAGCACACCCTGTTCCGACTCTGCTCTTAGAAGAATCCACAGGTTAGTAGTTGTGGCTGACAATTCCATAAAAGAGGAAATCCATGGAAATGGTCTAAACTGATAACCTCTATTAAGATTCAATCTGGAGTAAAAAAATCTGTGCTTAATCAGAAAGGTATCCCAAACTCCCATTCATTTATAAAAGGTAAAAACAATAATACTGTGACAAAAAGGAATGTTAGAATGAAGCCTCTTCTATATTTCCAGGGGAAAGTACACATCAGGGGAAAGAAAAACTCGAAAGTAATTCTGTTAATTCTTATTAACAGTTTACCTAGCGATAGTTTATCTGCAAGATCACATTAAATCATGAATGTAGTTTATATAAAGATGAAGTCATTCTCATATTTCAGCAATGGGTTAACACACTTCTTTCTTTAAGGACTATCGGTAGATTCGTGTCATTGCAATATATTATATCCTTCATGAAAAAAATGATGTACCATTTAAAAATATTAACATATAAATTTCACTGCAAGAGGATTAGAAGCAAAAGTAATCCTGCCAAATTAATTTAGGTAAGTATACAAGGTAAATAAATCAGCATCCATTTATTCTCGAAAGCACTCCAAGTGACTTCAACTCATTAAAAATACTTTTAGAGGCAACATTTTGCCTTCTAGCTCGATATTAATGGTGACACGGCAGCATCTCCACTACTGGCCGCACAGCTTTTATGTCTCAGAGAAGAAGCATTTTCAAAACGAGAAAGAAAACTGAACTCGGGAGCAATTTTGGAACAAGTCTTCTAAAATGGTTAAATCAAAAATGACATAAATGTAGTGAGCTCTTGTAAATTCTAATTTTAGTCATTCTTTTTGCTCAACATTCACTAGGAGAAGAACCTTTCCTGAAAGAACGGATGAAACAGGCAACAAATTGCACAGGAGTAAGGAGTCCCTGGGCAGCATTCTGGAAAAGTTTTCACCAATTTTCTGATTTGCAGACTTATGAACTAGTCCTACTGGCTTGTGACTTAATTTCTCTTAAGTCTACAAATGTCTCATACAGATGAATGTCATTATGTTTCATATCATTTAGATTAAAAGCCAAGTCCCACAAGGCAAGAGACAGTCAATTATTTTTACTTTATATAGCTATTTTAAAATACTGCTGTTTTAAAATGTACTTCTGGAGAATGAGACTTGTTACCACCATATTTTTAAAGTGAATTTTGGGTGTCCAAATGCCAGAGTGAAAATAATATAACCTCAAAATATAACTTCAAATGAATTGTGTTTATAATGATTTTGTAATTTTCCCACCAACTTTTCTCTGACAAAAATGATCTTTTTTTCAATTTCTGCACTTAGTATTGTAAGGTTTTGACAGCTAGTAGACTTTCTTTTCAAAGAGAAATACGATGAGCTTACAGGTTTCACAGGATATTGCTGAGGGACTTCTCTTTTCCAGGCAGAATTAGATCTTTAGGTTAATATTTTTAAGTTTGAGGGGAAGTAACTTCAATCATTTCCATGCTGAACGAGGGCCTCCTCAAAATATCAACAAACTAGACTTTTTTTATTGCCTGTTGTTAAGACAAAACTGAGCTCATGGCTTACTACTACGAGGGAAACAGCTTCTGAGACATAGTTTTATTAATCTCTCAGAAGAAGGAGGACAAAGGAGGGATATGAAAGGGTCTTTGGGGGCAGGAGGGCTGGAAGGTGGATATTCTAGTGTAAGGGGTCCCTTTCACTGACACAGGGTACTCTACTGGGATTGGTTAAGGGTTACAATATAATAATTGAGGAATAGCTGACACAAGGTGAGGGCTTCAAAATGAATCTGAGAAGTTAAGCAATTACCTGATGCTCTCTATTAATAAGCCTTTAAACAGATTTTCAGAAATATGTTAAAAGGAGTGAGAAAGTTCTTTTCAATTTTTATCTTCTTGGGTAAACACTTCTTGGCATATTAAAATCATGTTAATGAAGACAATAGAATAGAAAAGTCACATTAATGAAGACAACAAAAGAGCAAAGTCATGTTGAGACAGATGCTAAGATGTGTGGGTGGAGATCATATTGATACATAACCAATATAGTCCATGAACAACAGCCCCATCCATAATAACTAATTATTATGAATAATTATGAATAATTAAAGAGCTTGGCATACCGTGTGCCCCTGGCAGCCGAGGTGGTTAAGGACCCAGGTTCAAGATCCAGGGCTGGGGAACAAAACCAAGCAACTAAAGAGTTTTAAAAGTGAAAAGTAGTTAGCCACAAATTTCTCATTTCAACAAAGATAATATTCCAACATCCATATTGCAAATAAAGAGCCAGAAAGATTTATGAAACACAATCGGAAGCAGAATAATTCACTAAAAATTTCAGAACTTTCTACACCAAAATTTTATTTCTCTTTTCTTCTTACTAATTTTTACTGTTTCCTCTGTAGCAACATCCCTCCACCATCTTAGGGTTTTCCAAGGGGCCATACAAAATCATCTTTCCCCAAGGTCAAAACAGGCAACCATTTAAAGTTAGACAGAGGGTTAACTAGCATATTATTATCAGACATCTGAACCACTAACAAGTGGAAAATATAGGGCTTTAAACAAAAAAGGAGGCGCTTACCTTTATCAGAGTAAGAACAAGACTCAGATTACATGTCTGGTAATCTTGGGTAGAGATGCAGGCAATACTCAACAAGACAAAAAATCGATCATCTAGGTCAAGAGTTAGAAAACAGGGATGTGAGCTTTCCTTTGAGATCCAGTTGAGCAAAAGGCCTTTTGAAAAACACTAATCCAGGGCTGGTTGAGCAAAAGGTTTTTCACCTCCATATTTAAAGAGGTTCAAAAAAAAAATCACTTAGTGCTACTAGAACAAAACACTATAGACTGGAGGCTTAACCAACAGACATTCCTCACAATTCTGAAGTTGAGAGGTTTCAAGATCGTGGTGCCACCAGGCAAGATCAATACCAAAGTGACAGCAGTAGGCATTAAGAGGAGGGGCATTTGTTAGGTCAGGAGGGTAGAACACTCAGAAACGGGATTAGTACTCCTCTAAAAGAGAGCCCTACAGCAACCTTGTCTTTTCTTCCCTGTGAGGACACAGGAGGAGACAGCTGCCTACGCATCAGGAAGCAGTTCGCACTAGACCTGGAAGCATCTATACCTGACCTTTTCTTTCCAGTCACAAGAGCTGTGAGAAATAAATTTCTGTTGTTTAAAAGCCACCCAATCTAGGGTATTTTGTGAGAGTAGCTTGAGCAGACTAAGCTAGACTTCAAAAATTTCAGCTCTGTAAAATGTGAGGCCATTACAAGATGAGCTACACGATATGGTGAAAAGGTCACGTGGGAGTTGACAGTGTGATCGACACTCCCCTGCTCTGGGCTGAAGTTTGGCACCACCTAGTGGTCATTACAAGATGAGCTACACGATATGGTGAAAAGGTCACGTGGGAGTTGACAGTGTGATCGACACTCCCCTGCTCTGGGCTGCAGTTTGGCACCACCTAGTGGTCAATACTCTAGCTTAAAAATCGATAGGAACAAAGTTAGCACTTGGAACTGGTTGGGACTTCAGGGTCAGCAGCAGTGATACCAGTGATCTCCTGGTTAGCTAATGTACATTTTATTGCCCTAATATGGAGAGAGTTACCTCCCACTTCCCTGCTTTCTGAGATAGGGTATCCCAAATTCTCCCCTTCTAGCATTACTGTAGCCTCCATGTTCTCCTTCCTTTCCTGAGGAACTTGAAATAAAAAGACCCCACAGAGAACAGGAGCCACTAGCCAATCATTCTATGTGTGAATTCAAGTTAGTCTGATCTGGATTATTGCCAGGTACATTACTGCAAGATTTACAGCTTTGTAATTAATAATATTAACTACATTAATAATAGTAAATTCAACAAACATGAATCAACTACATATGATGAGCAAAGCAAACAGATGGGTATTATGAATGCAAAGATGAATAAAACAGGAACTCTGACTTAAAGCTTACTATCCAGCGGGTAGAGAGATATTTTAAGTCAAAAGGAAGCAGCTCATTACAACTGAATAGATGGGGAAACATTTCAGGGAGAAGGTGGCTTTGGAGTGGAGATTGAATTGTGAGTAATTTCCCAACAGTTGTGAGCCTGAAAAAATATCTTCCCCAGGAGGAGTACAGGCAGGGAGGTGCAAACGCGCAGGGGATGCTCCCCAACAGGAGTAGTCCGTGGAGTCGGCACATCAGGCAGGAGAGAACGCATGGTCTTGTACTTCCATAGTTAGGGAAAGATGTGTTGAAGCCACGTGACTGGCTTTCTGAGAGGACACGATCAGCTGTGTAAGGAAGACGGACAGCAATGTGGGGAAAGACTTAAGCAGGGAGTCAGACGTCTCTGGTAAATGGTGAGAGATGGCAGGAATTACAACTGGGGTTACTAAATTGGAGAAGATGCAACACATTCCAGAAACAAGACTAGGGAGATGGGGGAGGACAGAGAAGGAGGGGGAGAAGTCAAGGAGAGCGCCAAGAAAAGTGGGCATTAGCCGTGGAGAGGCCTGTAGCATGAAGAGATTGCATGTGCTCTCCTCTCTGCCTTTCCCACCCCTGCTCCGGGGGCCACAATACTGGTTCCCTCAATTCAGGTTTTTGCTCACCTTCTTAATGAAGGCTTTCCTATCCTTATTTTAAATTGCAATTGACCTCTAGCCCCAATAAGTACTGCAAACCACAATTTCCTTATTTAATTTTTGTCAAAGGACTTAGAACTATCTAACAGATACTACAAGTGCGTGCACACACACTGTGTGTGTGTGTGTGTGTGTGTGTGTGTGTGTGTATTTTATTGGGTTTTCCACTGGGATATAAGCTTCATGACACAGGGACGCTCTGTTCATTCAACTGTTCCCAGAGTCAGACCAGTGGCTGCCAGGAGAATAAACCCAGCACTTGGTGACATCTGCACCCGTGTCCCCCCTGCTCCCTCCTGTCCTGGGTGAAAAGCTCCTGACTTGCCCGGGGAGCATCTCAATGGCCGGGGAACCAAAAGGTGAACCACAAATGCAAACACCATACAGGTCAGGAGAGAGACCACAGAAGAAAGGAAAATGTTGTATTTTAGTACTTTTAAGGGGAACTTTTTCCTACATTTTCATTTTATACAGGTTCTTGCGAAGGATGCAGGTGGCCTTGTGTAATTCAGTAGTCACATTTTGAATGATTAGCAAATTTCCCAGAAATAGTGAAACAAATAAAAGGTTGTCCCTACTAATAATAGGAATTAGAAGTGAAAGCCATATATTCCGGATTAAATCTCCCATTTCTGTGATTCCTATGAATGCTTCATATTTCAACTATCATGTTTTTGAATTCTGTCAATGTTTTATGTTTCTTGGATTAGCTACAGATTGAGTACATATAAATGAATCCATTTAACTGCATTATAAAAATGGAGGAAATAAAGCATTAGACTTCTGATCATCTATACTAAATAAGAACAAAAGTGCGTTACCTAATATTGCCACTATTAAATTTAGGATTCAAGGTAAATCAATAGACTTGGCTCACATTATAAGCCAATTTTTATATAGCTGTTTCAGCCTCTTTGAAAAACAAGGTCATTTTGTCACACTCTCCCAGAAATACACTACTTAAGATTCACCTTCCTCTCTAATAATGGTGGTCAGAAGATTTTACTGAGATCATCGATAGTGGTTAAAGCCTGAAATTATGAAAGTTCTCCATTTTGTGGATGAAGTTAATGTAACAAACAAAATTATTAAATTACTACCTCTGGGTGTCAGGTACTTTGTTAAGAGCTGAGAATTAGGAGATGTAAAGATGTGGCCCCTTCTCACAAAGACTTCACTCTAGTAGGTGAGAAAAACAAGCTCTGCTAGAATATAACGAGGGCTTTTCCCCTTCCCCTTCTAAACAATTCAGTCCTAAAGCTATTAGGTGGGCAGCGCAAGGGGGTGTCCACACTAGGGGCACAAGTGGTTGCGTTGTACCAGAACCAGTGTCAGAGCCCCAGCGGGGTGAGTGGTCTGGTGTGAAGCTGTCCCAAGCTGAGTGAAGAAGGCATCTCACATGGATGTCAGAGTCCCTACAGGTGGGGAGGGTATGGCCCAGGGTGGGGGTGGATGGGCTTGAATGGGGTGAGACGTGTGTCCATGGTGGGTGAGGGGGCTCTGGACATAGGGATTTGGGATGTGGAGTCCCGGCACAGTGGAGAGGGCATACAGATGAAAGGGTGACTGTCATAGAGTATGAGAGGCTCGCGGGGTGAGGAGGGCATCTGCGTGTGCTGGAGACTGAGTGGGGGGAAAGAAGTTCTGCATGGGGAGGGGATGACAGCTGAGCTGGGAGCCTGGTGACACAAAGGGGGATAGTGTGTGTGAAAAGTAAACATATTAAGGATAAAAGAAACCAGGTTCATCACCTGGCTAGTGAAAGGAGTTATACATATGCAAAGAGAAATGAACTCTGCTACTGGACTGGAATTCCAGTAATAAACATAAGCTCATAGTTTTCAATATACAGATAGGTAAATAAATGTGCATATGCATATCCACATGCTGCACACACACATACACACACATTTTCTAGTTCCATCCATGGAGAGATCTAGGAGCAGCAACTTCTCAGCAGTGAGAGCACACCTAGTGCCAGATCTGGGCTTCTCCTGGGGCAGAGAAAGCACACGACAAGGCTGGAACATCTATTTTTTTCATCCCAGGCCCCCAGCCAAAATCTTGTGCCAGAAAGCAAGGAAGTCCTCAAAGAACATGGAGACTTATCAACAGGACACAGTCTCTCTTAAAAGGCTCGCAATACTGAGGTCCTAGACAATTTGAGCATCAAGATAATAAAAGTAATGAATAATTATTCAGGAATAAAATATGAAACTATTGTAGACATAGGTAAATAAAAATTAGAAGTTTGTTGGGTAATGGGAAATTTATATAGCTTCCAAATGCTTTCCAGAAAATGCTTATTAATTAAAAGAAGAAAAAGGGTAACTTAACATTGGAGAATCCATATCTATACACAGACACACACATATATATATATATATATATATATATATATCACTTGGATCATGGGTAGTGGGACAAACTGAAACTGTGCAGAACATGCTAGGATGCAATGAGAAGGACATGGGATCACCTCTTTAATATTGTTACTAAAGATTACATTAGTTAAATATAATATGAGGAAGTGTGGGAGAATCCAAATTGATGGACTTCCTAAAATCAATTATAAAATAATTCTTCAAAACCGTAAAGCTCATACAAGTCAAGAAGGTCTGAAAAACCATTCCAGATCAAGGAAGATTAAATGCTACGCATGGTTTAAACTGGATTCCTTTGCTATAATTTTGTTAAACGACTGAGGCAATTGGTGAAATTTGAATTGGTCCGAGGATTAGATGCCAGCAATGTGGTAAGGTGAATTTCTCATTTTGATGGTTATATTGCTCCTATGCAGGAAAAAGCTGTTTCTAGGAAATCCACACTGAAGTATTGGGAAGTGACAGGGGTTTCAGGCAACTTATTATTCCAAATATTATGAGGAATAAAGAGTAGGTGGGGGGTGGGAGCAAAGAGTAGTGGGGTCCAGTGGACAGTGGTAGGGAGCTCTTAGAAATCTGACGGTGGGCACAGTGTATTACTATATATGTGATGAAGAGCGAACCTGCACATCTAAACTTAAGACTATTTTTTAAATCAAATTCACCCCAATTAGGAAAGCTCTTCGTGCATATAAATTTTCTAGACATTTCTGTGCTTTTCTAAAGCATAGTATGTTTCCAGGCCTGAGCTGAGTTTTCTTGCTCACCCAGAGCAGAGTGAACACGACACTAACCCTGAATTTAAGTGGTCCAGATTCTTCAGGACTACCTTTCTGACTTGCTGATGAGTATCTGCCTACTTAATCAGCATTGGCTAGAAGCCAAAATTATAAGTAACCTCCTTACTATTTGTATGCATTCCATAAATAAAGTTTTTATAACTTTATTGAGCTACAGTTCACATACCACAAAATCCACTTACCTAAAGCACATGTACATAGTTCAGTGGTTCTTAATATGTTCAGAGTCATAAAGCCATCATTACAATCTAATTTTAGACTATTTTACCACCTTCCTGCTCAAAGTCCATACCCACTAGCAGTCATTCTTATTTCCATGTGTACTGATGTTATTCATAAAACTTACTTCATTTTCTGCCAATACAGGGTGTGGAGGCACATAGTAGGTAGTCAATAAGTAATTGATGAGTAAATGAATTGCCAGTTTATTGATACTGCAGTTGTTTTTGACTGTCATCTTTATGGCTGTTGCAAAGCTGCTAACTCCTTATTTCATTAAAAGAACATGGTCCTTATCTTGTACAAAATAAATTCTATAATACTATATATAAAAATTCTATTTTATGTAAAAAGTTTTTATTATGTAGAATGGTAGTAGTGCTATCTTTATTGTGGTCTAATAGAATTTGAATAATGAGCTGTTATTATATAAATACATATTTTGGAAAATGAGGTCATTCTAACATAGATGATAATAATCTGTATATTTGAACTTACAATCTTTGCCACATTGGTAACCCGCCATCAATTTCTATGATGACAAAATAATCAAAATTATTCTACACTGTTGAGCTGCATACAAACATTTAAGACATTCTTAAAAAACAACCTTATGAGAAAAGAGCAGGAGGAGCAGGAATTATGCATAAACATAGAATTACCTTTTTTAACCTAAACTGTAATTTATTTTCATTGAGAACTGTCACCAAACTCTTTTTATTCACTCATAATTCCATGTAGAATCCTAGAAAAGTATCAAATTAATATTTTGGTGATAATGATGAAAAAATGTTTATGCCGTCTCTTTAAAGTACCTCCTGAAACATTTAGTACTTATATGGATACAATCATGTATATAACTGCATTCTTCCAAAGATTATTTTTAAATGTTTGACAGTAATGTTTCTCAACAAATTGGATTAATTTGCCAGAGAAAATAGGTACTATTTCTATAAAGAATGATCTTCTAAAAGCAAGGTAAATTTCCCCAAATGAAGATAGATACTTCTATTCAATTTTCTGCAGTGGAAGGTTTTTTGTATTTTTGTTTTTGGTGTTTTAGCCCATTTCAACTTCAATTATGAAGCAGAGGGCATGTTGCTCTCAACCATAAGTTGATCTATTCTTCGACTTAAATATAAAAATACTGAAGCTCATAAACAAGGAAACTAAACCAAAACTTACTTTCTTTCTTAAAAAACTTTCAGTATTGATCCTTTACCAAAGGAGCACCTTGAGTATGTATGGATAATTTATTCCCTGCAGCTTTTGCATCTAGCACAGCAGGTCTTCAAAAGATGTATAAAACTGATGAAAAAATGGATTATTGGCCAGGCCTGCCAACTGTGAAGATCTGTATGTTCTTTCCATGCCTTTGTGAGTTTTCCAGTTTCCTCCCACATACCACAGACACACCTGCAGGTCTACTTTGTTCTGATCTGAGAAAGCTAAGAGTGTGTGTTTGTGCGTGTGAGGTACGTATGTGTCTGTCTATGCCCTGTGATGGAAGGGATCCTGTCAGGGGCTGCTCCTGCTTTGTGTCATGAGCTGTCAGGAAAATCTCTGGCCATCCAAGACCCAGAACTGAAATGAACAGGTTGCACAGTGAATGAATGAATGAATGGGAATAACTGATCAATTTAGAAGTGTTTGGGATCTTTTGTAAGAAGTTTGGTGATTTTTTTTTTATCAGAAATATGTCATGGGAACATAGCTCTTAATTGATCAGTTACGCTATGGTAAAAATGGCTAGATGTTTAGTGTTAAGTCACAAGAGCCTACTGATGATGTTAGAGGAGGACTTACCATAAAATTCAGTCAATATACAGAAAAGGAAGAACACCAACACATACTACAAGGTAAGTCAATTTTGACAGATGCTATTGCACTCACTGCATATTGCTTTGGATAAGTAAATGGCAATATTCCCAAAAGAAGATTTAGATGCTACAGCTAATATATGTTGATAGTGTAATGATTGCTGAATCTAAGATTTCATTTCAGGGGCCAGTGACACAGTGATTGCAGCTATTGTAGAACTCGGATTCTGGAAGAATGACACATCTAATTCTAACAACATAAAACGAAAATGAGCGCTGTTCTCTGGACTCCATAGTGTACAAAAGAATGGTGGACATTGTTCAGTCCAAAATTCTGTGGAAGAGAATAATAGCTAACTTCAACTGGATGAGGATGAAGGACACTCGCAAATAGGCAAAGGTCTCAGTGATGATAAAGTTTCATTTGCATGACCTCTGATTACACATTCTGATTGTATATGAAATGATTGGGCACATTATCAAAACAAAATGAGATCATCTGTGAAGCAATATGCATGCTAGGTTACTTAGAATAAATCATAATGGAAACTGTGGTTTATACATGTGATAATAACCACAAGCAAAGCAAAGTCATTGTGAGGATAGGACCAGAGAACAAAGAGAATTTGATGGTCGATACAAGCCTGAGTTGTTCTGCTGTTAGAAAGGGTCACACATATCAGAAACTCTAAAACCACTTAAGTTTATTTAAGAAAAGGAAGGAATGAAAGCCATCGCCTGCCATTAACCCAATAGGCATTTTGGATTCCGAGGGTGAATTATTTTCAGTAAAATTACATGACCATGGTCAGTTGAATCCAACTTAAATCAAAAGTCATGATTGTCCTGTTAAGAAAAGTGGGGAAAGAATTATTAAATGACAGTAAGGGTAAATAGCAGAAGTTGAAATACAAGGACTACAAGCCAGGAGAGGCTAGGAGGTTGGGAGTGAAATAGTGCTGTGCCAGCTGACGAGGAAGAGGTAAGTTGGTTAGGATAAGAAGGGCTTTGGGGTGTTTGAGAACAGGTTGAGAAATTCATTTGTATAGCCGAGTCCATTGTGTTAGAGCTAGCAAATAAGTAAATTATGTAGTATTGTTAGTGTATGCATACAGGAATGATGAAGTAATAAAGAAATGTCAGGGGGAGATTGTAAAAACTGTTGGGATAGTAGCTACTGCCTCAGGGAGGAATATGTATCTTAACATGGGTGGTGGGTACATGAGTGTTCTCTCTAAACTGTATCTACATGCTTACACACTCTCTTGTATCAATGATATCTTCCACAAATAAAATAAGAACAATCACATACGAGATGATGATAGAGGTTATGGGTGAAAAGAAGGCAGGGAGGGGAGGAATTAGGTGTGTGTTGCCATGGAGAAGGGCAAATGTAGTGGTAAATAGGCAGACCCAGCAAGGCCTCACTGAAGAACAGAGACATGAGACAGTGGAGAGAGTAAGGTAGGTGAGTTTCTTGCAGGTAGAGGAATTCTCAGCAAGAGGGAAAAGGGAGTTAAAAGGTCCTGAGACAGGATCATGTCATAATATATTTTTCTTAAAATTACCATGGTTACTAACTGAAGCCTGGCAGAGTCTTAGCTTTCATTAATGCCTTTGAGTCCTCTTGGTGGCTTCATGAAAAGCACATAGAAACTTCAGTTGGGAGACAACAGAGTAAGAGAAAATAAGTCCAGGTCAAAACCCTTTCACGTTCCTCTTTGAAAAATTGTCATGAATGTTCTACATGAAATATGAAATAAATGCAACATAAGAAAGTGAGATAAAGAAAATAGGTGCCTTTTCATTTTTTTCTACTTTAAGTTTTTAATTAAAATAAGGTAATAAAAGAGAGAAGAGAATGTACCTAGAAAACTAAATGACATTATCTTAAGCATGAAATTTCCAAAAACATACTCAGACTAGGTCATCAGTTAAAATGTTTTTAAAGTCAGGTTACAAGTTTTTACAGCTTACATGAATTACATTATTCAGATTTTTAAAAAAATTTCCTTCCTCTTTATACTCTCATTCCAATTTCAATAATATAACCTTGGTTAGATGTAAGCTTAAATGTGCTGTTGCTTTACTGTTGTTATAAGAACAGTTAAATGGAACCCTAAAAGGAAGGCCTGCAGAGATGCTGGGGATCAGGAGGAAAGATTTAGCAAGAAGGGGTTTTGATACTCGAAAGATGGCCATTGTACTAGGGTCAGACCCTTCCAGTGGTGGATTTGAGGAACAGAAACAGGACCAGCAATGGAAGCTCCAAGGAGGGACTCAGTTCAACGTAAGGGAGCTCCTTCAAACATTAAGATGTATTTTTTGGAAAGGATCAAGGCTACTTTTGGAAACACCAGATTTGCCATCAGGGAGAGGCTGGGTGACACTTGTCCAATTGTTCTGCTCTGATAGGTGACATTTCAGACCACATCTTCGATGATCCCAAAGTTGATTTGGGAAACACAAACACACACATCAACTCATAAATGAAGTGTGCTTGGAAAAAATGAAAGAAAAGACAATGTTTAATGGAATAAAAACACCTTTATTCTCTGGCCAACAAGACTGTTTTTATATCTTTGAAGCCAGGTCATCTTACTTTTGATCTGTGTGTAATTAATACCTTTAATCTGACTTCTGTCTTAACCTTTCAATCAATGCTAATTTAAACAGTAATCTCTTGGTTGTGTATTTATTTTTTGTTTCCAGATTTTAAACCTTAACTGTGATGTGCTACAGTATTTAAATTGCTCAACCATAATAACAGATTTGCATTTGTTTTGATTTTTCACTTCAAGATAAAATTTTCCACAGTCTTAAATATTCTGCCCTGGCTTACCAGGCATGGGGTCCTATTAAATTAAAAGACTAAGACTGGGCCAGAGTAGTGATCGGAAAATACAGGGTACGGTGAAATCAATTTTAAATACAAAGACATTTTTTCCCAGTCATATCATCAATTCTTCTGACACACTTGCTCTAGTGTTAGAAACTTTGACTTCAGCCTCCTTAGTTCTCCAGGCAACTATCGGTTCACAGCCCACACAGCTGATGCCTTTTAGCAGAAACTCTCGGTGCTGTGGGAGGGGCTCTCTAGAGCTTTTATCACCAGTCACAGCAGACAGACTATAATTTGTGCCGTATACACCATTCTGAAATGTGTCAGGAGACATAGTGATTCAGGTTTTTCTGTTTTTATTGACAGCAGATTTAATATTTTCCAGCATTTAGGCTACCACACTCTCAACAAGTTCTCTTTTCTTGATACCTGAGAGCTAAATGGTTTCACTTGCTGTCACAAAAACCAAATTTCCCTATTTCCATCCCATCTTATTTACATGGAATCGCTAATCTAGATTGGGTAACAAAGAAAAAAAGAGCAGAATCAGAAGCTTAACTGGGCAGGACACCTACAAGGATTTTCACCACACCACCTCATAAACACAGGAAGCTTTATGTCAACGTAGTTGTTGAAAGCATTTGATTGAAGTGCTGTTACTTGAGGAGCTGGTCAGATACAGTTGAAAAGCCACCTAAGCCCAAAATGGTGTTCCTCACAGTACCCTGTTATTTGACAACATGTGAAAAATGGATGCTAAGGACACATCATCAGCTAAAATCACTAGTACAGAATGGATTTCACAATCTACTAGTTCCAGAGACGAAAGAAGTTTGAAGATCAGAGAGTTCCTCATGTGGGTATAAGTCCAGGCATAAGGTTTCTGGCAGGTAATTATTTGCAACAGAGAAAATGTCCCAATCGCAGCCCTCTGCCAGGGAAGAAAGGCTCTGAAAGGCCCTCAAACAAGGTCGCATATACGCCAGGTAGGTCTAGTTCTTGGTTTGTTTTATTGCCTCTCATTAGAATACTGCCAGATGCATTAAGTCCCCTATCACTTTCCAGAGACTGGTTTTCTGCCCAGCAGACACTGGTACCATTTTGGTGGGTACAATTTTCATTCTTGTAATTAGCTGTGGGCACTACTAATTGTCTTTCTAATTACCTGCTTGGGGATGCCAATTATTTTCTTGCCCCCACACAAGCATATGCAACTGGCTAATTAGACCTTCAAGTAGGCAACTAGAAATATAATTAGCCATTTGAGAGAACAATTAGTTGTACCATCAATTTTGCACCCATAAAGGAAGGAAGCTTTGGTTTAATTTGTAATTTATAATAGGAAATAAAAACTGCACATAAATAGAAGCTTTATAAAGGAATATGAATGTTTACAGAGGGAGGGAATCTGAAATATACTATTCAACTGAGGAAAGATGTGCCTCTTTTAAAAGACATTATTGAAATTGTCTTCCAATTTAAGAAACAAGTCTGTAGGGAAGTTCAGAGTTAAATTTGATATCCAGATTAGGTATTATACCTAACATCAGAGAGGAAGGATGTTCCTCAGAACACAGCATAAACTCAGAGGACATGCTTGCTTACTCCACAGAACAGCTGGGAAATAAAATTATTGTATATAAATCCAGGAGATTATTATGCTTTTAGTAGGTAGGGTATAGTGTAATTCACATCTTCTAAGGGAAAATGTTATATACCTGTGTTAGTTTCCTGAGGGTGCTTTAACAAATGACCCAACTTTGGTGGCTTAAAACAAGAGAAATTTATACTTTCTCAGCTCTGGAGGTCAGAAATGGAAATCACTCTGGGCTGAGATCAGGGTGTTATTAGGGTTGGATTCCCTTTAGAGAGTCACAGGGAGAATGTACTCCCTGCTGCTAACAACTTCTGGCATTATTCCAATTTCTGATCCTTGGTCACAACACCTTTCTTTTTCTGTCAACTATCAAATCTCCTTCCATTTTTCTCTTATGAGGCCTCTGATGACTGCACTCCGGGCCAATCCAGAATGAAGGACGACCAAAAATAGTTGCTCATCTCTAGAATATAACATATACAAAGGCCTTTTTTCCAAATAAGGTAATAGCCACTGGTTCCCAGGTTAGGTTGAAAGTTTCTTTTAGGGGGTCCTGAGGGTGGAGCTGAGGGAGTGATTAGCCTGCAAAGATCCCGAATGAAACAGGAGCTTAGAGCAGTATTTTCATCAAGGACCTCAACAAATAGCACTTCAGCTCATAACTAGGAGATGGAATTTCTAAATACAATACCCTTAGTTTGCTACAATGGTAAGACAAGTAAAATCTACCAGATATATTAGGAAGACAAAAGAACTTCCCTAAAACAAATAAAAAGGTACCAGATTGGTTTTAGATTGGTTTCAAAAAGGTAGGTTTCAAATGATAAAATGGATATATTTTCTAAGAGATAAGTAACAGTCATGGAATTAGCTGTACCAGATGAAAAGAATTAAAGCTATTAATGCTATCAGTCTTAGTAGCCGGAGTAGGTAAATCCCAGTTCTATATTGATGTTGCAAATCTCTACTCTCCGGAGTTTTAGAAAGAACAATGAATTTATAGTCTTAGATTCATTTTTTTCTCTTAAAGAATGACCTTCAATTACAAACAAGGCACAAGATGACTGAACACAAAGACGTTTTCAAAATCCTTAGCAGCGTACATATTGACTTTGCCACTGATCGACATGCTAAAGTAACATATTCTAGGCTGGGTAACCATGACAGACATGTATTAAATATTAGTTCACAGAATCAGTTAAGGAATGTTTGCTACCTTCTACCTGAGCAAGAAATTAGCTGTGGACAAAAAAAGATGATTATTTAGCCCCAGTCAGTAGCAGACAGACATATTAATCCAATAAGTGAAAAGCAATCTTTCACTGTTTCTGACCACATCTTGGCAAAATCCCCATCTCCAGATAAATATAATGTTCATATTTCTCAAGATATTGCTATCACTCTATCTATCAGGTTTAAACCTGTAAAGGTTTAACATTTAAGAAACACAGTTTGAAAAGAAAGGGGATTAAAACGCAGACAGCAGGTCAAATGAATAAACTGTCACTGCAGCAACTTAATATTACTGTTTTCAACTAAAAGGGAGGATGGAGTAGAATACAGAATCTATAAGAACTTGTTCTTAGTTTAATAGTGTCCCTTCAAAGTTTATTCAGAGTCTTAAACCCTAATCATGTGACTTCATTGGAGAAGAGGGTCTTTGCAGATAGTTAAGTGAGTTCATACTGGATTAGATGGATCTTAAATCCAATGACTGGGGACCTTGTATAAAGGTCATATGAAGACACACAGGCAAGTTGATATGATGATGGCAAAAGCACAGATGGGGTTACCCTGACCTCAATGCAAAAGTTAGTCTGCCAGGGATTTTCCACGGTACTACGAAGACTGTAGCTACGTCCTGTCATCGTGACCAAGGACAAGCAAGCATAGCCTCCCTACTCTGCAGCTGTACATAACTGGTAAGAGTTACCAGTAAAAACCACACATAGCCAAGGAGATGAATCTTTACCTCAGAGTATAAAAGGAGCTCCCCTAGACCCCTGTTGCTCAGCTTTGGGTAACAATACTCCTGGGCCAGCACTGGTGCTTGCAATAAAGTGAAGTCTGCAGTCTTCTCATCTGGAGGCTGTGCCATAACAGCTACAAGCCAACAAATGCTGAGCATGGACAGAAGCTACCAGAAGCTAGGAGAGGCAAGGAAGGATTCTTTCCTAGATCTTTCCAAGGAGCATGCCCTTGAAAATGCCTTGATCTCAGACTTCTGACCTCTATATAACAGTGAGAGAATAAGTTTATTTTGATTAAAATCACTTAGCCTATGGTAATTTATTATGACATTAAACTGACAGAGAAGTATACTGACAGGAAGTGACATAAGTGCTATAAAACACATCCAAAATCCTGCCACTGACTTTTATATTAGGTTATAGGTAGAAGTTGGAAGAATTTAAAGGCATGAGAGAAAGAAACCTAGGATTCTTTGCAAAGATTACTGGTAGACATATGGACATTAAAGTTGATTCTGGTAAGAGCTCAGAAAGACATGAAGAGAACTATAGAGAAAGTGTCTGTAATCTCAGAGAATAACTTAGTCATTAATAGAATGTTGCCAGGAATATAAACTTTAAAGGTGCTTCTGTTGAGGTCTTAGATAAAAATAAGTAATAAGTTATTAGAAGCTGGAGGAAAAACAGCTTGTTACGAAGTGTCAGAAACCTTAGCTGAGTTGTGTTCACTGTTGGGTAGAAGGCAGAACATGAATACGATGAACATATTTAGCTGAGATTTCCAAGCAAAATGGGGAAGTTATGGTCTGTTTTCTCCTTGTTGTCTATAGTAAAATGTGACAGGAAAGAGAAATTGAGGCACAGATTGATAAATAAAAAGGAATCAAGGCTTGATTTGGAAAGTTCTCAATGGATTTGGATTGTTAAAGATGAGAAAGCTTGTTCTGGAAAAAAGACAAAAGTTGTAGTGGGAATACATTCTGTGGAAGAGATTGGGTGTGTGACTCATGAATCCGATCAACCACTCTTGTCAAACCACTAGATAATCTTGGGGTGATCTAGGAAAGACTCTCTTCTTTGATGGCATAAATTCCTCTGGCTTGCGTGAGACACAGACAAGATGTTGGAGAATTTCATGGCAATAGAAACACTGCCAGCTTGGAGGGAAAGGGACAAAGATGGGGGAAATGAGGAAAGATGACTGAGGTCAAGCCACCACGAAGAAGCCAGAGAAGGCGTGGGCTGAAGGAGCACTGAGCCCAAGAGGACGGTTTCTCAGGCTATGAAATAGAGTGGAGCTTGATCTGCTGGATTTTAGATTTCTTTGGACCAATGATCCAATTATTCCATCCATCTTCTCCCTTTCCAGAATAGGAATATCTATCCTGTGTCTGCTCCATCATTGTATTTTGGAACTTGTTTTCTAGTTTCACAAGTTAACAGAGTGAAAAAATTTTTGCTCCAGGATTGATCACAATCTCGCCTATATCTGATTTAAATGATGAGCTTTGAATTTTGAGTTCATGTTTAGAGGAGAATTTGGATTTGCAGAATTAATGCTAGTAATGGCTAAAACTTTGGGGGATGTTGAGAAGGAGTAAATGTAGTTTGTACATGGGATAACAAGAATTTAGGGAGACTTTACTGGGCAACTTGACTGGATTAAATAATGTACTCCCAATAGTCATATCCCCCCAAACCTCAAGATATGAATTATTTAGATTGAAGATCTTGCAGAGAGAATTAATTAAGATGAAGTCATGCTGGATTAGGGGCGGGCAGTATTAAATCCAATGGCTGGCATCTTTGTAAGAAGTCCAGGTGAAAACCCACAGGGACTAAAGTCATGTGAGAAGTAAGACAGATTGGAGTGAGACAGCTGCATGTCTAGGGAAGCCAAGGATTCCTGGCAAACATTAGAAGTTAGGAGAGAGAAGTGAAATAATTTCATTCTCATAGCTTCTGAAGGAACCAGTTTTTCTGGCTTCTAGAATTGGGAAAGAATAAATTTCTGTTGTTTTAAGTCACCCAATTTGTGGCAATTTGTTGTGGTAGCCTTAGGAAATGAATACAGAACCCATTTTGCAATTGACACATATTTTACTCAAGTGTCAACTCTGAATTTAGGACTGTTACTGTAAGAAGTTTCCTCTGACTCCACTGCTCCAGGCACCTTGGCCATACTTCTGTCACAGGACTCATCACTCCCTATTGGCATTTTCTCTTTATATTTTATTTCTCCCACAATGGCCTAGAGATTTGAAGGCAAGGGCCAAGTCATCCCATTCATGTCCCCTGCACCAAGGACTATGGTGGTCATGAATTGAAATCTGAACAATCCTAATAACTAAAGTTACTATGTGTAGAGACCATATAGATACATTCCTTTAAGTTTCACAACACTGCACAAAATGCATTATTTCAATTTTGGAAAAAAGGAAACTAACGTTCAGAGAAGTTAATCTTTTACTTTAGTGCAAAAAGCAAGTAAGTGACAAAGCTAGGTCTTAACACAGTTCTAACTGCAAATCACTTTACACCTCTCTCTCACACTATGATCTAAGCTAAGGAATTCCTGCTTACCACCTGTAATTCTCTTACAAGAATAAAGAGTAACTGCTCTGAGCCTTCAAAAACTGTATTTGAATGCTAAATTCCAGAGATGAACTTAATAATATCTTATATGTTCTGTTACTTTGCCGTTTTATAAAGATTTTAACCTTTATTATTATACTTAATAATTTAATTATGAATTATTGTCTTGTTATTCAAAATGAAAGGTGAATGGCAGTTAAGGGATACATTCATGGTTGTCTAGCTTTAGTTAGGGAGTCTGAAGAACTTGAATACATACCTCTGTCTCCAAATAAAAATTATTTTTTTTAATTACATCACAACTGAGCTCCTTATTTTTATGGATCTTTATTGTTCTAATCCAGAACTTTTTAAAACTGATTTCTTCTCTTTATTACATGACCCCATGTATATAACTAAATGTGTTTGTATGTCTGTGTGTTCACGTGTGTTTAATATTATACAAGTAATGGGAATCCAGAGGCTCTTAATTTTTCATCCAGTTCATTAAGATTTAATAAGGGTTAACAGTTCAATATCACCTCTTCAGATTTAGATATGCACAATTTTATTTACTTTCACTTTTTGGAGAAATAAGAATCCTGTTCAACAGTATCAACCAGATTACCAAGCTTTCGGTACCCTCAAATATAGTGTCTAAGACTTGGATACTTTTGTTATAAAAAGATAAGTCATGTGTACTGATGATTAAATTGTCAAAACTACAGAATTTATCACCACTATCCTGTATATTTTAAAAACAGTGTGTCACAAAAGGTGAAACCCTTATAGTAATACCTTAAAAGCCCTTTAATACAGTTATCATTTTATATTTTATGACTACCACTATGTTAAATCAACCATTCAAGACATTTCATTGCCAAAGGTTATTATTAACATAAATTGAAAATAGGAAAATCAGAGTGGTAAAATGATTTTTGTAAACAATCTAATAGGTGACCAATGGAATAAGAACTAGGACAGACTCCCAATTCAACTTCACAGACTTTTGCTGTTTTCTAAGCACTGAAGAGTCATGATATAGGATAACCACAGTCATTTAAAACATGGGTTGTTGGTCTTCCACAGTCAAGTGAACAGATCAATTACTTAATAAGCAGGTGAGTGGCATCAGATGCTGTGAGATGGGATCTCAACAATGAACAAAATGACGAACTGAACAGATCAACATTTTTTTATTTTCACCACTATCTTTTTAACTGGAACAAGTGTCAACATTAAGAATAAAATAATGTTAATTGACTCTTAAGGAGTGATAATTTCCCCTGGTTTGTTCCTCTGATCTAAAATTTATTATGGGTACTTTAAAAAACATCCTTTGATGTGCCTGCTCAAAGTCTCTAAGGAGCTTGGTTAAATAAACCATGAAGTTGGGATGGGACAGTCAGGCTCCATAGCACATGGCTTCCTTACGTACCACTCTGACTGTGTTAAATTAGTGTGACGACACTTAGACTCACGCACTTGCAGCTCTTCATTTTCAAAAGCAAAGAGAGATTAATGCTTTCTTGTGAATTTTCTTGGGTTCATGGATCACCATTAGGAGCAAATATTCTAAATTATCTAATTAAATTCATGGATCAACAGGAACTGTCATTTAGAGAGAAAGCAAAAGAATAAAAGTGTTGTGCATGAAAGGAGTAGATATTAGCTGACTGCAACTGCCAAGTATCTAGATTTGAGCCAGTAGAGAATGACAATTTTTTTTGCATATTTTATTAATATACCACTGGTTTACAACACTTATTTTTTGATGGGGAAGGGTTTTACTAAAAAGTAACATTTCAAAGAAATCTGAAGTGTACACCTTGATTAAGTGAACATTAAGTGAACAGACGTATGTAATGATCTTGAATATTAAGAAAAAACATTTTTGGCAAATCATAATCTTTCCTTATTGCCTTTTAAAGCTCTTCTTTCAGTCACATCCTCTTACTACCACAAGGTTAACTATTATGCTGACTTATATTATCAAATATTAATTTTGCTTATTACTGAACTTCATGTAATTGGTATGAACTTTCAGTGTCTGGCTTCTTTTACTCAACATTGTGTTTGTGATATTTATCCATATTGTTGAAAATGACTGATTTGTTCACTGTGGTGTCACATTATGTGAATATACTACAATTTATTCTAATCCTTATCTTTTTTTGGTGAAAACATTGTAAGTTTTACTCTCAGCTAATTCTAATTATGCAATACAGTGTTATCAATTATCACCACCATGTTTTAATTTAATCACATCTTATTTTCTTATATCTGAGAGTACTGTTTTACCAACCTCTCTTTATTCCTGTCACCCACAGACAAACATTTTTAGATTCTACTTCTTACGAGTTTGACTATTTTTTAGATTCCACAATTAAGTGATATTGTACAGTATTTTTCTTCCTCTGTCTGACTTATTTTACTTAGCATAACACCATCCACATCTATCCCTATATATGTCTTTCCCAAACAAGATCTGTTATCCATTTGAATTTGATTTTGGGATATTTTTTTTATCTATAGTATATCCAGAGGACCCATCATCATTTATTGAAAAGGCCTTTCTTGACTACTTTGTGTTGTCCCCTTTATCATAATTCAGACTTCACTATCCATTGCATATTTCGCTATCCTTAAACCAATTCCAAATTGTTTTAATTCAAACAGTTTTATATTGAATCTTGGTAGCATACATTTTCTTCTTTGGATATTCTTTGTTTTCAATTTCCACAGATATTTTTGAACCAGTTTGTCAATGTTCACAAAAAGTAACTCTAGAATTTCTATTTGGATTGCACTTAATTTTAAGCTGGCGAGAACCAACATCATTATAATACTAGGTCTTCTGATTCCTGAACAGACTCATAGTATATCACTCAATTTATATCTTTGATTATTTCAACCCTTATTTTAGTTTTAAATGCAGAGATCTTACATACTTCTCATGTTAAGATGTTTACTGCTAGGTATTTAAAAGTTTTGAGGTTATTGTAAATGCTAAAAAAATTAATTTCATATTGTGTTGACTGTTTGCTACCTCAATTCAATTCTAAACTCATAGAAGATCAGACATGAAATGTGCTTTGTAGGCTCAGAGAAAACAGCTACCATAGGGAAGAAATACAGTTTACATATGTGTTTCAAGGAAAAGACTTGAAAGGTAGACAGTGAGGTCTTTGTTTAGTCTCTAGCTTCACCACTACAAAAAGTCAGTCTTTCTCAGACTTATTTTTCTTCCCTATAATATGGAGATATTGTGGTTTCCACATATAATTATGTAATGTATCTAGTCCCATATCTGTGTAACAAATGAAAGTTGTTGTAGTTATTCAAATTATATGGATAGTATCTATTTTCAATAATACTGTGGTATGCTTTCTGGTTTTTCCATTTTGGTCATCCCCTCAATACACACACACACACACACACACACACACACACACAAACACATATACACGTATATGTGTATGGGTATGTGTGTGTATATATATGTATACATATGCTAGCATCATATTTTTCACTATTTAGTATTATGTATAACTTCTAACCTGATGGATTCTCTAATATATCTGAAATTATTGACAACAAAAATCACATGGTATACAGGGTAATTAAGAATAAAGTCTAACAGAGACGTCCATATTAACATAGATGAACTAGGGAGGATGTTTTATCATGAGTTTAAAGTAAGAAGGTGAATGCAGTTGATCATTAAATATAGTTTTGCAATTCACAACAGTAAAAATAAAAGGGATCTTCACTGCCAGACAAAAGGAAACGTATCAATTCTTGGGAAAAGATAACTGTTTTCCAGAAACTAAATTATAAGAGGTACCTATCATGTGTGCATAACAATGTGTTTCATGCTAGGTTTGTAGACTTTGACTTTTCTTTATGTTTTGTACTAACCCTAAATGAAAGCCAAGGCAGAACATTACACTTTAAATCTTTGAGAGCATTTCTTTAGGAAGCTAAATTCTCATACAGTCAATGTAAACAATTCTCTGATATTTCAAAGTATTTAGCTTAGATAAAAATAAGTAAGTTACAATGATATAATTTAGGAGAAATCCATTCAAAATCCTTCTTATTCATAGCTTTCAAGTATTGATGATCTCAACTGGTAGGAGCTGAAAGGAAGGAACTTAAGACAAATCTCTGGCAGGTGCCCTAGTAGTAAATATTTCGAGTATTATTTGACTTCAAATCTATATGCTTTTGAGGCCAATTATATAGGTAATATTGTAAAAACTTAACTATAAATATCAAAGCCCCCAAAGTTAGAGGAATTTCACTAGCCTTGGACCCAGTTTGAAGCAATGCCTCTCCAAGACTCAAGTAATCACAACTTCTCAGCTGAGCTACGGCTGCACTCACTGCACTCACTGCACTCACATTTCTAGAGTGGGGCATTATCACTTGGCCATCCCATTAACAAATCATATTTAACATGTACAAAATTCAGCTCATTCTCAAACCTGCTCTATATCTAATTCCTGTTTTCAATGACAAGCACTCTCAAACTCCCAGGTGTTAAATCTGAGAGACCTCTTTAATTGCTGCTACCTCCAAGCAGTGATAAACAAAAGTGGATGGTAGTAGGAGGTGCAGGCAATAAAGTGGTATCATCTATAAAGAAGTGAAGAGCAATGATACAACTGACTACAACTGGTCAGCTTTTTATTATTACTATGTGCTGGCAACTCTAGGCAATGTCCATCTCCCCTGCACCCTACTTTAGTAAGCTCTGTCTCCATGCTCTCGATTTTTAATTAACTGTAAGGTGACACCAGTTTATTCTCTAAAATAGATATTTCTGTGTCCATGATTCAGACTCTCTTTGCCTTATGGGCATTTTGTGTCTAGACTTTTCTTTATTCAATTCACTTACACAAGCTCCCAGATTAAAAACAGTAACAAAAATGTTTTGAACATTTCATTTCTGAATTCATAATCCTTTAATGGCTTCTTACTATCAACAGAATAAAGTTCAAAATACTTAGCTTGGTATTTAAAGTCTTGATGATCCGGCTAGGCTTAACCTCCCTTTCAAAAAACATTATCTCCACACATTCTCCAGAAAGAACTACATACTATATTAAATTCGTGTGTGTGTGTGTGTGTGTGTGTGTGTGTGTGTGCGCGCGCGCCTATGCCCTGGTTCATTCCTAGTCTTTCTGCACTCTTTTACTATATCTGTGTACACATTCTACTCATTCCTCTTTAAAGATAGCATGCTAATGATATATGATTTGGTAATAATGCATCATTACCTCACTTCTAAGTCAACTGCAAGAGAATTTTCTTCTCTGACTCCACCTGTTTATCCGGTCAACTTGCTGGCATTTATAATTTTCTACTTAGTATACTACACAATTTTTTCTTTGTTAGCTCTTCAATAGACTTCTAAGAGATTCTTTTAATAGACTCAGTTTCAGCTAGTCTGATATATACTTGCCCTTTAATTAGACAGTCATAGTTATTGTCACTCAGAGAGTCCACAATGCTAGGGCCAAATCTCAATATCAGCCCTCAATACCTACCCCAATTCTTTCTATGAACTAGACACTAAATAAATACCTCTGAAACGAGGAAAAGCTATATAATATTCAGATACTAATCTTGTAACAATTGTTAAATATTCTGTTCTCATTCTTCCCTTCTGTTAATGATTCCCAAGGAAAGGCCTGTCCCTGAACATGACTCAATTCAATTATGCTTTGCTTTCCATCAAAACCACAAGTTCTCAATACGTTTCTTTCATGTTCTAAAGGGTGTAAATAGGCATAGAATCCCCCACATTTTACAACTCAAGGCCATATGATTTTTTCTTCTTCTGAATTCTCAGTACATATTATCTATATTATTCACTTGGTTCTTAATCATATAGTTCTTTGTTGTATGTCATATTTTTAACTCAAGCATTATTCTCTTTTTCTAAGAGCTGGGTATTTCTTCTTCCTAACCACACTGAAAGACTTTTGTTGGTAAGGGCTTTATATTAAGCTCCATTTTCTCTTTCCTAGCAACTAACACAGGGTTATATTTGTTGAATAGTTGTTTTGCTGAAAACAGTCTGTTCAGCTAAAATTTTATACTAGATTATTTCTTGTCAGTAAAGGAGATTTAAATTTGAATCTGGTAAAATAAATGAAAAAATACATCAAACAATGTGAAATTTATGTCAACCAATTTTCTATAATGTTATAATGGATTTATTGTTGATTTTCAGCCCTATTATAGAAAATATACTATTTTCTTAAAGACATCAAGATAGATAGATACATATATAATTTTATTCAGCTACTAGCATTCATTAAAATTACTACAAAGCAATAAACTTGGACTTTTTTAATGTTTACTAGGTGTCTGACACTTCGCATACACATAATTTTTACATATATACAATGCAGGAGTTATAATTATTCTCTTTTTATAGATGATAAAATGAGAGCTGAGTGACTCAACTCACTTGGCCAGGGTCACACGACAGTGTATTTAATATTTAATCTTGGACTATCTGAGTATAAGTCCTGTGTTCAAGTCTGTAGGTTGACTTCCAACTAGACACAGAATATCATTTACATTTTCTACTGATAAATGCTTTCCCAACATTTCATTATGAACATGTTCAAGCAGGCAGAAGAGATAGAAGTACTGTATATTAACCACCATAGGCCTGTCACCCCAATTCTAATATTCTTAGCATTTTGCTGTCTTTGCTTTACCACAGATCTGTCCATTCATCCATTTAGCAATCCATGCTTTTGTGAGACATCTCAAAGTAAATTGCAGATGTCAGTACATTTCATTGCTAAGACTTTCAGCATAGATTACTGATCACTAGAGTCAAGTTTGCTTGGAGGAGAATATTAATGTGATCAAGTGGCTTTTATTAGCAGACTTTCAAAAATTCTTTAGAAACATTTTTGTGTGGCAATTTAAATTTATAAATGTTCTCTACCATATTTTCAAAATATGTATCTCTGCCACATGGAATGTGATGTGAAAGTGTCCTTAAATTTCATCAAATGAGTCAGTCATTCTATTACCTACGTCAATTTTCAGCTTGGTAGGTTCAAGTGTAGAAATTATATCACCTTAGTGCTATTAGTGTCCAGTTTCTTAGACTCTTACAGACAGACAGAAAGAAAGAGTGAGAGAGAGAAAGAAAGAAAGAAAGAAAGAGTGAGAGAGAAAGAAAGAAAGAAAGAAAGAAAGAAAGAAAGAAAGAAAGAAAGAAAGAAAGAAAGAAAGAAAGAAAGAAAGAAAGAAAGAAAGAAAAAGAAAGAGGGCTGCCACGGTGTCTCAAGACCTGTCTCTGTAATAATTATTCACATTGGTCCTTGTAGTCATGTCACACTACTGTGATAATTTATTTGCTTGGTACTATTTCCAGTGAAGTCATATTTAAGCTGCTACTGGCCTCTTAAGGTCTCCTGAGAGTTGTCTTTGAGTTCTTTTGAAGATATTGAGCTTAACAAAAGTGATCCACATATTCATAAAGTTTCCCTTATGCTGATTCCTTTGAGGAGATGGGTTTTGGTAGTATTTACTATAATTATGAAGGTAATTATGGAGGCAGTGGTGAAAGGATGACATTTTTATAAAGTGCTACTATTGGTTTTATTTATTAGGAATCCAGGTAACTGACCTGCCTTAGGATTCCTGCATCAACCCTGCTCTCTGGTGGGATGAGGTATTTTCTAGTTGTTATGCTCACTTAAGGGTTCCACTGGGCAAATCCTTTATTACTGTTTTCAGAAGATGAGTCAAAGAGGGCAATTCTATTAGTGGTAACTGAGTAAATCAGATGGAGTATTTTGAGTTTCCATTCCCAAGATTTCTCTTCTATACTCTTGCCATTTCAGCAAAAGTCACAGGAAGATAAAATCTCATTGAGAAAACTAGTTATTAGTGATTAGGGAGACTCAGACTCAGTAGATCAACTAAGTTAAAATTGCAGAGGGGACTGGGCTTAAGAATTTTCATTTTAACAAACATTTTCCTGGTGATTATGATGCACATCAAACTAGAGGGCTATTGATTTAGAATAGTCACAGGCTTCTTCTGGAGAGGAAAAAAAAATCCAAAAACAAACCTTCACGGTACACCCAGTCACAATACAATAAAAATACAATAAATTTAATAAATTGTAGGTCAAATCTCATTTGAACAAAATCCAGAGGATAGTTGTTGGGAAATGTTTAAACTTCGTTCTTAACAACATTTCTAATTTGTAGGAAGTTACCTTAAATCTATAGAATGAATTTTCTCTCCTTCCTCTAAAAGTTGTCTAAACACACAATAGGATAACTATATCACACGTTTCAACTTACTTTACTTCTATACAATTCCTAGAGTTGTGTTGTATAGTTTTAAATTGTGGGGATGGGGGGTTGTCATGTTTTTGTTTTTGTTTGGATACATAATTGAGAAGTTACAATCAGTCTTTTTGGCAAAAGTGATCATGAGACTAGAGTCCTACAAAGAGTAATTTCCGTTTGACGATAAATGAAAAGGGGTGTTATAATCTGTTCTCATCTGTAATGGAACCAGCAGCTACTCAGTGTCTTTGCTGGAGTGGATATTTAATCAATGGACATATGATTAAGCATGCACTCTGGTCAATGCACTGACAGACGGCAGAGAAATGTAAGACTTGTATTTATTCTTTAGAATATTCCTTAGAATAGTCTTTTAATATATTCTTTTAGAATACTATGGTCTTTTGGGAGGAGAGATGTAGAGAGAAAGATTATAAAATGAAGAAGTCCAGGTCTTCTATGAGTGGTAAACAGAAGTACAGGAGATAGAGAAAGTAATAATAACTAGGATAATTAGGAATGGTTTCATAAAAATTTGAACCCAGTCTTTAGAGATAAGTCAGATTTTCAGAAGAAAAAGAAAAAAATTCCAGTCATTAGAGATAAGTCATATTTTCAGAAGAAAAAGAAAAAAATTCCAGGTTGAAATATGAGCAAGAGCATGCACGCAGGCACACTGAGGTTTACTATAGTTAAGAACACAGGTCTGGTCTGGAATTAAAAAGTGGAATCAGATCATAAAGTATAAATGGTATTTGTTTTCAGAGGCATTTCAGAGGCTAATAGTTTGAAATTAACTAGTAGGTTCTGCTGAGTCTGCTGGAAGGTTTGGATTACAAGAGTGATTGAATGGCATAACACAAGTGGTGTTTTATATCTTTTGGGAGATGTAACTGGAAGAGAGTAATCTGTATTTAGAGAAGCTGCTCTGAGTAGAACAAAAGCAGTGACTAATTATCCTAACCATCCAGTGGGTAAATACGGGTTTCAATAATTTGGGTTTCCACACTGTTCTTGATGGGGGAGCAGGATTTTTTTGAATACTTAGTGCACATGCCTGCACACAGGCTTACCATCGCACCAATTCTAAGGGTCAAGAATGCCTCATTTATTATGCTTTTATAAAAAGGTATTTTATCCTATTTCCTAATCTAAAAATAATTAGGGGAATTGTCTAGGCCAAAGATGAAGGTCAACCACAGACTTTCTCCCAAATCCTCATTTCTCCCATATCTTGACTACTTACCTTCCATGCATTAAGAGGCTAATTACCCTTGTAAGTTCATCGGTCAATCCCAGAATTCCTTGATGCAACTGAATCTGGAAAATCTGGAAAATCTTCTACCTAAAGATTGCTCCCAAGATGACTCATTCATATGCTAAGGAAGGCAGCAGCCCTAAAGTTCAACTATCAACTCAACAGGGGTTGACAGCAGAAGACTTGGCACCTGTGCAGCTGATCTCTCCACACCTAGGGATGTATATGCTGTATGAACCACACAGCATGGCAATGTGGTTTCAAGAGCTAATATGTGAAGACACAGGATGTGGAAGCTTCAGTCTCTAAAAAACAGAACCTTTATACTAGGGAAGCTTCACTTTCAGTATATTCTACCAGCTGAAGAGTCACAGAGCCTATCTGGATTCAACAGAAGGAAACCTGTATCACAACCTTTGACAAGGTAAGTATCAAAGATTTTGAAGTCATATTTAATCTACCAAAATTATAAGATTATTTATCAATTGTATATTATTTAAAAAGTTTGTCTAGCCTTCAAAAGTTCATATTCTTTCTGGATGACCAAATGGCACAAAGTGCTATATAACATCTAGCTTTGGTATTTCATGAGAGGATTAGCTTTATATAAAAGGAGGCAAATGTCTATTTTGGAGTAAGGTCTTAGAGGCTGGTTTTAGTATTGAATTTACTTTATAGATAATACATTACTTACACTTAACTATCTCATTTATTTTAAAAATGTGCCATCTTGTATTCACAATGAAGCTCAGTTAACTGACTAGAGCACCAACTAATAGCTATGCCATCAAGAAAGCATAAAGGCTATAAGATTGCTTAGCTGTTAGCTCTAGCACACCCCAGTTGCTTCAATAAATTAGTATTTGACTATTTTGTAGATTCACTTTTTCCATCTTTCTAAACACTTTGCTTTAAACAAGTTATTATACTGACCCCTCCAGATTTCTTATATAATTTGAAGTTGACATTTGCCTTTTAAATTTCAAATATTGAAACTTGCAAATTTTGTTATAGAAATCTGTTTTCAAGTTCATTTTTGCAATATCGGATTATAACTGGAAGCCTATACAATTTTAAAAAGGTCCAGTTCAGAGAACTAATCCAACACCATAAAAATGATACTGAGTGGGTAAATATATTCTGCTGGAGAGAATACTATTTCCTAACGTCAAAGTAGTATATTGAGAAGGGTGTACTTTGCCTATAATACACTGAATTTTTTAAAATACTGATTATTTTATAAAGATAAAATAGTTATTCTAATTTTAAAAATCCAGCAAAGTGCTACAAAGATGATTCAATATCTTTTAAACTGAACTATTCAATTCACTTGCCAATAAGTTGACAATTTATGGCTCTATATTATAGAAAGAACAAACTGAGGTAAATATTTTAGAAGTCTGTACTTAAAAATTACACAAGACATAATGTAGTTATTTGGATACATTATTTCTTAAAAGTTTTTAGTGGTTAACTGATCAAAGGCAGAACTTAACATTATTTTCTGAAGTGTAACATTAAAATTAGGAGTTGATTATTCAAAACTTCAATGCTATTCAGCTAATGTCTTCTATTACTCACTATTGTAAACATGCAATTATTTCACTGAATGTTTATTAATACTAGTGGGATGGGCTGGGATAAAGAAAGGACAACCTTCTATCAAAAGAAAGACCTCATTTACTCTGGGCAAAATTGAGTGAAAGATGAGACTATCAGGAGAGTCATCTGTGATACTTGGCCTTAAAAAATAAAATAAGAAAAAAATGTCTGTGAGTATTCTTGTCGGTGGAGAGATTAATGTAATATTAACTAATATAATGTGTCAAGAAAAGATGAAAAGAGAATCTACAAGAAGAATTAAAATCCTCCTAAGACTGGACTGGACTAATGTAAAAGCATGTGCTAATGAGGAAATACCAGTTTACATAGCAGTTTACTCTAATTTGAAACCTATTCCACCAGAGGTGCTTTTCACAGGTAGGCAACCACAGCTTTTCTAGGCTTGGCTTCCCTATTACCCAGAATTGTAGAGAATTACTGTGACCTACCTCCTGTTTTCATAAACTACAACTAGGACTTCACATAATCAGACATCATCCCCATGCATCCCAACCTCAAACCTGGGGCTGGGAAAAGAGCTGGTTTGTTCTTGGACGAGTGCTGGCTTAGGGAAGCTAGGAGAGCAACCCTGGGCTTTTTGTACCTTGATGACTCATGATTTAGGAATAATTAGTGGGGACGAGACTTTTGAACCTCGTATTTCAAGGGTGAAGACATGGCGTCTATACCTGAAATGATAAGGTAGGTACTCATGAATGCTATACTTTGCCACAGAAGGTCAGTCAAATAAGGAAAGACAGGTAGGTAAGAGAGATCCGTCAGATATACAAACAAGAGTAAATTTAGGATTCCTAAAACCTGCCCTAAAAAGAATTTGGGGACAAATTTCTGTTATTAGTGTGGAGAACTCACACATCGAAACATTTAGGTATCTATAATGAAACACTGTCAATGAGCAAGCGGAAGGCTCACCATTTCCATTAATCCAATGACAAAGATGAAGGCTGGCTTCATGGACTTGTGGCCTGAGCAGCTGTGTAGGCCCATGGACTTAGAAAGGCCCACGCTTGGTTAAATGCTCTGCTGAATTCGCTATCCTGAAGTTCTTAATTATTGAACTAGAAACTCTCGGTCTTTACTTTTCACCATAGATCACGCAGCCAGTCCTGAATAAAATCTGTTACGACTGGGTTATATTTTATATTTCAACAGTGATAGAGAATAAACTAAATAAAATGGGGAATTGGCTAGGTTAATACCTTGAGTAATCCTTTATAAATGTCGCACTCTTCTGATATCCCTTCCTTCCCAAAGTAAGATTTTCATGTTCTCCTTGTACTAAATCTGAACAGAAAAGTGCCTGATATTGGAAGGGTTTAACTCCTTGTGGGCATATGAATTTTAAAGGGAACTGACAAACCTGGTGAGGAAATCTATAAAGAATGAATTGTTAATGGTAGACATTTAGAGGAAAGGCTATTGGTGATAGATTTTTCTCCACCTTTCCCTTCGTACAAAACACACGCTTGATTTACTTTTAATGACTTAGCTGAAAACTTTTATTAAAAAGCACCTTTTACCCTGCTCTTGCTCCCTACGTTGACTTCACTTTTCATTACAAAGGAAAAGTCCCTCTTTTCCTGCTCTCTCACAACAGTTTTCTTTACTAAATCTTCCCTAATGTTCTTTGCTCACTCACTTTTTGTATAGAGGGGGTGGCAGGAAAACACTGTCTGCCCAGTCAAATAACAACTGAAACTGCCTAGTGACTGTGGTTGATTCTTTCTTCAGTCACTAGCCAATTTCCAAGACAATTTCCCTTTATGTTCTTTACACCACCCCCAAATCTCTCCTCTCAAAGCATTATGAATCTCAATGCAGCTGAATCATGCAGGTCTGATTTAGCTTGCAAAAACGTCAGTCAAAGCAAGCAAGATGTACTCTTTGGCCTTGAGTGCTCTAAGCTGCTATGAATCATGAGTTTAGCTTTTGCCAAATGAAAAGCAATTTCACTTGCAAAAAAAAATAACTGTAGAGATACTTATGGCTTTAAGTTCATAGGAAAATGTACTGAAATTGTCCAGGGAAAAGGTGACCGTGTGTGTGTGTGTGTGTGTGTGTGTGTGTGTGTGTGCGTGCGTCTTTATAAAACTCAAAAAATAAGAGCCAGAATTTACTGCAATTGTCGTCAATTAACATCTTTTCATTTCTCAGCTTCATCTAACAGGTGTTAACCACTGGACTAATAAATTGTTCTTCAAATGGACCATGTCAATGACTTAGATACTTAATAAGGTTCAAACTTTTATGAGAATAATTCAGTTAGACTTGATGAGGGCGACTTTTATAATTAGCTTGCCAAAAAAATTGAGTGATCTATTTTCTCTAACTCTTACTTATAAGCACCAGTCATCATATAAAAATGGCACTGTGAATATTATATTTAATAATTTTGAAATTTATGTTCTTAGGAAAGAAGAATTTCACAAAAATTGTTAACCTTCTTTTTCACCTTGGAATCCACTTTCACAAATTGCCAGCTTTGTTCTGTTAGCATGGCTCTTTATCTCGAGTCACAGAACACCTGTAATGGTCAAAGGAGCATTCATTTCTCATGAGGACTGTCTATCCTGACTTTTAAAGTGCAACTTAAGACACTGTCCAATATGTTCAGTCTACACTAGCCTTCAGCGAATCCAAGACTCTTCTAAACAACGGTTATCTAGCATAGTGGCAGTCCCATTAGGCTGTCTGAAATGTCTCATCTCATTCTCGCCCCAAGATTGTTCCTGTTATGAACAATTTTTCTAGCATAGAAAAGAATTGTGAAGGAGTACGCATTTCAGATAACATTTCAGATTAGGCTATTATAGTAAAATTGAGCATCCCAATCAAGTCACCGCGCTGCTCAACTGATTCACTGTATGTATGATCATCTATGTTTTTCACTATTTGGAAGAGACAAAAACCTGTAACAGATTTCTCTCCTGAAAGTATTCGCAAAGAAGAAAAGCATAGACTCCAGTCACAACTGCTGAAAACACAATAAAAAGGCATTATTGTTACATGCTGAGAGATGACGTGACCCTAACAGACTAGAAGTAAGAATACCATGAATCCTGGGTCTGAATGCATCAATAACCTGGGTAACTTTATTTGATTCTGATTATTTTTATGTTTTGAAAATGGGGATGTTTCCCTATTATAATGCTGGAGCCTTTTTTTAAAACACCTAACTTGTAATATCGAGAATATTTTTCTGAACTGCTTAACATATTTTTCCTATTTCACACTAACTTAACATATAAGTATGTGAAGAGAATCCATCAATAAATTATTTTAAAGACCATGATGAAAATATACATTGCAGTTTTTTGAGTGGTTTTATCAAGGCTTTCTTCAAACTCACTAATGGATGTCACTGGAATCATCTCAAGGTATTTTTTTTCCTCAAGATTTTGAAGCTAATCATCTTAAATAGGAATATATTTTCTGTGGACTGCAGCTTATTTTGATAATAAGTCTGTTTTGTTGAATTCAAGTATGTAATATTCTCAGTTTAAATTATTGCATTGATGAGTAATACATTTAATTTATAATTTGTCTGACGATCTTGCCTCAATATGCTTTTGACACACTCAAGTTTGAAGAGGACTTAAATTTATTTTAAATAAATTCGATCAGTTAACTTCCTCACTAATCAGTTAAAACATTTTTCCTTTCTTTTTGAAAAATAACTTGGAAATACTGAGTATAAAAATAAGACAATTCCATATCATTTTGATATTAAGTCATATTTGAGTTTTGCTGCCATCCCTTAATTGTCACTGTTAATATGGCAAGTTTTTACTTGTAGGACCATTTTGAAGTTTGACATAAAAACAGAATTTGTGGTATTTTTGTTTAAAATACTAATTTTATATAAATATTGCTAACGATGTGCTCATTAGATGGAGGGTATGCAGTCTCATAAAAATTTTCCTTTGAGCTTTTCAGTTAAAAAGCAACAATAAAAGTCTCACAATATGCCGTTTAATACAGGTTTCCTGAAGCCTGATACTTCTAGAGTTTTAGAGGCCCTCTTTAAGAGAAAGAATATAAAATTAAGGATACAGTATTGAACCCAGACCTTGGGAGGGGCCTGTGCAGAGGAGGGGACCTTGGATTTTTAAGCTTCATCAGGTTCAATGTTCCTCTTTCTGGGCAGTGCTTGTTTGACTCTTCCAGATACATGCTGGGTGCTTATAACGTGTCTCAGGACTGGAATGTCTTCTATGTATGATCTCACTAAATGTTTAAGCCACTCAATGTCAAAATTACAATGACTAAGCTCCACTTAGCATTAGAGTTTCCAGGGGTGCTCCTGGGATGATGCATCAGGATAAGAAACCAAACTCTCCAAGGGTGACTCTGCTGTGCTGCCAGGATAGAGATTCAAATCTGATAGATTAATAAGTAAAATTGTTTAAAAAAATCAGAATAAGATGAAATGCTGAGAACAGGACACATGAAACAACGAGAATGTGTAGACCTTCAAAGATAGTATTGGTTGACAGATGGAAGAACAGATGAAGAAAATTCTAGGCAGAGAGCATCATGAACCAAACATAGGTGCTGTAATGAGCCTGGTGCAAAGAAAGGAAACTTGACGGAAGACTGCATTGGTGAGGGTAATAAGCAATGCTGGTAACAAATACACAGAGTTTCCAGTGACAGCCAACAGAGTATGCTCACAAACCCATAGTCAGAGAGGGTGGGGGAAGGCTAGTAAGGGGAATTGAAAAGAATATTCATTGTAATATTGTGTGAAATACCTAAGGATTGGAAAAAGTCTAATTGTACATCAGTGGGGAACTAGTTACAGAAATTAGCATATTATGGAACATTACACAGCTATTGGTAGTTTCATTAAATGCTAATGTAGAATTACCTAGCCAGGTGAAGAACGGTGCATATATAAAGAAGAGAATACTAACTGTAGTATCTGTACAGAATGTCTCTGTAAAGAAACAGAAAAATACTGAAAATAATGGTTACCTCCAGGAAGATGTAGGCTAGGGGATCTCGGAGGAATGGTTTAATTTTCACCATATCCTCTTTTGCATCTTTTCATTTTAAATATGAATGGCATGTAACAGTCATGTAATACCTAAAAGTAAGATCAGCTGACATATATCTTTCTTTTGGTTTATTTTGTTTGCATGATCCCCTCTAATTCCATGTTCATTCAAATGACAGAATTTCATCTCTTCAAATGGCTGTGTAGTATTCCGTTGTGTATATTATGTATTATATCTTCTTTATCTGTTATATGACGTTGGGTACTTAGGTAGTTTCCAGTTCTTAGCTATTGTGAACAGGGCTTCAATAAAAATGGGGGTGTGTGAAAAATCTCTGTGAATTAGTGTTTTTGTATCTTTTGGGTAAACACCCAGAAGTGGGATGGCAGGATCATATGAGATTTCCATCTTCAACTTTTTGAGGAATCTCCAAACTGTTTTCCATAGGGGCTTGTACCAATTTACACTCCCACCAACAGTGCAAAAGTTTTCCCTTTTCTTCACATCCTCACCAGCAGTTTTGTTTCCAGACTTTTGAATAATAGTCAATCTCTCAGTTATATGGGGAGATATCTCATTGTTGTTTGATTTGCATTTCCCTGACAGCCAGTGAGTAGGAACATCTTTTCATGTACCTGTTGGCCATCTGTATAACCTCTTCAGAAAAGTGTCTCTCCAGTTCCCTTTCCCATTCTTTTGACTAGATCGCCTGTTCTTCTCTTGCTGAGTTTTATGCGTTCTTTGTATATTTTGGATATTAAGCTCTTGTCAGAAATATGGAATTCAAATATCTTATCTCATCTAGTAAGTTGTCTTTTTGTTTTGGTGATGTTTCCTTTCTGTGAATAAGCTCTTTAGTTTGATGTAGTGCTAGTTGTTTCTTTTTCTTTTTGTTTCCTTTGATGCTGAAGTTGAGTCCCCATAAGACCTCTGTTAAGTCTGATGTCATGGAATGTCTTTCCTATGTTGTCTTCCAAGAATTTTATGGTTTCCATTCTACATCCAAGTCTCCAGTTCATTTTGAGTTAATTTTTGTGAATGACATTAGAGAGTGATCTAGCTTCATTCTGAGAGTGATCCAGCTTCATTCTATTGCATGCGGCTGCCCAGTTTTCCCAACATCATTTATTAAGAGAGTTTCCTTTTTCTATCATACACTTTTGGCTCCTTCATTGTAGATTAACTGACTGTATGTGAATGAGTCACTTGCTGGTGATTCAGTTCTATTCCACTGGTCTGTGCCTCTGTTATAATTCCATTTCTCTTGTGGTCATCTTATTTCGTCCTCTTTCTATGTTCCCATAGAATATGTACAGCTCTTTATTTTTAGGTCAACAATCTACAGTCTGTGTCTCTCCATCAATAGACTATGGGCATCTTTTCATATGCATCATTAGCATAATGCCAGGCCTATGATAGCTGTTCAATAAATATTCTTGAAGGATGAATAAACAGATTCATTGATGTATGAATCCTAACCTTTGATACGAAGTGCATATGATAACAGGATCAAAATGTATACACAAAACAAAAGCCCTCACTGATAAGAATGTGAATATATAACATATTATATTATGAAATATTTAAACTTACACAAATTGCCTGAAATTTTACCCTTTACACAAAAGCCATAAAAGAGTTATTTTACCATAGTACTTTTATGTTTTAACTATTAGTGTTTCTACAGATTTTTATTAAAGTGAGCATTTCAATAACTTAAACAAAATATTTAAGTGCAATTAAAAATAATAAGCTTCCATTTTCTAAATCACTAAAGACACTCAAAAGTAGTGTTAGAAAATGGTTATTTAATGATAAATTTCTTATATTTAAATGTTTTCTGTATTCAAATTCTGTCAATATAAATGACTGGTAGTTACTTTTTAGAGTAATTTTTATTATTATACTTTATATTGTATTTATATAATATTTTATGAGAGGTTTAGCTTTAGATGGGACATAAAAACAAGTGAGGAGAGAAATCAAATGGTAAATTTCAGTCCCCTAAATTTATCTTTTAAAAAGAATTGATAAGTTTTAATTGTTTTATATGGAGGTCTAATCTACTCTGCTGTTTCTTCTCACATTAATTGACTATCCGTGAATCCCTGATCTTGTCTTTTTCATTATTACCTAGGAAGTACTTGATTTTCTGCATTCAACTGATCTGTCACTTTAGTCTATGCTATATATTTCCAACACTCATGGATGAGGTCATACATATTCCAGCATATCTGCCAAAATACTAGGCAGGCCGTTTGAAGAATTCATCATAGCAGTCTAAGCCAGAAGGAATACAGCTCCCAGGTTTAAAGATGTATCTGGCATGAGTTTTAAATAGGAAGCAAGAAGGAAATTGAGGGTTGGTTTAATTCTATATTTTTCCCCCCAGAAGGAGCAAAGGTACCTCTTGCTGGAACTGGACTTTCCCACTGTTTCCCATGTCCTCCGCCATTCAGATCCAGGTGTCTTAGACAGTAGGTGTTCAAACAATGCCTGACGGGTAAACGATTGTTGCCAATTTCTTCTGTGTGTAACTTGAATACTCTTTGAATATCGTGATCATGAAAGACAATGCTTTGAAGGAAATGGGAGCAAAGGGCCTTTCTGGGAAGGTATCCTAAACCTCCATCTTTTTAGAAGGGAAGGCCAGAGAGCAAGAAATACTCATCGTTGAGCCCTGACTTTGTTCCAGGTTCTAAACTGCTGCAAACTTAACCTATTTTAGTTCCTTTAATCCTCATAGCAATCTTAAAGTAATCATTATTGTGCCTGCCTGTGTTTACAGATTCAAAATTCAAAGAAGTGAATTAATCAAGCTAAGACAAACCTAAGAGTAAAGGCTAGGACTTCTATCCAAGCCTGCTTGACCACAGTTTATTCTAATATGTCACTGCATTCAAAAAACAAAAAACAAAACTCCCCACCAGCAACAACAAAGGGTGTGCTTTCATTTTGTCTACTCTTTTCATGGTAAGGCACTGCAACTGGAAACAAGAAAGACTATAATAAAGATGTCAATGTCAATAAAGACACTGCTCTTCAGTTTATCCAAATTGTCAACAATATTAACACAAAAAATTATTGATAATATTTGTGTCTCATCAACACATATGTATGGATCACATCAGGTCACATGCTATTCATGATGTGTGTTTTTGCTTATCTCATCCAAGTCTGTGATTCTTCCCCTCCCCTCGAATTGTTTTATAGGGAAATGACATGACCAAAGTTACCTACAAACCAGCATGCTGATGAAATGTAATTATTGTCTTCTTTAATGTATTTTAATATTAGTTGAGGCCCACATCAAGCACTTCGAATAATGTATTTTCTAAAAAAAAGTCTTTTGCTATCATTTTCAGCTTTCTTTTGATAATGGGAATTGATTTGTTTTTTAAAAAGAACTCCAGCAGCATGGTCTTTGAAACTTTATCTCAAATAGGTCAGTGTTTTACTTCCCTTCTTATAGTGGACAGCATGCAAGGCTGTCTGTGTTTTCTCATGACTTTACTCCTCGGGGACCTCCCATGGGTCATTTCTCTTAGTGAAAAAAGAAACCCTTGACTGGGCCTATCCTCAACACGCTGAGTTTTCCAAGGGGAAACAATGGCAAACTGAGCACAGATACTGACCGGCCCTCTGTAGTTAAAAATACAACAAACTCTACCTTGTCTGATTTATTCCTGAATTACTGGACATTTTCATGCTCTGCTGGCATTATTTACTACCTGATAACCTTTCAGACAAATAGAACAAACATTTTGGCCTCCCTCTTCTCTCTGGTTTGGGTATCTCTTACTGATTATGGAAATATATTTGCTTAACTCAGCGTTCATAAGAAACTGTGACGTTATATGCTCCTAACACATTTTGTTTCAAAAGAAAAGGTGTTTAAAATTCAATGGTTGAATTAAACTCATGATAGCCCAACATTTATGTTTATCCTTCTTTCAATCAAGGTAACAGGGTAACAAGAGATGATAGGTGCTAATTAAACTATTTAATAAAATAGTTAATAAGCAGCTAATTAAATTATAGTTATTCAATATTTTATAATCTAGGCATATGATTGTTTAAAATTAGTTATTTTAATTTAAAAACTGAATATCAATGAAAATATTAAAAATATTTTTAGTTCTCACATTGTTTTTTAGAAGGTAGATAATTTCATGTAATTATAGAAAAAGTCTATGGAATGATACTGTATGTACATTGTATGTACTAGAGAAAAACACTGAAACAAACTTCACACTCTTAAATTTTAATTAGTATTTGTAAAATCAATAACAAAACCACAAACACATTCAGTTTTCTTTTGTAAGGAGAGTTGGGTAATGAACAGTGTTTTATGGGAAGCCCTAACTGACTAAATAATGGCCAATAAAGTATGTAAAACTATATGTATATATGCATATATAGAGAGACAGACATAGAGACATATGTATATATTCCTTTTCTTGTGACTAAAATTCACATTTATATTTCTATACTTTTTTATCAAAGTAATTTTTGTGTCCCCAATTAGAAAATCCTATTTACTGAAACAGTGACTTATATCATAAGATCATCAGCTTCACGTTTTTAGTGTAGATTCAGAACCTAACTAAATTTTTTCTGTTCTAAAGTTTGAAACAGTGATTCTTACAGGTTCTCGCTCTTTCTCATTTTTTCTCACAAACGTCACACAAGGGCACATTAACAATGTCCTAGTCATCACAACAGGTGCAGTGGTGCCCTGACATCTAGTGGGCGGAGGCCTGGGAGGCTGTGAAACTCACAGTTCGTAGACCAACCCCCACAGTAAAGAATCACCAGATAAAATGGAAATAAGATCATGCTGAGAAACTCTGGGTTAAAGATAGAGGTAAATCAACAGAGAAAAGTTGAAGACGCCAATTCCTCAGGACAGGACACATTCAGCCTAATTTCTCAGAACTTCTACATCTGCATAAACAACATAGGATATAGAGAGCTAATTTTCAAAATGGTGTATTGAGCTCATTTTAATCATTTCTGAGAGAGAGATAGGGTAAACACAGACTGGGTGGCGGTGAAGATTGGATACAGCATTTCAAAATTATAATGCGAATAGTATGCTATTGATGTTAGCATAATAACAAAGATTCTTAGAAAAAAATTGCTACTGCTACATGTGCTCTACTTAGAAGATGGGGAAATGAACTCATTTATTTTAAGATATTTCTGCTAAGCCCATAAGAATCAAAATATGAGTTTATAGTTAATTAATTTCATCTGAAACTATTTTTGTACTGATTAACTACATCAACAACTACCATTTATGTATCTCACTTTATGCTCACAACAGCATGAGAACAGGTCCAGTTAGCCCTATGTTCTAAATGAAGAGACAGAGTTACTGGTAAAATAATTCCCCTAGTGTGATATGCTATTTAGTGGTAGGAGGGCATCTCCCAGATTTGTCCTTAGCTTTTGACCAAATTCATACAGAAGTTCTTTCTCTGGACAGGTCAATTTATCAGAGAATTGGAAATATTTTATTTCTATGGAATTTCACTGGTAAAGCAAATCAAATCAAACCATACATTTTGTTGAAAGGTCTATTCCAACTAAAGACTCCCCACTCTTTAGGTATATGAGGGTGGGAATTATGGAATTACATGCAGGAGTCTAGGAACTCTTTCATGCACCAAGCACTATTAAATTATGCAGTTTGCTTATAAATACATACTATTCTCAAATGTTTGTGTAAATATGTATATACATACATACAAATGTATATGAATAATTAAAAAGCAAATTCATTAAAAAAAATAATTCAGGACTCTGAAATCAAGAGCGTGACCAGAGAGGGTGGGGAGGGAGAAGTGAAGTGACAGCCGTGGCCATCATTAGAACCCTGGGGGTGGGGCCGCTGACTCACACAGTTGACTGAGCTGTGAACCTTTTCTCCTGAAACTTAAATCGTTTTGGAAACTAATGAAATACTTCAAAAATTATTGTTATTCTAGTCTTTGATAACTGTAAGTTAGCTTAATATCTTTACTTTTCCCTTTTATTGGGATTAATAAAGTAACACTGCTAATGGAGCTTAAGGAACTCCAGAGAAGTGAAACAACAAGTGGAATAATCCCTTTACAATAAAATCACAAGTTTTAAGAGGAAACGATAAACATGATTTAAAAATTATTCACATGTATTAATTACATAATTAATTATCATTAATATCCTTTTAATTAATGAGTGACATTATTTTAAGATGTGCTCTTTGATAACTAAGCAAGTTAAAATTTATGCATTATCTATAAATGCTCCCTAATCTCTTGAAATGTCAAATAATACTTAAGCTTATTTATCTTCAGTAACTGTTAACCACTGTTAGTAATAACACTAAACATTTCAGAGTCTAGATAGTATGACTAAGTACAAAATAACTGCTAACATTAATGGTATAATCATACTTTCCATACTGCTTATGGAATAAAAAAATATTTAAGTACTGTCTCCAAAAAACCTAATATAATCAAGATCAAAATAGGTTTTTTAAAAGCAGGTAGGATACATCACACTACATCACTTGGTTATATAAATGTCTCTCCATCTATGGTGAGTCCCAGCAGCTTAGTGATAGCTCTTGTCATGGTCAACAATGCCATCCAGGACATTAACTATAATGGTCAATTATCTATTTTCATCCTTTATTTATTCTGTGTAATTCACATCCCCAATGTAAATTCATGAAGGTGCGAGTTTTACACCATATTAGTCATTGTGGAACCCCAGTGCCTACAACAGCAGAGACGCTGGAGGCGCTCAGAGAACATGAACGTGATGGCTGCAGCACCACGTGTAAAAAGACTCTGCTGCCTCCTACTGCGCTTTACTCCTTTGTTCAAGATCAGCTGACTACATTTACATGGGACTAGACGTTGATGTATGTGTCTGTTCTTTCCCTGATACTGCACTGTCTTGATAACTGGTGGTCTATATTAAGACTTTAAGTTGGGTAGGTGTCAGGCCTGCAGCGTTGCTATTCAACGTGCACTGGGCTACTCTCTGACTTTGCCAGATTTCCATTGGATCAGTGTTGATACAAAATAAGTAGGAGGAATTCTGACTGAGATTGCGTTGAATTTACAGATCAAGTTGCAAAGAACTGACATGGTGACAATATCTATCCTTCCATTCTACGAATGAGGACTATCCACTTATTTTAGTTCTTTTTAATATTTTGTTCATTAGAGTTTTGTAGGCTTTCTCATTACACATCTTGTACAGATTTTGTCAGATTTATCTTTAAGTATTTCTTTTTGAGGGAAAACTAGTATAACTAGCATTGTCTTTTGCCTTTTTTAGAAATGAACTTCATTGAAGGAAAATTGGATAATTAGCTTATATAGGTTTAAGGTGTGTGTCACAGGACCTCTACCTCTGTATATGTATTTCTTATTTCAAATTCCCCATTTCCATTTGGTATATAGAATGACAACGGACTTTTACTTATAAACCTCGTACCCTGCGACCTTGCTATAACTGATGATCAGTTCCACGGTTTTGAGTCTTTTGGATTTCCTATGTACACGTCATTTGTAAACAAAGACAACTTTATTTCTTCTTCCGTACCAAGTAGTATACCTTTAATATCTTTATTTTGTCTTATAACATTAATCTAGAACTTCTAGTATAATATTGAAAAGGAAGGTGAGAGGGGACATTCTTGCCTTATACCTGATTTTAATGGAAACATGGTGAATGCAGAATTTTAGCTGTAAGTTTTATTTTATAGAAATTATCCAGTTGAGTTAAGCATCCATATGTTTGTATGTTTTCTCCATTACCATTTGAAGTGGTTAGGTATTACTCACTTTAATCTCTCTAGTGACTAGCCCTGTTCTTTGCGTGGAGAATAATCAATAAATCATCCTAAAAATGCACATATAAAATGGTGGACAATAAATCTCTGCTAGAATATTTTATGTACTAAGGTATAGTGATGTTGAATACACCATTTAAATGTAGCAAATTTTATCTGATTCAATAAGAACTGATTGGCGTCTGATAGGCTGATTGATAGGCTTAGAAGGTTATTTCCTATGTCTACTTTTATAAACTGAGCAACTTGAAGTTCAGCAATGCTTATTTCTCATAAGTAAAAAGTAGAATTAGAACTGGAATTAAATCTTCTGACTTCAAATCTAATGTTCTTTATGGTGGAGGTAAGATGACTACATTCTTGGCCTTGCTTTCATTACTCCTTACTTTTCTTTCAATTCTAAAACAGCATCAATCCAAGAGATGTACATATTTCTAAGGTCTATGATCCTATTTTTCTTCACTCAAAGAAATACAAGAGAGCTGAAATAACATTTTCAAAAGATAAGTTTTAAACATTATTATGAGGATGGTAATATTAATTGGCTGTTTGATTTTGATATTAGATCATAAAAAACAAAGACATGGCACACTTTTTACTCAACATTTTTAATATCTATATTTCTTCTACTTTTTTCTACTTCATTTATTTCTTTATTAACATATTATGAAGACTACGTCTAAATCTATATGTTCAGACAAGGCTATATATATATAATAAAGAAGTCCAAGAAATAAAAACAGAGCTTTTTAAATTTTATTAACAGGACAAAAAGAATGAGTAAGAAGAGAAAAATAATTGAGTTTTTCTTATTTTGAAATTTGTTCATTCTTTTGAGTAATAAGAGTATAGAAAATAAATCAGAAATAATAAAAATATAAAATTATTTTAACAATATGGTTGAAGTCAATATATTCTTATGTTTAAAAATCCACTTAGCAAAACTGCTCCACAAATGTAGTATTACATTTTAGTTTGCTAGGGAATATGTTGAAAATACCTGGTTAATTTAAGGACATCGATTTTGCATTTGAGCTCTGTGGTTCATCTTGAAAGATTTTCTGTAATATTTGTAATCTAAATCCATGTCACTGTAATTATATTTGAAATAATCATAGAAGCTAATAAAATGTACATTTCACTGTTACTCTCTAGATCTATCATCTAAATGTATATTATGTAAGCTAAAATACATTTACATTTAATAAATTAACTTTCTGAATCTAGATGGAATGCTCATTTCTAGAATTAAGGTTCCTAGGGGAGAAAAAGGAATTTCTGCTTGTGAAAGCTAAACATAATGCTGTATAATCGATTGGTTCACTTAAAGGCATCAACCATGCTCCCCCTTTGATGACAGATTAAGTAAATATGAGAGCAGACAGCAGAGACATTATGGGTATTATACAGCATATTGCAGTAGAGACTATGAAAATTGGTCATGCTCTAGAGCAAGCAATATGGATGGAAATGCTTTATGAGAAATGCATTTATAAAGAAATTAAGGAAAATGTTTATATAAATTATAGAAGTGGTGAATAAATAGTGATACAAGGGTACAATACAATCAAAATAGTCTTTTGTCTTTTCCAGAAGTAGAAAAGAGTTTCTGATGTTTAAAAAAAATCACCAAAATTACCATAGGGATTTATCCTTTATATAAAGAAGAAGCACCATTTGCATGTTAAATGGAAAAGATCAAAACTGACAGGAAGAAACCATTACCCAACAACTGACACCAGGGAGGCAGAAATGATGCAGCTGATCACAAAGACTAAGCAAATCAATAGCGATCAGGTGCCCAGGCAGGCCTCTTAGCCTTCCTAATTGTGTGATGTAACAGACTGCTTGCTTCGGCAGGACTGGTGAGCGTGTGCGACACTGTCAGCTGCCCCAGGGGTGGTTTTCTGTGCTAAACGACACCAGAAGGAACACAACACTAACCTGCACGTGACTTCAGGTTTCCTTAACCTGGATAGGAAGTCATCATAGGAGCAGCTCCAAGCTTAGGGGCTATAAAAACTGACAGCTATAAGCAGCAGCCCTATTCTCTGATCCTATGAGTCCCACCAAAATTTTCACCAGTCCTTTCTCTCCCTTCCACTGTAACAGTCAAGACAAGGACATGTCTAATATAACATACAGAATGATACTGTACTTGGGTCATCTTCATCAACATGACTTGGTTAAAATTAGTCCCTTAGTAACCTCTTGGTGATCTTCCCAATGCTATTACTGAGTTACTAATTCAATTTTCCCAGCTGCAAGAAGGGACCAACGCCTTGATTTCCTTTCTTTCTTAATAGAGATGTGATAACAAATGAGATAAAATTTTTTCCAACTATCTGAAAGAATGAAGCACAACAGAAATTGAAGATATTCCAGCTGCATCTGAGAGATTAACACAATCATGATCCCAGCACCAGTGTGGGAGAATGAACAGAAATGAATTTGAACCCAAAGCTGTTCTCAATAAAGGTTGACATGACACAACAGGAAAAGGCTGCATTGTGCATTGTGTTCCCTGACTATCTATGATAAGCATGTTCCTTATCAAAACGAATACCAACTCCTACTGCTCATTAAGGCTGTCATGTTTTTCACAGTCTCATCTGCCTTATAATTGAAATTCTTATTTTAACAGCATTATCTTAATGTTATTGCTAGCTAAGGAATGTCTTGTGAAGAGTGCAACATTAAAGTTAATTTGGCCCTACATCTTTGGTAATGGATACTGTCTGGAATATAATAAACCACAGACACTCATACTCGGACTGAAATATGTCAAGGTTACTTCCCCAATTATTGTAGTTTGTCATAGGCAGCCACTAACACGTTGGTTGTCATTTCTCACATCTGACTAATCTTACATTGCTTGTGGTCTTTTCTGTTAGATAGGCAAAAATCAAAATGTCTAATGATGTGGTTTCTTTTTCTTTCTTTACATTTTTAATTAAAACTAGCTATTCACTTCAGTTAAGCTTCCCAGTGAGAAATATTATATCAGTATTATAATAAGAATTAAAAAGTACTCATAGCATTATAGTCAATGTGTACTTTAAAAACTATAGTAAATAAAAATATAAATCAAATGACCTATATTATTAACCTAAGTAGCACCTTCCATTAAGTAAAACCTGTAGTTCTTATAATTTAATGTCGGTACAGTGCTACTAACTATCTACACAATATGCTAATAAAGTAAACAATCTCACTTAATGAGATTTTATTCCCATTCAGGTAAGATGATTCCCCATTGCTTATAGAATAAATATCTAGCAAATACTTTATACTTTACATTAAATAAGTCAAACAAAAAGAATAATAAAACCTTAGAGATAAATATCTGAAGTTTATTTTTCTAATGTAAGCATTTAAAATTACTATTTTTCAATACTAATACGATAAATCAGAACTCTGATAGTCAGTTCAAACAATCTTTAATGTATGGGATTTGCTTCAAATTAGTCACTTATGGGATCCAGAGGAGATGAGATAAAATTGGCCACGAGTCACCAACTGCTAAGGCTTAGCCATATGCTTTTTTTTCTATTTCTCTACATACTGAAATTTTGTATTATAAATTAAAAATTAATCTTTAATATTAATATTTTATTTCAATGAAGTTATTTTACCAAAGAGGGCTTCACAGGAAGCTGAAAAATACAACTATTTTATGAAAAAATTCTCCTAAAGTTACATTTCTGGTTTCTTGTTTTATAGGTACATGCTAGGTATTCCATTATTTCCTACCTTTTATTATAGAAAATCCCTCAGTTGCATGTGTATATATGTGTATGTACAAAATACATTTGTCTTCTCAAAATCAAATACAACAATGATTGTATCACTACATACCTAGTAGAATAACAAAAAAAAAAAAAAAAAAAAAAAAAAAAAAAAAAAAAGAAAAAATCAACAATACCTAGAGTTGGTGAACATGCAAAGTAGCTGGAAATTTCAAAAGTTGCTGATGAGAATATAAAATGGGACAGCCACTTCACAAAACTGCTGAAGGTAAGCGCACTCTTATCACATGACTCTGGACCTCACTGAGAGGTAGTTACCCAAGATAAATAATATTTCCAGAGAAATAACTGTATGTAAATGTTAATGCATGCTTTATTCATAGTAGCTTCAGTTTGGAAATCCTCCAAATGTCCATCACCTGGTGTTTGAATAAACGGTGATGCCTCCAGAGAAGGAATACTACTGAGCTACAGACCAAACCAATACCTATGGTAACATGGATGGATACTGAAAGCAACATGCCAGGTGAAGAGTCAGCTCTCAAAGGATACATATGTATGGTTCCAGGTACATGGCTTTCTGGAAAAGGTGAGACTAAAAGGACAGCAATCAGATTAGCCAGGGGTTTGGGGCAGAGGGTTGGTACTGACTGCGAGGCGCAGAGGAACTTGCTGCCGTGATGGACAGGTTCGGTATCTACTCTACCGGACTATATATACGCATCAGAGCTGATGGATTTTCATTTTTATAGTATATTTTTCTGTATTTTCAAAAAGTTCTATAACTAGAATGCTATAATTTCCTAATAAGAGGAAGTATCTAATATTATTTTAAAATTACTAATGAATATTATGACAAGTATATTGCCATGACACATATATTTCCTTGATAGGAAAATAATGTCAATCACATTTTTGATGTTTTCTGGAAAATGTATGTATGCACTTTCATGTGCATTTATGTATTGAACACACATTGCTCAATATGGGAGGGGGTTCAGAAGGTTAGAAAATCAGTATTATGGGGAAAAAGTGGTCATGTATTAATCTAACCATAATAAAATATATTTAGTGCTAATTGAATCAAAATTAAATTTCTGATAAATCAAAAGTATTCAGGGATCTTAGGGCATCTTAGGTATATCATCACATGCATAAGGTATTACACTGCATGGGTGTGTGTGGAGTAGACTAGACTGAGAGAAGAGAAAGGGGCAGAAACAGCAGAAGAAGGGAATCACTAGAGACCATTATGTCACTCTCCCCAATAGACCTCAAGATATTCTAGAGCAATGACTGTAGCGTAGTCATCTTCGTGTTACCTGGCATGCCTAGTTTTGTGCACTCTACAGCACTGGTTAATTTTGTTGTGTTTGTATTTTTTTCTGATTGAATGGGGCAGTCAAATTTCAATGCAGTTTTAATATATGCCTAACTTCACAATGCCCACGGTCTTTGTTAGATTGGCAAAAATTAGGATTTCTAATGATGTGAAGTTTCTTTTTCTTTATTCTTAATTAAAACTGGCTATGTACTTCAGCTGAACTTCCTAGTAAGAAATAATAGGTAAGTACTATAATAATAATTAACAAAGTACTCCTAGGGTTTGGCTTGAAAATCAATTTATTGAAGACAAAATAATTCTGAGTGTATTTTTCCAAAAAGTCCCAAAAAATGTATTAAAGAGGTCAAAGAGGTCACAGGAAATGTAAGAGCTACATATACCATTCAACTTTATTCCCGGGGCTTTTCTTATTATCAGCACCAGTGCTTCCTTCACCATCAACCCTTGGCTCTCACTCCCAGCAGTTTAAATGGAGTTTTCATACTGATTATCGCAGAATCTCTCATTAACCTGATTTCTTGCTCTTATTCACCTTGTCATGATGGTAGAAGATATTGATAGAAGATATAGATTGATGAGAGAGATGACAGGTAGGCAGATGGATGAATGGCTGGCTGGCTAGATAGACAGACAGACAGACAGACCCATGAGAAGATTCCATTATCTACTTTTCTCACTTCTGATTCTAGCTCTGAGGTCATTGCAAGACAGTCATCCTCCCTTCTAAGTTTCATTCCAAATTCCTTTGGTTTATCAGTGCTATTTAGCAATCTTTTTTTATTACCACCTATGTCTACCATTGATATTTTATCTATCTTTACAGACCATATCATCTATTATCATCTCTCATGAAACATCCTACAATATCCTAAGTTTCAAATTTGTTTCTTCTTTCTTTGTGCTTATTGTTCTTTTAAGATTAATCACTTATTTTACTGGAAGATTTTTACATATCTTAAGTCTCTTATTAGTCTATGAATTGCTAGAACATAAAGATGATGCATGTAGTTAAGTGTGGTAAATGTTTGTTGAACTGATATTTCATAGTATATAGCATTCTTTCTAATATAGACTTTCCATTATGAAATATGGGAAAATAAAATTGCGTTATTTTTGCTTTTGCTTTCTAAGATGCATTGGGGATTAGAAAGGCTTTAAGAAGTAATGGCCCTTCTCCAAGAAAAATTGCATATAAACTTTGTTTATATGATATTGAGTCTGTCCTATTATTATATGTCATTAATGATTAATCCAGAGTCTTTCCTCATGAACCAAAAATTAAAAGAGGTTTGCAATAAATATAAACAAAACCGTAAGGTATAAATAAGAACACAAAGATCTCTGGTATAAAATATGAGAACATATAATGACAATGCTTACTTAGCTAAAGTATAATATTATTGGTTTTTTAGATTCTGCATATATATACATCCCTAGGAGATGGAGAAGTATGATGATGGGTCCCACTGGGGAGAGAAAGCACAGAAAGGAGGTGGCCTGTGGACACTTCAGAGTAGCACATCTAACAGTCCTAAAGAGGGAAGCTTTCTTATCTTGAGCCTCCAGTTGCCACTCAGGACTGGGGAGACCCGATTCCTTCTGCCTCGGCCTCAGAGACAGTAAGGAGGAGCAGAAAGCATGGCTTTCCTGTAAGCAGCTCAGAATCCCTGGGACATGCTCGGATCCGAAATCAGGAAGTTTAGAGAAGCAGAAGCCAAGGATACCTGTTCTCCCCTCTCCATAAGATGTGAGGCAGCCTATGTACAAGACCTCAACAGAAGTCTTTTTCCAAAGACAAGCTAACTTCTGGGGTGTACCTGCAGGTCCCTGATTTACATTTACAGAAAAATATACATCAACATTTGAGGCAAACTTTCAGATTTATGACCCTAAATTTTGACTTAGTTGTTATTTTATTTTCTAAGAAAGCAAAGCAAGAGAACCTATGAAAATGTTTACTTACCTAAAGTATGATATTACTGGTTTCTTAGATTCTGCATATAAAATAGCTGCCACTACACTTTCAATATCTGGGATTTTGCTTTATAAGATTTCTGTTTGATTTAACAACATTTTATAGAACTCTTACAGCCAATAATTCCATTGAGGATATAAACCTGATCAGATTATCTACTTATGCATGTAATTGAAAGAAGGAAGAAATATAAGTTAAATTAGTAACTGACTTTACATGAAATGTAAGCAAAATATATTAAAAAGAAACATAAATTTAGCATAATAGCAACTGTCACAAGGAATTATAGCCTAATAAAATATTTAAACAAGATTCAGAAAATCACTACTGTATACTACCAGACATACAACAAATGCTTCAAGGCAATGAAGAAAGGTAGAAAAGGGAACCAAAATTGAAACAAGATGTTTGTTGTTAATAATTTGAGTAAATGGAAATAAGATATTAATATTAGTTCTATTTTAATATATTTGACATTCATCTTTTTATTTGTACAAGGAATGAACGTTAAAAGTGTTTGACAATACTCAAAAATAAAGTTTCACAGATTGTGCAATGTTTTTAGTTATAGCAAATATAATCTGCCCATTCTGAAAACAAAATTCTTTTTGATGGATCCAATATTATCTGCTTTATATGAGAGTAAGCTTTATATGAGAGTAGGCAGTGTTGTTCGAAATTTAACTATTTTTACTCCAAGCTGGAATACTGCCCCTAAATTATACTTGCTAAACACACTAATAAATTTCCAATAAAGGATATTCTAGTCTGATTTTACAGGCCACTTCTTATGTGTAAGAATACTTTATGCTGGTATTGCTTCACTGTGATATGATTGCATCCGTAACTAGCTCTGCTGAATGACAGCCAGTATGCATATGGGTGGTCACGGTTCTAAGTGAGCCTTTTGGATTTGCAAATGTTTTTGTTTATCATATCGCACTACGACGTAAAACTGGGCTTATATTTTTGTTGTTGTTGCTCATTTTCATCTTTATATTCTTCCCCATCATAGTTTATATTCATTTCAAGTGGTTCGAGACAGCACGACCATAAAGTTTTAATAGCTCAGTGAAAACCTCCATTCTAAAATTTTAATTTTTAAAGCATATAAGAAATATGAATATATACTTCCAGCCTTGAATTCACTGAGTTCTCAATGAAAATGTTATTAGTATTTTACTTATAAGTACAGTTAACTAGGGCATTTATAAAGCTATTTATTAAAAAACATAAACTGATGACTTTCATCATCCTTACTTTATAACTTCTGATTATATTAATTTAGGTCCATGTAGATTCTAATAAATTAAATAACTTAATAGTGTATTCATACTGTGCTAATTAAGCATCACGTTTAATTCTTAATTCATGCTCCACTTAATCATGAGATTTATTGAAAATTGTTATTACAATTCCAAATCTTGTATTTGTGTTTTTGAAAACATTTTCTATCAGATGGGCTTGGTGAAGAACAATCTTATATAAATTGAAAGATGAAGATACATCTAAAATCAGCTGGGGATGCAGATCATTCCTTACCTCAAGAATCAAAGATGTGCCTATGAAAATTTCCTGTTTATCTAACTAATTTTTCTCAGATGAGAAAATCTTTATCTTTGAAAGCATTTGTTATGAGGAATCTAAGAAGATGTCACCAACTTTCTCTCTCTCTCTAGCACCAACCCAAAATCATCTCCATCTTAGAGGCCAATGACTTCTGGGTCTGCAAGCAGGGCGTCAGTCCTGCAGTCCTGACTGAAGCCACTCATGCCTGCCGTCGCCCTCTTTGGACTGAGAAAGAATGGAGAAAGCAGCACAAAGTCCTGGTACATCTGTAAGCACTAAGAGGAAGGTCAGTATAGGCTACAAGAGTGTCCCCTGACTTCTGGGCCTACAAAAACCTAAAAAAGCATATTGGTCTGAGTCCTCTCTGTTTTTGACCATACAGAGCACAAAAGAACCAGAAAGAAATTGGTGGCGAGACTGTTTCGGTACCATTAGCTATTTAATGAATAGAGAGACCCCTCCCCATCCCAACTGACTGACACTCCGCCTCCTCCTTTAAAGGATGTGGCAACTGAAGTCTCCAGTGGTGACAATGAACATAACAAACCAACACCAGAAGGAGGAGCAGCGATCCAAGGACTTGCATCCAGAAAACAAAGACCAGACATTATAATTTAAGTAGGGTCCTCTCACTACAAAAGAACCAAGTTCTTAATACGTATTAATGCGTAGCTGAGATTACAGGCAGGCAGGAAGGCACTAGCTTAACTAGTAAGTGGAACAAGAGCAGCAATCAAGCTGGAGCAGGGCCGCCCTGAGGACAAAGCTAATAAGTAACCCAAAAGGCTGCCAAGCTGAGTTTGAAGCTGCTGCAGTGCCAGGGGCCCTGGAAGGACAAGAGAAAGGACAATGGCAGGCCTTTGTTTCTGTCAGAAGCGACCCTCTGTGGAAGAAAACATTATTCAAGACACTATAAAGCCACAGATCAAGACCAAACAAATAGGAGCACGCAAAGATCAAATACATAAGAAAGTAAGGAACAGTGAATGAGAGTCAACAGAAATAAACATTGGTTTGGATATCTGAGGACTTCAGACATTGCAATGGTAAGATACAAAATAAAATAATTGTGCTTTAAATGAAAAATAAAGCAATAGAAACTAGCAAGAGAGAAGAGACTTTCAAATACTGCAGATTTGAAAAGAACCAAATAAACTTCTAAAAATGAAAAATAAAGAAATTTAATGGATGAGTAGAAAACAAATTACATACTACTGAACAAAGAATAAATGAATTGGAACAAAATCCTGAAAGAATAAATAAGCCAAAAGAAACACAGAGAGGAAATGGAAAACCAGGGGTCAAGGGACTTTGACTGTCTCTTTAAGAAGAAGGTTCGAGATACACAGAATGGGAATTTTAGAAGAATCGAGGAAACCAAGGAGAGGAAAATTCAAAGGAACAATGAGACTTTTTAGAAATAACGAAACATTTAAATCCTCAGGCATAGTAAGCACAAAACATGCCAAGCAGGATAAATAAAAATAAATACATGTTTAGGAAAAACAATGGTGAAACTACAAACACCAAAGACAACAAGATTATATAAACCTTTGTAAATAAAAACTAGGTTAAGAACAAGAAAAGACAACTATACTGTCAGAAGATTTCTCAGTTGACACATTGGAAACTAACACTGAGAGAGACTTTCAGATAAACTGTTTGAATAAGACCTTCCCACTGCAAACTGAAGAAGATGTTTAATAAATGGATGGCATTGTCAAACATTTCTTAGTGCAAGCAATCAGGGGATGTTCCAAGGCATCGCGTAAAACTGAAGAAGGCTGCATGGTGAGCTAAGAGAGTTTATGGTAAAAGCTGTGCAAAAGGGACTTCTAAAGATAAAGAATAGGTAGATGGAAACTTACTTCAGAAGGAAGCTCTGAATGCAGACAACAATAAGCAAAGGAAACAGTAAATATAAACACATTAAATACGTAAAACAATAATAATAATGCTTAATTCAAGGGGTGACAAACTCACATAATTACAAAAAGATAACTATGACATGTAAGTTGGAATATTTAAATTGCTTATAGGTTCTGTTATTTAGAAATAGGTAGTAATATTCATTAATTTCAGACTTAATGCCTGTTAAAACAGACTTATGCCTGTTAAAAATGTAAAAGCAGTCACTCAAAGAAGAAAAATACTATACAAGATGCAAACTGGTAAAGAAAACAGGGAGTATTTGTTTTTTAAGAAAATTCCAAAACAAAGAAGGATAGCTACAGGGAAAATAATACAAAATTCAGGATAAATAGAAGGCAATAATAATATTGAAAACATAGTCCTAAAAATCTACCGATTAACAGAAAACAATAGATATGATAATTTAATAACAATATCCAGAAGGAAAAATATTTGTTATAATTCAAAACAAGCCACTTTAAAAGTAAGAAGCAAAGAATGATTCAATAGCAAGATGAAGAAACTGAATAAACTAGTCAGTTATTTGTAAATTATCTGTAACTAATACAGAGTCTCTAGTGTGATGAGATTACCTTTGATAAATACTATTAAAACACAAGAGGTTGGGGGCAAATGGTCAATAAAACTGACTAGGAGAAATTAAAATGGTTAAAGACAACATGATAATACCCATTTTCATTAGAAATAAGAAATCTGATTAAAAGAAGATAACATTTCTTATGCCAAATACACAAATTGTTTTTAAAATGGTTTAAAAAAATTTTTGACAAGGATACAGGAACAGAAATTCTTCCACTTTGCTAAAGACAGCACGAATGGGGACATTTCTAAAAAGCGAATAAACAATATGTCACAAGATGCTTTAATATATCCTAATTTTTGATCTAGCAGTTTTTCTTTCGTAGGTTAGGATGCAGGGTGATGTGTAAAAATTATTTATGATCTTATCTATAATAGTGTGAAATTAGAATCAAGCTAATTGAAATAAAATAGGAAAAGAATTTTTATACTATAAAATAACATGGCATTTTAAAATCAAACTTAGAAGTGCAAAGTATTCTTATAACAAAGGAAAAAAATGCAAAATTGATACAGACTATACTTTCAGGTGCGCCCTGGTGGCCTAGTGGTTTAATAACTGGGCACAGTTCACATGCATCTCAACGTCCTGAGTTTAAGACCCAGGCCCTGAGGAAAAACCCAAAATTGAACAACTAAATAAAATAAAGTGCTATTTCTCCTCTCTTTCTGCCTGCCTGCCTACTTGCCTTCATTCCTACTTGTATCTTTCTTTAAAAAAAATTTATATATACATATATACACATACATGTGCTTTCGGTTGTATAAAAGTATGTATATGCAAAAGGGAAATGCTGGAAGGCAGTAAAAGTTCTGGCAGTAGATTTTACAGGTGATCAGATTATGGAAGAGTTTAATGTTCATTATTCCTGCATTTTTTCCATCATGGATATTTATTACTTATATATTTATCAACTATATAATCAAAGTATAACAGGAAAGCCAGGGGAAAACGAAGTGCCCAGGCCAGCCCCTGGAACGACTGTCCAGAGAGATGGAGGCCAGGAGGCAGTGTGGGCGGGGCCGCTGGCTCTACTCTCCAGCAGCAGAGAACCCGGGTCTTGCTGCTTCAGGAGGGAGACCAAGGGTGCTCTCAGCAGGAGAGCTGCTCACTGTGTCCAGCCTGGACTCCAGCAACATGCCTGTCACCTTGGGAGAGAGGTTTCTTACACAGAGTACTAGGCAGAGCCACCTCAATTATTCATGACAATTTGAGCACCTGCAATCAAAGAACACTACCTGAACTTTAAGTAACTCTATGCTTATAAATAGCTTTACAAGAGAAAAAAAATCCCATTAGATACATTAGGGCCTAAGAGGCATTCTCAATTTGAACTAAAATCAGCATCTGCAAAGCCTGGTGTGAGAGTTGCCAGGTCAGTGGGAGACTCAGACCCTGTCACTCCCTCTACTGGTGCCTGAATCTGTGATCTTGCACAAAGTTCTGACATTCTCTCTGGTGCATGTTTAATGAACACTTAAGTACTAATCTTTGGAAATATACCCCAATGGTCATTCATATTTTCAAAAATTGAAATATGGATAAATTATGGTCAGTTAAAAGGTAATAGGGAATTCCAAACTATAAACAATATACATAATAGTTACTATTCCTTCCATCAGAAATGATTGAAACATTTTTTAATAAATGGCAAAATTTCAAACTCCTGGTAAATATACATAGAAGGGCCTAAAATTTGAGAAATACACTGTATATTTTACTTTCACCTTATTGTTACTTTTATTTTTTCCCAGTTTTAAAAAGTAGCAGAGTATACCATTGTACAAAAGACAATTCAGATATGCAAAATGAGCAACCCATATCTATTAGATAACTAGATATAATTATTAACTTTTTATTAGATAAGATTCATCTATGTTTATAAAAATTCTATCACTATGTATATACCATTTTTTAGTATAAAATAAATCAACTAACATGTTTTACTGTTGGCCATTTAAAACAGCTTCTAATTTTTCAGTATCATAAGTGGCAGGGTAGGAATAATTGATTTAAAATAATTAGAAATAAAAATAGAAACAATGACTAATACCACAATAAATACTACCAATGACACTTAAGGACTCACAGTAGTTTATAAAACTTACAACTCTCCCTTTTTCCTTTCCAACACTTTCCCCCCCAAAAAATATGAGTAGTAAATGTAGCCTTTAAACATTCTGTCAACCTAAAGGCTATAAGTTGATTTGTCTGTGATCAGGCATTTGCTTCTCTTGTAGTGGGACCAGATCTAACAGGCCCCGTTACCCTAAGTCACTTAAGGGGAAATAGGTGTTTTTCCATTTCTCATGGTTTTTATAAATTGCTTAAGAAAACACATATTTGGTTGTTTGAGAGTGAGAGAGAAAGAACAAGGTTTAAATCACAATAATTTAAATGCACAGTTTTCTATAAGACTTCCACTCAGTCAAGGAAATCCCACCCTTTTCATAGGAATCTCATGAATATTAACCAGTCTGATACACTTGTCCCACTAAACGTCCTTATCCCATACAGGGTGGCGCCTGTCTCTCTACCTTGGAGCATGCCCCAGTGCATGTCTCATCTGTGCCCTTTCTTGCCTGGTGTGTTTTCCTTTTCTTATAAACCTTTCTCACAACCATTTCTGACTGTCTTTGAACTCTTGTGTGCCGGGTAGGAAGAATCTAAAAGCAAGAGCCAAGGTTCCCATTGCAAAGGAACCTCCCAAGGCCTCCTATGTCAACAGGATATATTAGGAGAAATAAGGTCCTGTGGCTCTCAATGAATCAGTAGAACAGTATTAGAGGTTCTGGTGCTATTGCAGTACCAACTCAAGAGTGAAAATCATTACTCTTTCTTTCGGGCATTTCAAAGGAAAGACTTTCAAAATAAGAACACTTTATGCATAATAACCTAGTCTGAATCCGACCATTTCTCACTGCTGCAACTGCCAGCACCCTGAGTCTCACCACCACTACTCTTGCCTGGATTACTACACTGGTCTCCACTGGTCTCTTTCCCATCCTAGTAGAGACCGTAGGTTTCTTTCTATGCCTCCTTACAGTTTTCATATCAGTTTATCTGCTGAATTCAATACCAAAGAATGCATTTCTTTGAGCTTCTCCCCTGGTCTTCTAAAAAGTCGCCCTCAACCAGTGATCGAAGGGAATGAGGACTAAATACTAAACTGCATCATCTCTGGAGTCAGGTAGTATGTCTTGTGTTTTAAATTGAATCCTAGATTTTTCGCAATAGAATTAAGTTCTAGTTGTCCATAGTGGTATTGGCTATCATCCATTTCCTTTCTCATGGTTCCACCTCCTCATCAGTGCACTGTTGGGGAACCAAATGAAGATATGCTCCTTCAAACCTGATCCCTTCAAAAGTCAGGTTATATCACTATTCTTTTAAAACCCTGCTGTTGGCTTTCCTCTTCACTTAGAATGAATGTCAAAATCTTTTTAATGATCTGTGGGACCCTTTGTTGCATCCTTTCACTGATCTATGAATTTTCCAGACACACTACAACTTAGGGCTTGTCTTCTAGCTATTTCCTCAGCCTGGAACATGTTTCCCTGAGAATTTGCTGCCCGGTTCCTTCCTTCACCTGTTTCAAGTCTTTCTCAAATCTCACCTTCTCAATGAGGTCACACTACCACCCTATTTAATATGGCATATTCCCCCCAAACCCTTATTCTGCTTTATATTTTTTTTTCTACTGCACTTACCACTTCCTCGCATATTAAATAATTTACCTTCTGGGATATAACCGCCACACAGACAGGGCACTTAATGGTCTTTCCTGATGTTTCTCAAATGCTTAGAACAGTGCCTGACATAGAGGAAGCATATCACAGGAATCTGTTCAATAATTACCATAAATTATCCTGCTATTGTCTGGGTAAATACAACTCTTTCAGTACAAAAATAAACTACTTTTTAAGATAAGTTTCAAACCAACTAAAATTGCATATCTATTTAAATTTAATAAAGCATTTTAATTTTTCACTACTATATAGGAAAATATTAAAAAATTTAACAGATAATTTAGTGTTTATTCATAATATTATTTTCTTTTACTCATAAAGTGTTTTACACTTAGAATTTTGCTCCAATTTTCTAAATACCCAATACTCTCCATTTATTACAAAATGTAGTCAACTTTACATAAAAGTTTTCAGAAATGCGTGTACACTGCATATATTATTTCCATATATTAAGCAGCACACAATACCTATCAATATGTCAAAGTAATTCATTTCATATTATATCTCATATCCTCCCCTTAACTGGACCAACTTGGGACTCTGATGCATGCAAGTAAAATGGAAGAGAAATCCATTCCTTCCTTACCACATTATGAATATCCAAAAAATTTTACGGAACAGTAACATCCAGTGCACTTATGGTCTTATTGTTTATTTAAATATAGAATTTTAAGAAAAACTCAGTAAAGAAACTTTTAAGCTATTTTGATTTTAAAGTTTAACTAAAATCCTTAATGTGATTTCAGAATAAACCTAGGCTTCAGAATTCACTGTGTAAGCAAATCAATAAACCACACTGTACTAAATTATGTATATATATAAAAAAGAGAGATCAGAGCAGTGGCCAGTGTAAAGTAACAATGGAAAATAAATCACGTATATGCAAATTTATGTGTCAATATAATTGATATGTGTATAAATATACATATATGCTAGATAACGTTTCACTTAATAGCACATATTATAAAACATTAATAGAGCAAATACAATTTTAAATATCCTGCTTCTACCTCTATTATTTGTAAAGTATGTCAAAAGAAGAACTTAGTAGTTAGCTCCAGAGATTCATTTCTGATATTTAATTTTTAATAGGAAGAAGGAAACAACTGAAGTTCTAAAGAGTCATATGAGCAACATAATTTTTAACTTGAACTAAAAAAATTCTAAGTGTTAATTTCCTTTGATATTTTTGGATATATATTGCTATAGGGAATTTAAAGCATCAAGATAAAAATTATTTACCCAGTGCTTATGATTTTGAAACAGAGCATTAAGGTACTCAGTTAACAAAACTACCATTTTACTAAAGTGAATTTAAGATACTATATGTGCTCCCAAGCTGATCTACAAACTTACAGCAATTCCTGTAAAATATTAACATTTCTTTAAATAAATTGACAAACTTATCTTAAAATTCATGTGTAAATTCAAGGAACCCAGAAGATAAGAACACTCTTCAAAAACAGTAAATAAGGAGGATTCATATTTGCTAAATTCAAAATTTACTAAAAGCTACCATCATCAAAATAGTGAAGTATTGCCAGATGAGAGACGTAGGGATAATGGGATAATATGGAAAAACCAGATATAAAGCCTCACATTTATGGTCAATTGGTTTTCAACAAGAGTCTTAAGATTATGAAATGGGAAATATAACTTTTCAATAAGTGCTACAATTTCAATAAGTGTTTCAGTAAGTAATACAAAATTAACACCATTCTATTCTTGGTTACATACACACAAGAAATAAGAACACATGTCCACACAGAAGCTTACACATAAAAGTCACAGCAGCATCTCTCAAATTATCCAAAAAGTAGAGGCAACCTAGATAGTCATCAACTAATAAATGTGTAAACAAAATGTGCTCCATCTATACAAACAGAATGTGATCTGTAAATATAAAGGAACGAATTAATGATCGCTGCCACACCATGGATGAACCTTGAAAACACTATGCTAAGGCAAAGGAGCTAGTCACCAAACATTATATATTGTATGATTCCATTTATCTGGAATGAAAATAGAGAAAAAGGAAATCTATAACATAGATTTGTGCTTACCTAGGGCTGAGGGAGGAGGCTAGGAGAAATGGAGCTGAGGAGGTGTGACTACTAAAGGGTTGGGGTTTCTTCTGAGAGATGAAAGTGTTCTAAACTTGATTTTGGTGACAGTAACAACTCTACACTCAGAGCTGTCACACTGTACAACTTAAGTGGAACTGCATCGCTTATGAATTATAAAGTTGTTTCTAAAAATGCAACACTCTAATGAGTTGTACTTGATTCTCAGTGATTTAAATGAGAATATACAATGCCACAGAAGAAAGAGAGGCACACCTGTAATTATATTGCTGAGTGAGAAAAATCGCAAGAATAGCAATATTAACACAATGCTTTCTGGAATAAAAAGCACTTTCACAATGGTCCAGCAGTCAACAAATGACAAAGCAGAATGAGTCTCTTGTCCTTTCCCCTGAGTTCAAACACAGAGAATACATGAAAATTAGGAAGCTGATGATTCTCAGGACATACTCAGTAATTCATTTAAAATCTTAATGAAACCATTTGGAAAGACAGAAATTGGTTAAGCCTCATGTAGGGAGTGGCCGACAATAAGAAAGGCTGAAAATCACCATTGTCCTTGTTGGACTGAGGCCCGTCCCTCCTGCCATGGGCAGGAGAGAGGCAGATCAGGCCCAGTGTAAGGCCAAGGCTGAGAAGTAATGACACAGGTGCTCTTAGTGCAGGCCCATATAAACGCAGGAGACTGGACTGTCTCTCAGTATTCATTTCTCTCCACCCCAACAGCTGACCTAGCATTTACATCAGAGAAGGGCTACCTTCTGATGTTAAGAATAATGCTTCCAAAGGACACATTAAAAAGCACCTGTGAGCACAGTGTAGAGTCAATGTTTTTATCCGGCTTAAGTGGATACTAGTAACTAAAATATTTATACATAGAAATAAAAATGATCTCTGAAGAGTATACATACCATGAAAGAAATAGAAGAAAACAAACAAACTATATGTCAAAGGAGTCAAATGTAATGGCAGACATGGAGCCACATTTACATTAAATATAATAAATGGCCTTAGACAGATACAGGAGGGCGATGGAGCAATCATAAGCAGCTATAAAGAAAAACTAATAGAAAAAAATTAACAGGAAAATAAATAGTTATTGAAGTCAATGAATGGGTTAAGTGTAGAAAGGATACCTTCTTATAAAAAAAAAATCAGTATAATGAAATGTCAATTTGAGGAATACTCCCAGAGGCATAAGAAGAGATTTAAACAGTGGAAATAATGAGAAGTTAAGAACATAGCTTATAAAAAAAGTGTCAGGAACATCTAATAGGAAGGAGAATAGAGTGAAAAATATTTAAAGACATTGTAGCCAAAGATGAGGCAGACTTATACAAAGTTATAGGCATGCAAACTTAAAGGGTGCAGACAGCCCAAAAAGAAAATGGAGATCATTTACAAAGGACAAAGAATCAAATGGACATCAGACTTGAGACATTATCTTTTTTCATTTTTTTCTTCAAGCAAAGTTGTAGGCAGGAATGGAGGTCAGTAGGCAGGCAGGCAGGAAGATAAAGGAAGAAGAAACCATTTTTTTCAAATTTTTTCAAATTAGTCGTCCACACTGGTTGTTACCCCCAGCCCTGGGATACAAACCCAGGTTCTTGGGATGTATGTGGACTGTGCTTCTCCAGAGGCAGCTTACCTAACCACTATTCCACTTGGCTTGTCCACCAAGACAATCTCTTTAAAGTTGTGAAGAAGAGAACTTTGAAACTAAATTTAATATTAAACTATTAATTGAATGTGAAGATTTTAGCAGGCATTAAAGGTCTCAAAGAGTATGGCACTTAAATCTTTGAAAACTCCCCTGGGAGAATTTACTCTAGAGAAGAACGAAAGAAATCCATTCTTAAGTGTTAACTGAATATAAAGAGTAAAGAAACCTCAATATTATTCAAACATGTAAAGAAACAAGTAATCACACAGTATCTGTGGATAAAAAATTCCAGGCCCTATTAACATGGGGTGAGGGGAACAGAGGCGGGTGAGAACATTCTAAATACTAATTTTGTTTGAGATGAGCAGGGCAGGAATATACATTCATAAGCTTTAGCTACTGCTAGGGAACAGAAGCAAATAAAAAAACAAAGCCAAAAAAAGCTAGCATAAACAACACACACACAATGGAGTGGCTAAAATAATCTGTGGGAATGTAGTAATCGTTGTGATTATAAATAGATTTAAGGTTAGTGATCAAAAGGCAGACTAGACTCAAAAAAAAAAGTGGTCTTGTCTATAAAGGACACACAAAGTTGGACGTCAAGGAACAGAGGAAGGGCTCTGCGTAAGTATGAACTAAAACAAAGGAGCAGTAGAAACAATTAAACTCCACAAAATACATTTTAAGGAAAAATATCATAACAATAAAGAAGAAAATACAATTTGAAAACATGAAACAAAGATAAGATGACTGGGAACACACAGACACACTAAAGCACACTCCCGAGTAGCAGCTGGTACCTCGCTGACACACACATAAAGGTTAATTACGTTGGTTCCTAAAGTTTTGTAGGTTTCTGCTTCTTCAACCATTCTGTTCCCTCCTATAATGTATCGTTTACATTCTTTTTTCTCTTGTTATTTAGGTTTTAACATATTCAAGAATGTTTTAAATAAGTGAAGATAATAAAAAAGAAATCTGAGTCACACAGTCCAGGTTTTCCATGTGATAAAGGTTTTATACTCATGTTTTTTAAAAAAGGGTCCAAAATGAAATTGGAGCACTTGCTGTAACTTTCGTTAAATCATTCTGTCTCTTGATTTCTTCTCAAGAAATGGAAGATACACATAAATTTCATAATGTTCTAAGCTTCCATGGTAACGTATGATCTAGAGTGATTAAAAAATCAAATATACAAAGCCAAAAAAAAAAAGGAAATATCCTCTAAGACCTGGAACTTTGTATATAGCATCTGTGAAGTCTGATTTAGTGTTTCGTTTTTTTTTTTTTTTCCAGAATTTAAAAAAAATGCTGTCAACAGAATCAATTATATGTGTATCTAGGTTTTTGGTGAAGTCTGTTTTTACATTTCTTGCTTTTCTAAAAAAAAAGCAACTTCTGAAAATAGCAACATCAAATTAGTTACATAAGGGCATTTTTAAAAAAGGGGAAAAGACTGAAATTCTACAGAGTAAATCTTCCAACTTCTTACTGTATATATAAAATAATAATAAAACTAGTCAGCATACAATTAAGTTAGTATGCCTCAAAATGCTTTGATTAGTCATTAATCACAACTGTGAATGTTTTTTTAGAAATTTATTCTTTTCAGAGTCTATTTCAAACATTATTTCAAGATTCTAATACCACATTTACTTACACGAATGAATTGTTTCAACATGCTCTCTTTCTATACTTGTAGTAAAAAGTATACTAACACAGCCATTAAACACAAATAAAACATTTCACTGTATGTCACAACATTCAAAAATTGAACTATGTAATTAAAGGGAAGTTCATCTCCATCCATGTTTTATAGTCACCTTTATTAATAAAGAGATGTGGGTTGTTAAGCAAGGGGCATGGGTACTCCAAGGATGAAGTGTATATATAGGTGTTTTGTTTTTTCCTGTCATACCTCTATCTTAAATTCCTTCAGCTCCTATCTGTCAGGGAAAGGTTGCTAGGTGAGCAGTCCGTCACTCCTGCCTGGGCTAATAGATTCTCTAGTGGCTTTTGTTACAGCTCATGTCATACTATCAAAACTATGTGTCTAGAAAATGGCATAACATATGTAGCTGAATCTTGTCAACTCTAGATACTCAGCCTCTGTTTGGCTTCACAAGCAGATGCAGATTAGAGAAGCAATATAAATATGCAAAGCACAGTGGTCCCCTTTCAGCACCACTGTTCCTACCTCTAATGGCCCTCGCAGGAAGTCTGTCTGTTCAGCTCCTACTTCCAGCGCTACGTCAACAGAAGCAAAGGGACGGCTGGCCATCTGCTGTCGTTCTCGAAGCAGTTGCTGGAGGGGGTTAAAAATTATTTGTTTTAAAGTAAGTTCGAAAACATGATGTTCAACAATATCTGGTTCCACTTTTGAGCAAATAGCACTTGAAATTTAGGAATAATCTAATATGTATATCCCTATCTAACTTGCTAAAAATGAAAATTGTTTTCTCCCCATGGCTGGGGTTATATTTTCCATAGAAGCTTTAAAAGCATGAATGCCTACAAAGAACTTTTCCCCTAACTTTATTCCACTGACCTAATGAAATGTACTCAAAAGCACTTTGGAATGTTAGGTAAGAGGTGCAACGTAAGTAAAACATGCTATTACGATGATAGCTATGCCAAGTTTTAACACTCAAAATAACTAATGCACTTGTCTTAGCTGAAAGCAAATAACAGTAAAGTTTAAGAAAAGATAATGAAAAGTTGTCAAGATATATTAATACAGGTTAAAGGAACAAATACCTGCCGAGACTAAGTCTTATAAGTCATCAAGACCCTCTGCCAATTTCTATGAAACCAGCAAGTATTGTTACTGCCGTGTTTATAACATTATTCTAAGCCTTTGTGTTCATTATTTAGAATGAGGAATGATTAGTAGAGGAGGCAGCAGAAGCTCTTTGCTGAGGTTATGAAAGCACCCCCAGATATTTGTTTCTTTCTCCTGTGTCTATCCTGGGCTTTGCACAAGCGGAAATCAATAAACTAGCAAGTCCCAACTAACTACCAAGCTAATTTATATTTCTGCCTCTGCTTGTAATTATATTATTCATTAAGTCATGATAAGAAAAAATTAATGACCAGCACTAGATATTGCAAATCTTGCCCTTCTCATTCTATACAGTTAATAAAATTATTATTAAATATTAAAGGGGATGAGCAATGCAATTAAATACTCTTTCAAATGAGAAGAAAATCCTATCATTGAAGAAAGGCAAAATCCTTAAACACAATAAATGGCTTCATTATTAAAGAGATTTTTAAAGATTCGCTGGTATTAACATAACATGTGAACAACTGGTCTTTGAATGTAGCACTATGATGCATCATTTATAAATTTCCTTTTAGCAGATAAAGGAATACAAGTCAACACCTGATGGCAGTTAATTATTTAACATTTTTATTTTAACACTTGACACACAGCAATGACAGTGTTGATACAATGAATATCTAAAACATAATTTAAGGCCTTATTTCATTATTATTAAAAAAAGAATACCCATGTGCCAATATGGACTAGAAGTAATACAACTAATACTGAGTATAATTTAAGTTCTTGAATTTTATAGCTACACAAACACATATATATGTAATTTAGAACAAATGAACACATGCTAAAAAACATTCAAGCAAAAAATAAGTGTGATCTAAAGCACAAAATTATTTACTTTAAGGTAAATTCAAAAATGTTATATAGATAAATATACTAGATATACATACATACATATAGCAAACAGAAACTTGTTTGCGCCTCTCTCAATAGGAGTGGACAATTAATCTGAATATTTTGTCTATAAAAATGCAAACATAATGTTATATCAAATGCCAAGGAATATTAAGTGTTGAAGACACTGTTCAAACCAAGACACACACATAGACACACACACACACACACACACACACACACACACACACACTCCACATTGCTTTTCCTATAGTACTGCACAAATAGCCTCAAGAAAATTATAAATTCCAGTTTGGATTTGAACAAAAATTTCTAATATTTGTATAAAAAGTTTCTTTATCTGAATTAATTCTCCTCAGCTTACCAATGGCATGTCATATAATAAAGTGATTTTCAACAAAATGAACAGTTCTTTCCTCACCTTATCTTGATCTTACACCTAAAAGTTTTACAAAATATTAGTAATGAATACTCAATGCTACAAACTGTAGCTTAAGTCTATTAATATTCCAACTTCACTACCTTTGACTAAGAATAGAGTTACCTGGAATATAATATCGTGAACTCCCAAACTCATAATGCAGAAAAATCAGTGACTATTTGAACACTTTTGTTCACATTTATTTTTAGTAGAATATAAACTATTTTTAAAGATTCTACTTTGTCACCTGAACTTTAAATTTCCATCACTTTTTAGGAACTGAATGCCTTCTACAGTATTATTGGCAAATAAGAAGAAAAACATTGTTCTTTTCCAGGACTACAGAGCACTGTAAGTTGGTAAAACAAGACACGGTAAAATAATAATAATTAGGGCACAAGATAATGTACAAGAAAGAAAACATACAGGAAATTAAGTAAATGAATTAACTCTGGGTCGCTTAGCAAGAGACTGGTTGAAAGACTCTGGCTGACAAACTGAGTTTCTGACTTTGGAAAAATAACACAAATGTTCTTAATGTGAAACTTAGGAAGGAGAAACCACTTTCTCCTGAAATACTGCTGTGTTGAGGTGAAGGCCCTAAAATACTAAAATGGAATAACGTGGAATTCTCTTTGCTACTTCTGATCTAAGTCGTAACTGTAACAACTGTTCTCCCACTTGCCAGTTATTTTCTCGAAGCAAGGCTGCCAGAATTTTGCCTCCTCAATGTCAGAACAAAGGAGACACAAAATTGCATGTTTACAACTTAAATTTTGTCAAAGTTTACTATAAATACTGACAGGCAACATAGCTAGACTCTAGAAAGAGAAGAACTGTGTTTGAATACTTTTCTACTACTTAGCTGTTTGAGTTTGACCAAATTCAGCCTCTTTAGGCTTCCATTGTTCTCAACTGGAGAGCAGGAATATAATGGTGCTGTATTAAAACTGCATCTATAACTCAGAGGACTCGATTTGAAATCCATTGCTTCACCCACTCATTACCTATTGAACTGTAACCAAATTATATTGATGTTGCTATGACTTCTTTTTCTTTCTATAAGTTGGGAAAAACCATGATATCATAAGATTGTGACTCGAGATGATGCTGTGGGAGAGCTCCACACAGAGGCTGCCATGCCATGAACTCTCAGTAACTGCTCATCGGTACAATTACTATGGTAAATTTCAAGCATGAATTTTATCCTTAAATATTGCACACTCATTACCAGCGGCCCATTTTCTTTACACTAGTGACACACTTTGCTTTACCAGTCTCCCTTTGAACAAATGTTGTAAATTTGCAAGACAGTTGGATAATGTCATGCTTATGGTCAAATGAATTCAGATTTGGAACTGCTTTCTGCCATTTGTGACTAAGTGATAAAAACTCAAGCAAGAAATTAGGCGAAAAAAGAAGAGTAAGAATTTTCAGAAATCATTTATGTTATGATGGTGATTTTTATACAAAATAAATTTGAACATTTCATATATCCATAAGAAGCCATATAACAGGTGATCTGTTTTATAATTAATTATTCAGCAGAAAGCCAAAGCCAGAAGAACAAATTGATCATAACACAATAGATTATAATCATGATGCCATAAACACTGAGTGAAGAAAATTAAAAAATTGAAGAGCTGCTCATTTTTGTTGTCTATAACAGCTACTTTATTATTCAAAATCTCTTACCAAATGATGAAATTAAAAATAATATTCTAATATGACAGTTATAATTATGATTCTCATATATGATAATTACTCCACTCCATACTACTACCTCAAATACTGTATCATTCTCCAGAGTTCATACTAGTTACCTTTCCAACGACCACAAAGACATGTGACTCTCTAATAGATGTTAGGATAATAGTGCTTTAAAACACATATAAAACAATTTGGTAATTAACTCTGTCCCTGAATATCTCCTTCCTTCCACCTCTACCTTTTATCTATCCTTCTACTCCGCCTCCAACTATCCTTCTGTTGCACTCCACAAGATCATCTCCTATGAGTCATTTATCATATTAGGAAGACACTGTCTTCTCTATATCTGTTTTTTGCTGAAATATTTAAAACAAATGTCTATTTTTCAATTTCCTATAGCACTTAACTGGTAGTAAATAAGATTTGATGAATAAAAAATGAAAGAGTGAATTAAAGAATAAAGGTCTGTATCATCCAAATGTGAGTGAAGGGTAGGTTTTGATAATACTGATATTATTAATAAGTCTTTAAAACTCTTATATGACCTTGATATTGTAGAATTAGTCTTATCCTCCCAAGAGAGTATATATTCCAATTCTGGGTATTTATCCAAAGAATATGGAAACGCTAATTCAAAAAGATATATGCACACCTTGTTCACAGCATTATTCACAATAGCAAACATACAGAAATCACCTAAGTGTTCATCAACACATGAATGACTACATAAGATGTGGTATACAACAGATGAGTGGATTAAGATGGGATACATACATTATATATATATATATATATATCTGTGTGTATATATATATATATTATATATATGGAATACTATTCAGCTATCAAAAAAGGTAAAATGCAGTCATTTGCAATAACATAGACAGACCTTGAGATAATTATCATGAGTGAGATAAGCTAGGATAAAGATAAAACATTCACTCATGAGTGGTATATAGAGAAACTAAAAATAATGCAAAACAAAACAAAATCAAATCAAATATAATAGACTTTTAGTCTATAAAATCAGAATAATGGTTACAAGAAGGAAAGGGGGAGTGGGAGGTATACTGAATAAAAGAGATTAATTATATGATGAAGAAAGAACTAGACTGGTATTAGTAAATTTAATGTAAAATAATCAGATGTTCATTTACGATGACAGTCACTGCAATCATATATAATGTTACAATGCAATGTTCCTTCAACATAATCGAATAAAAAGGAAAATACCCAAAACAGAAAAGTTATAGAACATTACAATAATATAATATCTCTACTTTCATCTTTGCCAATGGATGCCTGAGACATGAGAACTCATAAATACCAAAATATAATGTAACATATCTTTAGACAAAATCATTCATATCAACACTTTGCTGCATTCTACAAACACATTCCCCTTCCATCTGCCTTAAAAAAAGATGTGGTATATACACACAAATGGAATACTACTCTTGTGGCAAAAAAGATGAAATTTTGCTATGTGCAAGAACATGAATGCACCTTGAGGGTATTATGTTAAGTGAAATGACAGACAGAGTAAGATAAAAAATGTATAATTTCACTCACATATGCAAGGCAAAGAAACAAAACAAATAAATATAACAACAATAACAAATCCCACAAAAAATATCCAAGAGGAAACCTTTAGATTACAACAAAAAAAATGTGGCTACCAGAGGGGAAAAGGGGTGGTGGCTAGGCAAACAGGGTAAAGGGAATCAATGGCATGGTTCTGGATAAAAACTAAACTTTTGGTGGAGATCATGTCACATACACACACGTTGAACTATAATACCATACAACTGAAGCCTACATCATGTTATAAACTGGTGTTACTTCAACACACATTTTTAAAAATCAAACTAAGCATATCCTTATTTTTTAAACTAAGATACTTGTAGATCTGTATTTCAGGTCAACATCTGTTGCTCCTCATACATTGCAATATTACAAAGATTCTGAAAGGAACTGCTATGAGTCATCATAATGCATTCATATTTTTTACTAACAATTATATTCCTAAGAGTGAAAGTTATAAAAGGGGTCCACAAAATGGTGTGAGGAAAGAAAGAGAAGTGGCAATCATTTAGTGATAATGAAGTAGGAAAGCATGATATTCTATGATTTGATATAACTAAATCTGGAAGGCACAATTCTTAATTAAGCTCTTACTCAGATCAATGAGCTCTTGTTTCTAGTATTCCCGTGTGAAGCTGATTTCCCTAGGTAGTGATGTTAATACCTAATAGGAGTGGTTTGTTATAACACCTTTGTTCAGGTCACTGTGGTTATGTTTTTCTACGTCTCTACATCTTTGACCTACTGGAACTACACTGCTATTGAAATAATGTTGTTTACTTAAAAGTGAAAGTTTTGGAATAGCTTCCCAACAGGTATTCACTGATTATATCAAAAGTATTCATTTTCACATTGTAAATTGTAAATAATTGCTATTGTAAATAATGCTGCAATGAACATGGGAGTGCATACATCCAAATATCTCTTTCAATTGGTGTTGCTGTGTTTTTTAGGATAAATACCCAGAAGTGGGATAACTGGATTATACAGAATTTCCATTCTTAATTTTTTTTGAGAACTTTCCATTTACAATGTAATACTACTCAGCAATCAAAAAGATGAGATCCTTCCATTTGCAACAACATGGATGGACCTAGAGGGAATTATACTTAGTGAGATAAGCCAGAAGGAGAAAGACAGACGTTGTATGAATTGTTCATATATGATACATAGAGAAACCAAGCAAATGAACCAAATTAAACCAAAATAGACCTTTAGTCTGTAAAATCAAATTAGTTGTTGTAAGGGGGAGAATGGTGAGCTAATAGGTAGAAGGGGTCAATTTAAAGGTTAAGGAACAAGTGGACTGGTAACAGTATATACAGATGTTGATTTGCAATGATTCACACTTTAAACATATATAATACTATGATGCAATAGTCCTTAAAATTATTTTTAAAGTATTAATTTCCAATGATTTTTAAAGATTCTTTGCCAGTTGGCATTTTTGCAATATTTGTACTAACTTGCAAAATAAACTTCAGTGATACCCAGAAGGGATTTCATCATTCAGAAGACTCCAATAAACCCTAAAGTTATTCAGTTTTTCTTATTACTTGAAAGCAACAATGTCCTCAGTTGTTAAAGTGCCTTAACAGATTGTCAAGGCAGGTTGTTCAGGTTTGCTGTTGAGCAGTAAAGTGCCCCAAACAAAACCTACTTTTACTATCATAGAGCCAACTACTAGAAAGTATCTCTAAATCTTTCAAAATAAAAATTCTAATATGCCTAATAAATACTAAGAGTTTAAATCATCATTTATAATTATATATAAGCATCACATGTGTATGTCAATGTATATTTCACGTGTGAAAATGTGTATTTAAATATATACACATTTTACACATGATAAATCAAAGTAACATTATAACCCAAATTAAACTAAAGTTCATGTATGAAAGTCCAAGGGTTAAATAATGTCAGTAATGAGGGTCTTGATCATTTTTATAAGGCTGAATATATAATTGATATGACTAAATATACTCTCCATAGATTTTTAGAGCAAGAAAGGGCCTCAGAGATCCTCTATACCAGAGTTCTTCAACCTGTAGACCATACAAAGTCCTCTAATGGACAACTGGAAAATCAGAAAATCTGAACCCCACACTAATAGATGACACTTTTCTTGTGAATATTTTTTTTTAAATTTCAGTGGATTCAATCATTTAATCATTAGCAGTTAATTTCCACTCATCTAGAACCAAAATATAATTCCATTGTTTCCTTAAATTCTTTCAAATCTATCAATACTTATTAATGCTTGAAAATAAAACAGAATGGAATAAATTCTGAAGTGACAAGACTTCTTTAGAATTCCTTACACATCCCCATTTGCTGCATAAAAAACTTGAAAAATATCTTAAAAGGCAGGATGAGTCCAAATTCAAATACCTATTTCTAAAATTTCATTTTATATCTTCCTTTTGTCAAGTTTAATGGTTCTCACACTTTTGTGTTTATAAGATTCTAAGCGCAATATCAACTACACACAACATGGAATGATATTTGTCTCTACAAGAGACCAGTCGTACATACTGATTTTAGATTACAACTTCCATGGAAAATATGTTTCATGGAATTCTAAAAGTTGCCAATGTTATAAAGAGCAGGGTGGCATAAACTATATGGATAGGTAGCATCACAACCATTTCCATTTCATAAAGTATTAAAAGTTTCCTGCTGACAGAAATTAAAGAAAATCTGTCTCACTGTTTCTAAGAATGCATTTTCAATATGGACTGTCCTTTAGTTTAAGTTTAGGCAATGTTAAAGACAAGAAAAGTATAGCAGATCTTTCTTATCCTTATGTGCTCATGGTTAATTCTTAAACATCATGAGAGCCCTAATCATGTTTCTTAAACAATCACAATTCTTTCTGATTGCTATTTGAAACAAAGAAAATGAAGGAACATCTAAAGATAGTCCATATACATCATATACGGACTATAAGGGCCATAAACCTTTATGGAAAGTGGGTTTGATTTAAAAGGTACAGAATACCAAAATTCGAATTCTTCTTAATTCAAAAGTTATAACTGGAAGCATCATACAGGATTGCTTATAAAATCAGTTAAACTTTATTGACTATTTTGTTCAAAAAGATCAAGCTCTTTTGTGGGACGGAGCAAACAGAGAAAGGTAAAATAATATTCCTATTAAATGATCAAATTCACTCCAGAAATGACTACATATTTGCTAACACTTGTTTTGATATCTTAATTTGCTTTTATCATTAAGTTGGAACATATATTATCTAGCTCACTAATGAGAAAAATGTATGACTGTATGTCTTCTGTTACATTTCTGCATGCATTAGCAATAGGAACTGATGCTCAGTGCAGTCTTACCACCTTGTAAAAAATTTTATTAGAGACCACAGCTTATTTTGGAAGTTCTTGTCTACCTGGCATTCCAAACGGAGAATCCTTGAAGAGTTAAGACTAAACTTCTGGGCGGATTTCCTCCTCTTGTACCCTCCCTCATTCATGCCTCCTCCTCTCACTTCCCTTCCTCTTCTGCTCCCTCTTCCCATTTCTCCTTCTCCTTCTAAATAAAAGTCCATTATTAGGACAATTTGATAGGATTCTTTCACATTTTGATTTACTTGAAGAGTAAGTTGTTTGATTATGATCATTCGTGCATTGAGAAAATTTTTTCCACTGATTTCCAACTGTGTGCCTACTTCTCTAGGAACTGAGATATGAGGTGACTCTTGATTTATTCAGCATTCTTTTTCCATGCTATCAAAAATTATCAGGGACTCTATAGAATACCTACTAAGAGACTGAAAGGTAGACAGCAGAGGAATATTCTGATGTTTGGAGGGAGTACTTATGCAGCCTGAATTTGAAAACAATCAAGCTTTATTACTTAGTGAAACAAACACACACACACACACACACACACAAATCACAATTTTTGAAGGTTATTTCAGTCAATTTTACAATTAAAATTTGAATTTTAATCTTTTCTTTGCTAACATCACTGATTTAGGTTTTGCCAAAGATGACCTCACTTCCAGATGAAAGACATAATGCACAATGGATTCGGGTAGAAGAATCAAACACTTGCTATTGGCTTCAGATAAGATCATCCCTTCTGGTGAGCAACAGCAAAACACAGTGAACCTTTGAAAGGCAGTATTTTGTTTTGCTGACACTTGTTAATATTAACATAAAAATTCATAAAATAAATGCATAATGCCAATTTTAAAGATTACTCTGGACATGTAAATACCACACAGAAGTCTTTTTTTGCTCAAAACATATGTAAGCAAATACAACTATTACAGACATAATCACTGTAGGAAGCAACATGGCTAGGGGATGGAAAGATGGCAGAGGGAGAAAGTACTTTAAATGGGGTGACTACGGGGGCGTCCTAGTAACTGATACTTACCCTAAAACATTGAATACTCATTATAGACACGCATTCTGAAAACCTCAGTAGTTTTACCACTCCTACCGCACCCAAACAAAAGATTCTTGCTCATGTAATTTTTTTACAGATCCAGGTAACACCCCAACTGGCAATTCAGCAAAAGAGACCATGACTGCTTTGAGCATGTGACTCTGCAGTCTTGACTCCATTAGTCCCTGATGAGGGGGCAGAGAAGTAACTAGGAATCCTGTATGGTTTTGTCAATGTCTCAGACTAGATGTGTCACACACCATTTCCATAGTCACAGGCCCACAGTAACTACACAGAGGCCAGAAAAGGTAGGGGAACAAGTAGAATATTAGGCTAATGTAACAAAATGAAGCAGAAAAAACAAAACGAAACAAAAAAAATCATTTCAGACAGGGAACAGCAAGTATAGAGTTCCTGGGTGATATGAGCTTAACGTGTTCAAGAAAGAGAATGAAGGTCAAATCCTAATAAGCCCGGTGGAGAGGTGCAGAATGTTCAAAGGATAACACTTAACTTTACCGAGGTTAGGAGAAATTCAAAAAACGTGTAAATCATCAAGTACCATAGGAACCAAACAAATTAGATTTATTATTTTTTAAAACACACGTTCTGTTTGCATTGCCCCGAGAGTCCATTCCTATGGCATTAGAAGTAGCTGGGAACAAACAGGTGAAAGAAATAGGCTTTAACACCTCCAAATAAAATTATTTAAGACATAACTCAGAATTTAGCAACAGCAGTTAATCTCAAATACAATGAACCCAGCTCTCCCAATAAGTACCAAAAGGTCAATTTTGTATGTAACCTTCTTTAATACAAAAGGCCAGGTGGTTGTAATTTATCTGAACAAATCGAAATGAGCAAAAGGATGAGTACTGAAAAGGTCATTTAAAAGCTAGATCCTCAGAATGGAAGTTTAATACATATTACTCCTCGAAGAGCCAAAGTAGGAAGCTGGATAATTTCAAATGTTGAAACAGGCACTTGAAAAAAAAAAAATCCACAGAGAAACCCTCCTGGTCATACTGTGAAATATAATACTCCCCCAAGTTCGAGGTCTATGTTGTAAGAGAAATACTTGTCCTAGTCTCAAGAAGAATCGTATATAAATGTCTTTGATGACCAAGAGGTGCACAGTACAATCAAGTCAACCTTGACTAGTGGGAAGATAAAAGCAGCCGATTATGAAAGAAATGACACAGGCTCCTCCTGTGCCAGTAATTTTGACTGGAGGTTCCTGTGAAAATAAGGTCCCCCAGTCAATCCCTCAGTAGTTCCACACCACACCACCCCCACCCAAGAATTAATTTACTAAAGAAAGTTTCCCCCCCGCCCCCAATTCTGGGAATCAATGCAAAGCTCAGGATTCAATTCAGAACCACAACATGCTAGGGTCTATGTTAAGAAATTCTTAACATAGCCTAATCTGGTTAGTTTTCTCATTTAGTGTATAAGGAATTCATGGCGAACATTTAAATAGTCTATGGCATTAATTCTGAAGTTCTTCCAAAGGTACTTAGATCTTCCTGCAGACAGAAATGATGCAAACACTGGGCATTTTCTTCTTAATCAATATTTAAATTTTTTTCTTTAACGAAAATGTGATTATTTTTCTATTAGCTAAATGGAGTCATTTTCAGTTCAATATTGAGAAACTCTAAAAATAGTACTTTTAAAAAATGTTCCTTTGTGTAATAAGAAATCTGCTAATTACAATTTTTTAAAGTCTCTTTTGGAAGATAGCTATGATATTTATGGACTCATCAATATGATAAATAAATAAGTAGTGTTATTTGTTTTCAATCTTTTGTGAAGAGCTAATTTTTTTAATAAGAGCTAATTTTTTTTGAAAGTAATTTAAATCATTTGAATTTTTGAAAAGTGAATGACAGTCTGATGCAGGATAGATTACTGAAGACTGATATAAATTGGATTTCTTACGTACCTGGAACAGTGTGTTAAACCACAAAAATCAGAAGGTAAGAAAATCAATGCACACAAAAGACTCACTGGAATAATTCATTCTCAGAGTTGGAAGGAAGCCTAGAAGTTACCTACTCCAATTTTCTCATTAAAGCAGAGTCAAAAGTGTTACGATTTTCCTAACAATTTTCATCTAGCATCCTCAAAAATATTTGTCAAAAGAACCACTTTTTATCAAGGTAGTATTTTTCTCCCTAAAGTGTATAACACTGTTAGAAACTTAATTATACTGAATAAAAACTGATATTCTTGTGCTCTTTTTAGGTTGTTATATTTAGTATACTTCTAATCTCATTTGTTAAAATTCCTTTAAATATACATTATACATTTGACATTTTTCTCATGTCATCAAATTTGACAACTGTAATATCTTAAATTCTTCATTTATTACTTATGCCACAAGCATTCATGAACATTCCAGTGTTCTGGGGGAAAGGCCAGGCACCACTGTACATGAGCTATGAAACACAGTCCTGTTCTCAAGGAGCTTACTCATAATCTCCTAGGTAGGACAAAACTGTTACTCATGAAACACGGCTTGTAGCATTTCATTTTTCAGTGATCCTCTAACAACGTAAAACAAACACAATATTTCTGAATAGTGTAGAATATGGCAGAACTATTTTTCTTAATGAATCCCAAATGAACATACCTACTCTTCTTTTTCTAAATAGATTTTTTATGTTTTATTTTTAGGACAACACTGTAGTTGAACCCAATCAACAATTTCTGGTCTGTCTTACTTTGAGCTTTGATCAAAACCAGTGTTTCTGTACTTAACATTCTGAGTGATTTTTTAAATCTAAATTAAAAACTCAACACTTTAATTTTTTTTCATGTTTCATTATTGTTTTTAACATAATTTTTGTTAAGTATAGAATTCTCATGATCTTCCAACTACCCTAGTTGTCACAGTCTTTGATCAGGTCAACACCACCTGATGGCAATGAGTTGCCTTCTTTGCTAGTAATCCATGGCAAATCATAAAGATACCAAGAAGATGACTTTTTCTTTTTATATTCCAGTGTTTCCTCTGTACATAGTGATGTCAAAATATAAAACAGATAAATATGGATTTAGAAGCATTTGACTGATATTCATAGAATGTGCCTATATATCTACTCTGGGAAAAGACAGATATACAGAACCCAAGATTACTTCCTACAAGCAGAGTAGGACCACTCTCTTTTACTTTCAAACACTGTGAAGTCACACTTAGTCTACTGTAAAAATTTATCCAAGACATACCTTCCCTAAATTTTGCCCTGAGGTGCAGCTTTCTGATTATAAACTGTTGAATACATTGTATACACTTGTATGAGGACTGGGTCCCAATTTGGGGGCAAAGTAGAGAGGTCTTTGCATACCAGGGGCTTAGTCAATGCCTCACCAATGATGACTAAACAGTTTCTTGGCTCATTCATTCTTATGGCTTAAGAATGCTCCTAAGAACTTCTCTACTTCTTCTATGGATCTTTTCTCTTCCACTTATCAACTAGCTGCTACGTGTTTTCCTGAATTTATTGGTTCATGGTATATTCCCATCAACAACAAAAAGATCTATGTATTTCCCTATACCACATATGTTCTATATATGTAATAACCTATATATTTGCTTTATTATAATGCAATATATTTCCCTTCTAGGTATATTCCTATTAACAAAAAAAATCTAACTGTGTAAGTATTTCCCTATACCACATGTATTCTAATATGTAATAACCTATAAATTTCCTTTATTCTACTGCAATATATTTTCCTTCTACCCATCTGCCCATAAAACTATAAATGTTATAATCAAGCCATTTATTTCCTGGTTGATGACAATTTTAAATGGATCAAGGAAAAGAAATGAATCCTTTATTATCTTATTAGAGTCCTTTCTCTAGAAATGAGCACTTATCTAGCAATCAACAATGAATCTATTGAACTGATAAGGTTTCCAATGAGTAGCCCCTTCTAATCTAATTCTAAACAAGTTGAAAAATAAAACGATAAGGGACATAATATCATCTTTATTAATGAAGCTATTTATTGCACCTATTTTATTAAATGAATTATGCCACTTCCTTAAAAGTTGAACAAATAATGGGCAGCCTAAAATATAATGATGCCAAGTATCAGCTTGACCATCATTGGGTCAATGACCTAAGGAGCACCATTATTCAAGTGCAACTTTTCCTAAACAGGTAAGCTAAGGCAGGGATTTAACTGTAGGGAAAAGAAAAGCTCTTTAGAAATCATTGAGAAGAATGAATTTGCTATTATTAAAGTGAAAGAAGTTACACATGCAGCCACTACTGTGCTTTGTTGTTCTCTATAGCACTCTCCACCACCTGCCAGGTTATTCATTTTGCTTATTTGTTTAGTCTGTCTTCCCAATGACAGTACAAAGATTTTTATCTATGTTAAAATCTCAGCATCTAGAAAGTAGCTGGTACATAGCAGATATGAGCAAATATTTGTTGAATTAAGGAATTAATTTAGGACCATGAGGCACCTATGGATGAGCCTTAGAATCCTACGGCTTGAGTACAGAGGCTCAAGGTCACTCTCCACCAGGTGACCTCGGATTGTCTCTGAATTGACTAGTAACATATGAAAGCTATTTTTCTTGGAAGTAATGTCATGAAGATAAGCCATGGTGACTGTCACATGAAATGCCACCTCACAAGTTAGCATGGGTGTTACCTGTCAATCACTCTCCATTTAGTATTGGGGTAAATGGAAACAATGCATGTTTAAATATACAGTCTTGGGAGGAGAGGCATCTGAATAAGATGTGCTTGGGGCTGATATTGTTATAAATTTCTAAGCAAGAGGGTAACAATGTCTAACAAATAAGTATGCAACAGACAAAATTAACCTCTTTATAGATTTCTCCCACTTAAGACTTAAGCTCCTAGGTTATGGATTCTGAACAACTCACATGGACCCATTTGCTCAGATAGCACTGAGTCTCTGCTAGAGCATCTGGCAAAACTGAGACCTAGTTTAGGCAACCAGTTTGCCTCCTGTAGAGGCAAAGGATTGGCCTATTTTCTAAATTTGGTGATTATGGGAACAGTGCTGTGAAAATCTTCTGCTAGCATTGATTTGTGCTCTTTAAAAATAAGGTCCATGAAAAGCTTGATACTGAACTAATTTAACTGTGTTGACGCTGAAGGAATTTTCATGTATTTTAGTGAGAAACAGTCAATCCCAGCTTTACTTGTGAATGGAGATGGTTTCTGGCTGAGACTAAATAGAGCAAGAAATATTAAAGGATAGTTTTTAGAACTTATCTGAAGAACTTTCAACTCACAAAGATAAAATTTACCTTGGACTTTATATGACTTGTACCTTGAAAATAATAACCTTTTAAACTCAAGAAAAAAAGATTTCCCCTGGAAATTTAATAACAAGAGGGGATTTTATTTAATTCAGGGCATTTCTGTTGTTGGAATTTTATTACTGCTGTATCTTTACATATTTTAGTATTTAATGTGATTTATTATTTAAGCTAGCATTTAGTATTTAATGAGTTATTTAATGTACTTAATGTAAATATTGAGACATAACTTAAGGTAGGAAATAGATTTGGGATAAATGATACAGAATGTCGTTGTGGTTGATTTATTTGTTATTCCAACCCATTTCAGAGCAAAATCAAACTGACAAACTTGGGTGTCAGGAGAATATCCAAAGAAGCAGTAATTGGAATTAGCACCCTCCTTCCTGAAAGTGGGAACAGAACAGTCTTCACAAACTGCTATCTATTTCTCCAGGGAATGTACCTCCCACACCCACCACAGGCTTTACGGTTAAAGTCAATAGATTAAGAGAATAAAAAGTGAGGCAAAGTGAGAAGGAAAAACTTTTTATCACTACTACCTTCTTTGACGGGGTACTTTCCATAAATAAGCTCCTAGATTCTTGCCCGCTCTTTATTCATTCTGTTCCTGGGGGGTGGAGTGACTTACTCTAATGACAAATTGTGATAGGAATTCCAGTCTGCCTCCTTTCCTCTTAGAAGTTGATCCTTTTTATAACTTCCTGTCTAGAGGGAGGTCTCTTGAGGGGTAAACGTAAACCCTGGTCTACATTATCTATGGCAGTTGACTAAATGTCTAATCCTGGAGCTCAGAATTAACAAACTCATTTTGTGTATAGAAAGAAGGCCATCTCATTGTTTAGTTCACATCTGTTGTAAAACTCAGGTAGAGAAGTGAGTGAAAATATTGAGGCTCTTCATGAACCACCAACAATAATTATATTTTTAGTGTCTATTTTTCTATTTACTTCAAAAAAAAGATCAGCTATTGTAAAACACCTTGCTGAAGTCAAGATGTGCTGTATCTGCAGCATATCTTGGCTGTATCAACCAAGTTATCCTAACCAAAATAATAATAATAATAATGCATGATAAATTAAAAAATCAGTTTTGAATTCCTAACTCTGCTAGCTCTAGACTTTCTAACACTATTGCTCCTACTTAATAAATTAATTATTAAGACATTTAACTTTAGCATCCCCTAGCCTATGACTAAACATAGCTTTTCTGTAAATCTTCTGGAGTCTATCTTCCTAATATCTGGGGTGTATATTGGCCTACCTTCTATATTCCTTTCCCCTAGTTTTCTATCACCTAAAATGGCATGATCCATTTTCTCTCTCCCAGGATTTCCCCACCCCCAACATGGTTAGTCATTTTTTTCATAATTCTCTCTACCTTCTGGGAGTTGAAGCCATCAGCAAAGCAAGTCAAGACCTGATCATATCTTCGGCTTTCAGCGGAATGTGCTTTTTTTTCAGATGTCCAGACGCTTTCTATCCCCCTAAATTACTCTATCTTGACTCAGTGCCAGTTTTGTAATCTGTCTTGGGACAAAGACAATTTATCACAGGCCATGCAATTATGACTGCACACACTTTCAGCTCAAGGGATACATTGTGGAATTAATTCCAGTGCAATACTCATTAGACCGCCGTCTCCAAAATGTAAATATTCTGATTCTCGTGCTCCTTTTCCATTGATTACATCCTTATCCATACTGTCTTGGCTCATAAGCACCAACCCTTCATCTCAGAACTATAACATTACCAAAAATAAATAACTTATGGGTAAATTACATGTTTCAAAGTTTTTAGATTTCACCCGTGTATGCTTTCAGTGCTATTTTATCTTTTTTGAGGTCAACTTATAAAGGCGGAGTGAAAAACGCTATATACTATTCCCAGGAATGCGTTAGGAAACTGAGTCCTCCATAATGTAAGATGCTTTGCTGAGACTATGGGAACGAGAGAGAAGGGAGTTAGTAGGTGGTGATGAGGCACTAGAACTCTGGTGGCGGATGTGAAATGCACACAGACTGAGGTGCAAATTCAGTAGCCTGAAAAGCATATATCAGTGTAAACAATAAAAGGCAAAACAATTAAAATATCTGGATTTATTAATAAATGGATTAATAAATGGATAAAGGGATGACTATATTTCTTTGTGACAAAAATGCACGGGGCTGGTTGGCCCCCTCAACAGACTGGGTCCAGGGCAACTCAACTGGCCCTTATGCCCCATGTTAAGATGCCCTGGTTCACTAAAAATGAGAAAAAGTTGATACTTGGGAAATATGAAAACAAATAGTACTGTCTTGTTTAAAATGGGATTACCCTATTAATAAGTAAATGGGGTTAGGCTATTAATAAGTAAATTTAAAAAAGAAATAGGACAGAGTGCTTGTCTTCTAGATTTATATTCTACTTAGATAATGGAGATTTTAAGTATGAAATACTAATTTACAATAGATTTTAAAAACAAACAAGTCAGAGATGCAAATTTGTCATCAGTTGTCAAGTGACATTAAAAAGGGCTATAATTTCAGAAAATAAGTACCTCTTTGTACTAGGCTGATATAAAGCTCTTAAGAAAGCTGACACAGAGTGTGTAGGATTTGAATAAACCATATTCTGGTAACTGAATACTAATTTAGCTCAGAATAATTCTTTCATTTCACAATTCTATTCTATAAGAGTAAATGGAATCCTTTAACCTTTTTTCATATTACAAATTTTGGCATAGTTCTTCTCATTCGTCAAATATTATGCATTTTTTTTTCCCTTCTTCCTTTCTCTTGGAATCTCTCAAATTTTCTCATCGCCCAAATCATTTTCCATGCATCTTCTCTAATCCCTTTAAGTTACAATAACAACAACAAACTTTTAACTCTTCAAACACATTAAAGTAAGCTTATAAAGCCAGTATTTGAAAAATATAATTACATTTGCATCAATCATTTCTTTGACATAAGCAATACCAACATTGCGATACATCATAGCTACATATGCATACTATTTAAATGTGTGACATACCAACAAATACCAAAAAAAATGATGCCACTGCATTTTCTGTTTTAGGTTTTGATAACTTAGAAACTACCTTATATCAACTGACAATTTGAAGAGCAAGCTGGAGAAAATTCAAAGACATCTACAATTATTGGAAAGTGAATGAATTTTATAAATACCATAATTCAGATCTGAAAATTTCATTGGTGTCTGCTAACCAGCTCTTCTCTCCATCAGTAGTAAAACAAATGCATATAGCATAAATAATTATGTGCTCTACTATCACAGCTTTCAACAAGACACATGCATGTTTCCTTTTTGAGATTCCGAAGTAAGCAATTACAATTTATTTTCCCAATTTATTGGCTACTTGCTTCAAAAATAGTGAGATAACAAACTAAGCAAATGTTACTCTAACTTAAATGTTCTCTTGACCTCAAAAATGAGACCGAAATCATCTCTTAATTCAAGTTAGAAGTTACTGTAAGCTCATCGCTTTAAGTAATATATACCAGACATTAGCAAATACACAGAGCCAATAAGAGTTTAAGTGCTACCCTTTAGCAATTCTCTTGCTAACATTTCAGCTTGAACTTACAATAACATTTATGATAATTTACCGTATACTGCTGACTTAAAACATTTAATTGGAAATGATGCAAACATACCTTCAGAGAATAATGTATCAGATCTGACAACATTTTCTTTAGTGCAAACAAAGGGGGAGGAGGAACAGCTATAATGTCACAGGAAATAATGCCCTCTCACTATAAAAAGATCTCTTAACCCTTTCAAAAGAATGGTATTAAAAAAGGAGCAAGAGTTTATATGTTTTCAAATATATTTTTACTATATGTTGGTGCATAATTTTACAAAAAACAGTATTTATTTTAAGACTATCACACCTTAGAAGTGATTATATCTTCATGAGAATTTTGTGAGGTCAGGCTCCATTTTATCTGGGAATAGTAAGTCACAAAGCATAGATGGGACTTGATGAAGGTCACAAAATAACTCTAGTTAAGAGATATATTCCTATTCTCAATGTCTTTTTATTGCAGTATTGACAACTCTAACTTACTCAAAATAAAAAGCTAGAGGACTTCAGGCTAATGGTAAAGAGTATTCAGAATTTCATCCTATAATTATTCCCATCTTAGAAATTATATTTATCCTACCAAATATTTATTGCTCTCCTCAATATTTGAACAGTAGACTGGAAAATGATGCATTTTATGTCAAGTCTATTACATAGGTGATTTTAAAATGTGAAAGGAAAGAGATTCATATGATAAATTGTAAGAAGAAAACATCAAGGAACACATAAAATTAATTATTAAAATTAATTTTTAAATGTAAAAATTAATTGTATTAAGAGGATGCAATTCGTTTAGTCTTCTGGGAAAGCTATTTGCTAACAGATATAAAGAACATCAAAAATGCCCCGATTGTTCAACTCATGAATTCCACTATGTCAGTGAAATAATCAGAGGCATAGCAAGAAAGATTTTTAAATTTCTGATACAGTTCATAACAGTGCAAAATTGGAGAATATTTAAACAATATTGAATATCAAAAAGGCAAAATATCATTACCATTAAAATTATGTCTCAATTTTTAATAACATTGGAAAATGTCAAGGATATAACTTAACAGGAAAAGTCGGGACACTATATCCACATATCTATAAAATCCTATCTGCACATATATATGATAAAATAATATTTGGAATGATGTTACTTTGGATGGAGGATGAAGGGAAATGGAGGGTCAATATAATTACACTAATATTTTGCATAAAGTGCAAGAGAAAAAGATCACTGTAAAGAATGATTCCAATTACATGACTACATATATATATATATATCATCGATATCTACCATCTAAACTTAACTTCTATTTTCATGCCTCAGAGGAAATAAAAGAAAATGTCATCTTTAGAAAATGAACCTAAATTCATTTAAATGCATATTTCCCCAACGTTTCTGTGGAAGTTTCTACGAAAGAGACAAAAGAAGAATATTAAGCATTATTTTGTTATCTTTGAATTGCTTGAACTATTACCAGAAGAATGCAGGATTGTGAAAAACAAAAGCAATCAGAACAATAACTTTTAGTATTTTAGAAAGCTGGCACATTTTACCAGTCATTTATATTTTATAGTATATATGTTACAGAATAAAAATGGCAACCATTACTACTTGCCTGAGATAAAAGCATTAATAAAAAAAGTTCTACGAGAAACCCTGGTTATAATTATTACAATACACACACATCTCTCACTCAAATTTAAGAAACTTATAAGCAGTTTTTTTGGAAAAATAAGCCAATACAGCATTGGAAGAATTTTTTGTGAAATAGAAACATGCTTAATTGATGCTGTTAGAATTAGATGAAGTTATTGTTTCAAAGGCCATTCAAATAACTTAGAGGACAATTCTTAAAATCTGATTGTGTAGTTATTTTCATCAGAAATGATCTAGTATAATAAAAGCTCAATTGCTCTAAACAACATAACTGACTTTAAATTGGCATATTTAATTACTCGGACTGTGAAATTCATTTAGATTAGGATTAAGAATATAGTGACACAGTTTGCCATCTGGTGGTCAGTGTGATACAAACTGGATGACCTCATGTATTTCTATGTCAAAATTTTGAGGTGGGGCTCAAAATATGAAAAAAAATAAGAGTACTAAATGAATTCATGGATATAATGATAGCCATGATATAGAGCAGTGTATTGTACAATCTGCTGAGATACCAGCTGTGGTCGGCTGAATAATAGCTCCCAAAGATATCCAAGTACTAATCTCTGGAACTTGTGAACATTATTTTATAAGCAAAAGGATTTTGCAGGATTTTGAGATGCGGAGATTATCCTAGATGAACCCTGAGTGCCTCCACAGTGTCTTCATGAAGAAGGAGCCTCAGGAAGCTGACTATAGAAAAGGGCCGTTAAAGCGATGTGACTACTGAAGTATGATGTGATGGTAGAAACTCTGAGGATGGAGAAAGAGCCAAGGGATGTAAGGGTGCAGCCTTTGACGCTGGAGAAAGCAAGAAAATATATTCTTTACTAGACTTTCTGTTGACATCTTGATTGTAGCCCCGTGAAGCTAATTTTGGACTTTTGACCTCAGGAACTGTAAAGGGGATAAATGGCAGTTTTAAGTGAGCTGTGCTGATTTGCTTGTGTCATAGGAAAAACTAATGTAGCAGCTAAATCAAAGAAGCTGGCCAGATATAAGAGCTGTAATAAAAGGTGCAAAAATTAACTTTCTCCATTGACTGATTCTAAATATGCCCATGTCTGTCAATAACCAATACAGTATTTCTCAAAACGTTGTCTTAAGCCTGGAAAAAATTGTCAAAATTGTTCAGACAGAAACCAGTGTGCATATGCAAATTCATTTCTGTCATAATCCTTGTGATCTGATTAGGCAATTTAGAGGAACGGCACAGTGGGTGTGTTCTGCTCTACAATAATTTGGGGGCTCTTCCTTAAATCATGACAGGTATCTTTAAGCACATGTATATTTCACTAATCGTAGGAATGGTTTATATTTTTAAATGTGAGATACTAGCCAAGGCAAGGAGCTAGCCTATATAGGAAGATATTTAGAGTAAAATGAGGTTTGAGGTAAAATTCATTAAGTTAACCAAAATGAAAAGACATCACTAGCATGAGAAGTAATAGGCAGCATATATTCCTTCTCTTTATTATTTTGAACATAACCTCTATGATTTCAACCAAGTCCAGCTTTCTGGGAAGCGAAGAAGAAAATTTATACATGTAGTGCCAAAAATGTCAATTAGCATTTGAATCACTGCAATGTATACTTCATGCCTGAAAGAGAGAAGTGTATAGACTTAAACGTTTAGTTTTCAGTATTCAAAAGGATTCATAGACTAAGGGTCAAGGTCACAGTCAGGTACACAGAAGCATAAATTTTATTTAGGGCGTTCCAGTGCAATATTTACTGACTACAGGCCAAATTCTTGGGACTTTGTTAGGTACTCAGAATAGAAAGAGATGCCTCTGTCTTCAGAAGACATGATTTAAATCTACCAAAAAAGAGAAATCCACATCAGTTATAGCAGCAGAAACAGATAATTAAACTTAATTCAGAGTACGTGAATTCCTAGGAAGACTAAAAGATATGCCCTAAAGGAGGGGTTAACTAAGAGAAGAAAGACCAAGAGAGGAGGGTTAAAGGAGAAGGAAGGAAAGAGAGAAGAAACAATAAACAAAAGGACTAGAATAGGAAATGTAAAGGCATAGCATTATACAAAACGATGGAATCATTAATATTTGCTTTGCTTAAAGCATAAGAGAAAGTAATAAAAGTGAAGTAAGACTGGTAGATAAGGTCTCACTGCCCTATCACAGAAAATATTCTATGGGAGATGGGGACTTAGCTAAATCAGCTTTCATTTTTTAACTTAAAAAATGTGTTAGTGCAAGATGCAAAATATTGTTAAGCTGTATTTTCTTAAAAATGTTTCCTGGCTAATATTTCGTCACATAATATAAAAATGGAAATGTATTTAAGAAAGAGTACATTAACTCATGTATGCATTTGAAGGATAATTATTTGTTATGGATGTAATTTTACCTGACTCCTCAAAAATATGTTAAAGTCCTATCCCCAGTACCATACAGTGTTATCTTAATTGGTAAAAAGGTTGTCGCAGTTATAATTAGATAAGAAGAAGCCAAAGTAGAGAAAAGTGAGCTGTCAATCCAGTATGACTGGCATCCTTATAAAAAGAATGCACTATGGAAAGACAATGACATTGGGAGAAGGCCATGCAGAGATGAAAGCAGAGATCAGGGTGATAGATCTACAAGGCGAAGAATGCCAAAACAGCTAGCAAGTCAGTAAAAGCAAGAGGAGAGGTACCCTCACAGTCTTAGAAGGAAACAGCCCTGCCAACACCTTGATGTTGGGTATAGCCTATAGAACTGTGAGGCAAATTTACATCTCTCTCTCTCCATCTATTCATCCATCCATCCATCCATCCACCCAACCAAGCACCCATCCATCCTCCCACCCCACCCACCCATCCATCTATCCATCCATCCATCCATCCACCCCACCCACCCATCCATCCATCCAGCCAACCAACCACTCACCCACCCACCCATGCATCCTTCATCCATTGCCGGCCTTGTGTCACAAACCTGGTTCCTTGGGTTTTACATGGCCTGTAACTTAATTGCCTTAGTTGCCTGAGCCATAAGAATGCTCCACAAGTTTCTTTTTTCAAGTTACTAAGCTTGTGGTACTTTGCTGTAGGACACTAATACAGTTATTTAGTGAATCATCCATGTACTTACAATTGCTTAAGACAAATGATCAGTATCCTATATTCCCTCCCCAGATTGCATCTCCCTCATTCCAAATAGTATGTATATCCTGCATATTGTGTTGTTCCGCTTATTTTAAGTGGTTTTCCATAGATGTGTGTTGCTAAACAATATATGGTTTAGCTGTAACTGCTTTCATTCTTTACTTGCAAACTCCATCCTGCAATTTGAAAAGGACAGCTATGTTACAGGTTTTTGCTATCACAAGTACTATTGTCAAGAAAACTTTTGTAACCTTCTTCTAGTGCATATTTGGAAGTTCTTTTAGGAATTCACCCAGGAGTACCCAGTGTACACCTTCAGCTTCGTACCAGCTGATGTTCAAAGTAGGACCAAGTCACTGCTATATATGAACATTAACACGTGTACTGTCAGATGGAAAACTTTTTCTCATATGAATAAATTATTTCTTAATGTATTTTAATGATTTTACTAACTAGTAAAGACAATGATGGTTTTTTTTATTGTTTATAGATTTTATAGTTTGACTACTTGTATTTCTGCTTCTTTGATATTCCCCTGTCAAGACTTTTGCCAATTTTTCTATTGAGATATCTTTTTTCTTATTCAGCAGAGCAGTTAGACCAATATTTTGAACCATCATGACAATATTTTTGCAAATATTTTTTTTTTTGATAGCAAGAAGTTTTCAGTTTTGCTATAGTTGCATGTTTTCAATCATTTCCTTTATGATACTTGTTATTGAATTCCAAGGAATTCTTTTGGGGAAAAACACTCTAAAATACAGTCTTAATATTTTTTCAAATTTAAAGTTTTGGGTTTTTACTTTTAGTAAAATCTGATTACCTTTACTTTATTAATATTCATGCATGAGGCATGCTGAGATCTTATTTCATGTTTTCCATATAATCAATTGCCCCACCGTCATTTATTATTCTATCCTTCAGCCACAGATAGAGAAATCAAGTCAGAGATCAAAGTTCTATATGTTTTCATGCATCCATTTGAGGTCTATTTCTGAACATCTTATTCAATTTCATAAGTTATCTGTCTGTAAACACCATATTTTGGTGTCTAGAAAGACAATTCCTCAAGGCAAATCATTTAATTATTTTCTAGAGTATCCTTATTTTCTTTTTTATTTAATATCAATTTATTTTAAAATATATTTTGATATCTACAAAAATAATATACATATATTTTCCTATAAGTTAATAATGCATATTTTACATAAATCTATTAAGTTAAAGTATAATACCTAAATATCCATGAACCTTCCACCAACTCAAGAATTAGAATGTTACTAAGAGTTCCATTCACCTATATATGCTCCTTCCTTATTTCATTACCCAGTTTCCTCACTACAAAGTAACTACCATTGTAAATACTTTGGGCTATTTTTGATGTTTACAAAAATGTTCTCTAACTGTGGACAGTCCTAATCAATTTACTTTTTTCACTTATATTTCAAACATCTATCCATGCAAGTCCACGCTTTATTTCCAATGATTTGCACTGACATATATCAAGTTTCCAAAGAGATGTGGGGGTTTTTTTTGTTTTTTGTTTTAGTTTTTGCTGGCTTCTTTATCCTTTTCTTTTGATCTATTAGTTACCCATGTAAAAATATGATACTTCCTTAATCACTGTAGCTTAAAAATAATGTGTTGCTACTTTAAAAGGCAAGTTATCTAATATTTTTTGTCTTGAATGGCTTGGATATTCTTGATACTTTGTTCTTCTCCTAAGTAAAACTTTTATAAGCAAATCTTAAAATTATTTTTTGTGTTGCAATGGAAATTTCATTAAATCTACAAATCAATGTAAGCAGAACTGAAAACTTTACTATGCTGAATTTTTCTATACATAGATATTTTCTCTGCATTTAGTTAGATCCTAATGCCTCTGAATTTCATAACGTCATAATTCTTACATTATAATTTGTATGTGCTTAAATTATTCATAGATAGCTTATATTTTTGCTGCTACTATAATAATATTTTAAATTATATCTGTTATTTGTTGCTTGTATATATAATTGTGAAATCTTCTCTTGTATATATGGCTTATTTCTGGTTAACTGCTAACATTACAATATTTCTAATTTTTCCATAAATTCAATTATATTTTTTAAGTAGACAAACCTAATTTGTAAATAATGATGATTTGCTTGTTTGTGATCTGTATACCTTTTAATTATTTTCTTGACTTACTACACCAGCTAAAGACAACAGTCTCATTTTAAATAGAAGTGTAGGGAGGGTATCTTACCTGTTTGTGGATTTTAAAAGCATGTTTCGTACCTTCTTCTATTGAGTTTCATGCTTGCTGTATGTCAAACTTCAACAGAAACTCATTAAAGCCAAAGGAAATTCCTTTATATTCCTAGTTGGCAAATATTATTTTAATCATGTCAAATTTTCTGTGTCTACTGAGATAATCATATGATTTCCTCCTATAAATATACTAAACACTTGCATTCAAAAGTTGTGCAGTGGAAAAATAAAAAGGAATTATTATGAAGGCAATTAAAGAGCCAAAACCACATGAAGTTACAGATACTAAATGAAAAGAGAGCTTCAATCAGTAAGTGTTCAAATACAGCAGACTTACCCCACTCCTGGTTTTGTCTTTGACCTTTAAGAAGCCTGTGTGACTCAATCAGAATTCTTCATATTCCCTACGTAGTATTCGTAAAACTGTAATGTATTTGCTTTACTGAAATTCATGCAACTGTGGTTTTGAGTTTTGTTTGGCCACAGGTTTCTTTCTTAAGGATTTATTTCATTCCATAATTCCCTGTAATTTTATTGGCCCTGAACTGGTCTTGAATTCCTGGTAACTAGAAGTTTAAAGGCAAAGGTCTTGACTCTCCTGATGATACTTTTTCACAAACAGGAAACTAAAATTTCAGTAGGATAAGGTGACAAGAATTAGAAGACATACTTCTCTGACTACTGAAAGCACTAACCCTTACTCTCAAAATCTCTTATTGGTGTGCCCTGGTGGTATAGTGGTTTTGTCCAATTGAGCACATTCCACATACCTCTCAGGGATCCAGATCACATGCCAGGAATGGAGAAACAAGCAAGATAAACAACTAAATAAAAAAAAATAAACAATGCTTCCTCTTCTCTCTTCCTGCCTGCATCTTTCCTAAAAACAAACAACAAAAACTTCCTGCTTCCTTGTGATTTGCTATTATAATTCCTCATTCAAAAACAAAAACAAAAACCAAACAAGCAAACAACCAAAATGAAAGCAGATACTGCACAAATGAAACTGTGGTTTGGATTTGCAGTTCTATTCACACTGGACAGCCGTATAATGTTTTCAGTTTTGCTTGGTTAAAATTTTACTTTCTCATCTTGTCAATTCTAAATGTGCCTTAGTCTGTTTGTATAATGAGAATGCTACTGTTTAATCATCTGATTACAAAAGAGCTCCAAAATTTTAATTCAATGTCTATGATTCAATGTTATTAACTACTAAACTTAATGATTGGGGGCTTTAGTTAGTAACCCTAATACTCCTGCTAAATAGTAATAGGTCGGAAAACATTGTCTGAAAAAGCCTTTGTTTTTCATGTTTCTGTTCCACAGAGACCTTGTGAGAAGAAAGCTCAAAATTCTGTGGATATGCACTGGTTATGGTCTTTTTGACATACCTAATAAAAAAATCACTAAACAGAATATTGTTAGTAATGGTAATTCATAGATAGCTGCTCTTTTTTGATCATCTTACATTGTTTCCAGATACTAGTAACAACTATAGCATCTTTCAAATTCTACCGAACTCTTATCAGTGTGCCACATGCTAGGAAGGTTCATCATACTGAGATGCTTATACGATCTCTCCTCTTGGAAATTCTGGCATGGATTCTAGTTTCAAGGCATTCAGATTCATGAAAATTCATAAACAAACATGGTAACACAAATCTAGTATTTTACTTGGGACTTTTTTTCCTTGATTTTTCCCCTTTCAGGGTAGTTGGTTTTTACAGTATCAAATTAATTGCATTCATATCAAATTGGCAACTTCTCCAACCCTCTATCCCACCTCTCTCATAACATTTATGTTTTAATGGTTAGTCTAATAGTATAATAACCCCATTTCTCTGAGTGTCAGGACAGTCAAATCTCTAGAAATGACAGAAGTATCCATAAAGAGTTAAATCCTGTTTCTCCATCACCACAATGTGCTGCTGTTCAATATCAATGTGACAAAGAGCATAAATCAAAATACTCTGCCTGGAATTTAAGCTTTACTCAGTGTGCTTCAAAAAGGAAAAGTGGAACAATGTTGAGTTCATCAATTACATCACATTAAATCAGCCTCCATCACTGGCTTGGCTCGACAGCCTTCATCTATTTTAATTTACAACAAAAAGACAGCCAAGTAAAGAACAGAAGCAATGACATAGTCAAAGAGAGACTCTGTCTACTTTGTGATAAAAAATGCTTCACTATGGTACCATTAAGCTATCATTAAAAACTCTAACTCAACATACCAATATTATCTATCCCATGATATTTACATTAATAATATTGATTATGACAGAGTTCTATATCACACTTTTGTCATTAATTAAAAATATATGATATGCTTATATAATAAAGTAAAAATTCCAAATGTAATATTCTGCCAACATGGCAAAAGATAACTATTCCTTTACATTATACAAGATTCTGTTTCTTCATAGATAAAAATTTCTCACATAATAGAAACAATATTCTACAAATATCCTTTGATGAGCTATCAGCCTACCTGTGATACCAAACAGGAAGACTCAAACATTTACCTGAGTTATCTGACACCAAGACAAATGTGGAAACGAGGCAGGTTATTCATGTGTCATGGAGTTCTTGACTTTGAAGTTGAATCATAAAGGCAGGTACATAGAAGAGCACGATCACGTTAACTGACAACTACCGGAGGCAAAGAAATAGAATACTGGGCACAATAAGATGTACTTTATACTTTACTTGTAACATTCAGGTAAAAGATAGATACAATGCAATACCAGAAAGACTATAAGATGATAAGCCTATGATAAGCTTACAATTGTCCTTTTCTAAATGAAAAGCACACTCTCTCTCTCTTTCTCTCTCAGTCTCTCCTCTCTCATTTCCCTTTTTAAATCTATCAGTGAATATTTCCCAAAGTTTTGAAAGCATCACTTTTTATGTTTTCAAAGTCAGTGTCATTTTGATATTTAGAAAATATTGTGAACATCTACACCATGCTTCAAAAGCTCTTTTACCTCTGTGAGGGGTATCAATGGATTGAGAATTGCTGTGTTCATGAGTGTGTGGCATTTTGCAGCATTTGTAAATAACTGGAAAAACAGAAAGCATTAAATCACTGCAAAATGCATTTCTACCAGTCTCCACCTTCCCAAAATAAAGCAAGGGAAAGTGAAAGCATTATTTAATCTAGTCATAACAAGTGCCTGATCCCCAACTGGGGAAAATCTTTTTCAAATGCAGCCCTTCTTACAGTACTTTTGTGTTCCACTCACCATTATGTTAGTTGTGTTGAAAGTCAAATCACATTTAAATAAGTTTTATTATTCCCCAAATATCATTTACTATCAAGAACTTAAATGAATGTCAGAAATACTGGTAAGTGCATACAGAGTAGCTATAACAGTATCAAATTCCTTCAAATGCATTTCATATATAAATTCAGAAGCCATGCTTCTGCCTGCAACCGTGCTACTCACATTTTGCTTTATACAGATATTCTGTGTAATATTTCCTTCCTAAGAACTTGTCCAAATTAGTTCCACAATGTCAGAAATTCAAAGTCTGTCTGGAATTATTGTATCTACTCAATACATACTTTCATATATTAAGCATTTTTCTGAATTCATGTATGTATTTATCTATCAGCACTGCATTGCTATAATTTTACACATATTTAAAAAGCTAACTAATCATAAGAAATGTCTGGTTTTATGACTTGGTATAGAATAATTAATACGTGACACTGTCAGAATAGAGGGTTTTCTTCAGGTTTGCCCATTGTGCAGACAAATCACTAAACTTTCAGCCTTAATTTCTGTAGCTGAAAAACAGAGATAGAATAGCTACACCCAAGAGATTTTATGAAGAGAAAATGAGCTAATGCAGTTTCCCAATTATTTAAAGTCCAGTATTGCATTTTCTTAATACACTACCTATGTTATTCTTTACCTAGTCTTCTAATTTAAATCTATTTGCCCTTCTAAGTAAATTTATTTAAAAATAAGACTAGCACCAAAATGAGCCTTTCTCACTGGAATTCAAAACATAGTTTACAAACAAACAAATATAAATGAATGCTATTTAAGGTCAGTTGTTCAGATATCACTTAGGACAGCTCCAATCACCACTTACAACCACATTCCACAAGGCTGTCTCATTCCCACACTTTGGGAAACACTGACCTAACATATTTCAAGAACTAATATAGATAATAATCATCATTATTTAGAGCTAAGATGTTCTCCTTATGAAGCAGTCACCCAATTGAAAATATTAATAAAAATAATTATTAAACTGGTCGTATTACTAAGACTTCCATAAAACTGAAATCTTTATATTATGCAATTGAATACAACTTTTGATGTTAAATATGATGAGGAAAGAGAACCTAATTTAGGTACATGTTATTAATAAATTAGCAATCTGCTTAATGAAAGCATGTTATTTTTCAGAGTTTTAAGAGAGTAACCCTAGACAAGATGACAAATTTGACAGAAAATTGTTGAGAAAGTTTTGGTGTAGTTGCTACTCAGGAAAGAGACAAAGGCTGATGGCCAAGTACAGCTAGGGAGAAATTTTACTTTTAACTTGAAATGTGGCCACTGCAGGAAAAGTGACAGTGGTCATGAATGGATTGCATGGGGGTGAGGGGGGTAGGGGGAGAGACAGAAACAGAGATACAGACACAGAGACACAGACACAGAGAGAGAGAATGAATGTGTGTGCCTGTGTAGACTGGGGGTTGGGGTAGTGGTAGGGGGGAGTGATAAAAAGGAAAGTGATGTCTAGAAAAGAAAAATGGCAAATAGAATAAAGTGTTATGGATCAGAAACCAGTGTTACAGCTGGTTTAGGATTTATAATTATCAGAAATGTAAATAGTCATTTAATTTATATGCTAGCTTTCTTTCCATTTAAGTATCCCTTTTGGAAATACACTTCGTTGGTAGAAAAAGGGGGCTGGGAAACAGGAGAATAAAGGTTGACAATGGTGTTTATCCTTTTGACTATCCCCCCTTCATATATAGAAATGTTTCTTGCATTCATTTTACATTCACGTTTGTGAGTAATTTCCTTCAGACAAAGGGTACCGAGTTAAGAAAAAGTATGAAAAACAGCATTCTATTGAAAAACTGTAAAGCAACCATTGGATAAATACATTTTTCTAGTCCAATAACTTTGGTTAATCTCTACTGACGTTTGCTCACATTAAACAGTGATGCATTTATGGCTATTACAGTGCTGGCAATAACCTGAATTTAAGTCCAGTTTCACTTCTGCCCATAACAGGATATTAAAAAAGAAATAAGTGTAAAAAACATTTTCAAATAAGTAGATACCTCTCTTCTGCTTAAATAGTCACTAAAGTATTTCTATATATCATAAAAACAAAGGTTGGGGATAGATCCTTATTTGACTAAAACCATCCCTTCCCCCCCCCCCAATTACACATAAAAATCCAACTAATTCAGGAGAAAATTTTCCACAGAAATTGCTCCTCAGTACATAAATGTATAAGATTTCAATGGCTTTGCTAAGTGCCTTTTTAAGAATATAGCAACTTGGAAGCAATAATACCTATATGTTAACAAGTACATTGTATTTTAAAGAGATTATGGGAAAGCAAAGATGGCCTTCTTCACAGATTCGAATGATAATGAATTAAACATTAGGCATAGGCTGAACAACGAGTCAACATTTTATTTTCTAAAATATCAACCTTTTTACAACTATTCTCTGGTTTCAGAACTATGTTTCCATATATTAGTTACATTAGATCACAGTAGGTGAATTTCTTATGAGGCTATTTTTTAAAAGTTCTTTAATAATCTAACATCTGTTGTCAAATAAAGTCTTCCATGACCCACTGGCTTCTAAACATAATAGAGTGGTCTTCACCTGTAACACATCTAATACAACGTGTTTAGAGTTCATGGCTCCTGACTAACTCTGTACACTGCCAGCGCCATATAGCAATTACTCCGCAAGTTCCCGCACTGTCAATTGACAATTATTCCTGAACTTCTGCTTCAAGAGTCTAGTAATGGAAGAACAGTTATGGCAGCAATGAGATCCTTAAAGCAATGTGGTTCCATCAGACACCTATCAGCTTCACACATTATTAACAGGAGTTCGGCTGTCTGTTAAGAGTTAGAACTTCACTTTCCTATAATTATGGGGAATGGTGTTTTCTTTCATTGTTCAGGAATTAGGACTGAAATTATACTATTTCATTCCATGCTAGGGAAGAGTCACAGAATATTATGAATCAAAAACGCTTTATTGGTGAAGCTGAGAAACTTATATTCACCATTCAATGGAGTAACTGACAATCTAGCATTCCAAAGTCATGGCTTCCACCACTTCTGCAACAGGTCCAGTGAAAAATGGAAAAAAGAAACAGTCTGGATATTAATGCTATGAGTGTGAAACTTGAGCTAAATTACGTGCTTGAGAAGGACTTTTAAATGAGTCACATGTTTGACATGCACTGGTTTGGTGAGTTGGCTCTATTCACTCTACAGACACTCAGTGAGCAGATAGTAAAGTATCAAGTAACCTTCAAATTAGGTGCTAAAGATGAAAGATAAAGTCCTTACCACTAAGACCTTATAAATCTGGAATAGAATTTTTTTAATCCTGCAAAATTGTACACCAATGAGGGTTAATGATAGCTCCTGCCAAACTCTCATTCTCTTATGAGAACAAAGGGAAAACCTTTCATATTTAGGAAAAATTGACAAGAGTTTCTAAAGGAACATAACTCCAGGAAGGGAAAACTAGAATGTTCTGAAACAAAGCGTTTTGCTATAATGGACCCATTTTCAGTACAGTCTTGTTTTCCTCCTCAAAAGATTCAACCATTTGTCCAGCCCTCCAAATATAAGGTGCAGGGTGCTCCCCCCTCCCCCTCCCCAGGCCCCAGTACAGCATGGCATGAACAATGAAAATTAAAATAGCAATTCCCCCTGAGAAAACAGAAAAATACTATTCAAATTAAAGAGAAAGTCATTTTTAAAAAAGCTTTATCTGACTACAGTTCACCTTCCTGGAGATACTTTACAAAAATGGCACGTGCATTCTGACTGCTCCACCAAGTGCTCTTCCTCTCACACACCCTTCTCAGGCCTCCGATTCTCAGGGACACGACAGACAATATCGAATTAGCTCAACTTATAGTCCTAGAATGAGCTCTAAGTGTTCAAATGAAAGGAAGAGAGAGCTATCGCTCATTTGAAATCAAAAACTAGAAATGATTAAGCTTAGTGAGGAAGGCATGTTGAATCCAAGACAGGCCATGATATAGAGCTCCTGCACCAGAGAGCCAAGTTGCAAATGCGAAGGAAAAGCTCTTGAAGGAAATTAAAAGTGTTACACCAGTGAATACAGGAATGATAAGAGAGTGAACAGCCTTATTGGTGATATGCAGAAAGTTTCAGTAGTCTTTATAGAAGATAAAACCAGCCAGAATATCTCCTAAAAGGCAAAGCCTGATCCAAAACAAGGGCCTTAAGTCTCAACTCTATGAAGGCTGAGAGAAGTTACAGAAGAAAAGTTTGAAGCTAGAAGAGCTTGGTGCATAAGATTTTAGAAAAGAAATCCTATCCATAAGACAGTGAAGCTACAAGTTCTTCTGCAGAAACCGCAGGAAGTTACCCAGAAGAGCAAACATAAATATAATATCAGAATCCACAGTCTTTCCAAGCACTCAAGGAACATTCTCAAGGACAGACTATATGTAAGGACACCAAATAAGTCTCAATAAATTTATAACGATTGAATCAGATGAAGAATCGTTTTCGGGATACAATAGTATAAAACTAGAACTCAACCAAAAGAAGAAGGGAAAACTACAAATTTATGGAAAATAAACATGCCATTGAACAATGATTGAGTCAACAAGAAAATCAAGGATGAAACCAAAAATACATAGAGAAATAAAGATGAAGACATAATTTTTGAGAACCTATGGGATATAGCAAAAGCTGTACTAAGAGGGAAGTTCCTAGTTAAAAAGGCTCAGTTCAGGACACAAAAGCAATCACAAATAAGAGGCATAAGCCTATATCTAAAGCTTTAAGAGAATAAAAGCAAAAGAAACTAAAGTGTAGTAGACACGATGAAATAAAAACTGAACATATATGAAAGAGATTAAAAAAGACACTTGAAGGGTTCGATGAAATCAAGAGTTAGTTCACGGAAAAGATAAGCAAAATAGACATTTAGCCAGACTCACAAAGAGAATACACAAATAAATGAAGTCAGAAACAAAGGAAGTGTTGAGAGCATTATGAATACCATATGGCAACAAACTGAAAACTGGATATGCAAGAAAAAATGAGGAAAAAAAATCTACCAAAGACTGAATCATAAATAAATAGAAAATCTGAACAAACTGATGAATGTTGAAATTAAAATAGTAATCAAAATCCTCCACGAAAGTAAAAAACTCAGCACCAGATAACATCACTTTACAAATTTCACCAAACTTTCAAAAGAAGATTGAATACCTATCCTTTTCAAACTCTTTCAAAACACCAAAAAGGAGGGAAATCCTCCAAACCAATTATCTGAAGCTAACATTACCCTAATTCCAAAACCAGACAATGGGGGAAGGAAGAAAGGTGGGTATTTACTGATAGATGAGTGACTAAAGAAGATATGGTATATACACACAAAGGAATACTATTCAGAGAAAAAGATGAAATCCTTTTTATACATGGATGAGCATTGAGGGTATTATGTTTTGTGAAATAAGTCAAATGGAAACTGCCTATTTTCATTATTATGTGATATATAAAGATACTAAACAAAATTGAATTTAAAAATCAACTTTTAGACTATTAGACCAAATTAGTGGTTATCAGAAGAAGAGTGTTAGGGAGGTGGACAAACCAGATAAAAAGGCTGAGTTATACAGTTAAGGAAAGAATTAGACAGTTAGTGATGAACTTAATGACAGAATTTATATATGTGTATATACATACATATATATATATAATATATATGAGGAACACCTGAAAGTTATGTTAGAATGCAACGTTACTTCAATAAAAATTATCTTAAAAAGCTCTAAAAAGAAAAACATACACATTTTATAGAAATTAAGTTTTTTAAAAGTTCCTTTCAATTAAGCTACTATGTAATAATATAGATAATAATATCTGAATATGAAAGCGATTATCCTAAATAGCACTGATATCATTCCTAAAGAGTTTGTGACACGTCATTAGACAAAGCTATGTGTGTCACATATCTAGAGTACTGTTTCAGAATCTAACTGAGCTAAGATACATAGTGGTCAATAAAACTTCCTAAGGCGTGTCCTAATTATACACTACATCTATGTTTATGTGCTTTAACAAAGCTCATAAAATTCAAGTAAATCTATTCTCAATACTGATATTTATACAAATTTCAACTTAGCAATTTGGTTTCTAGGTTTTACAGTTCTCTATAATTCATCTGAATTTCAATTATCTACATTCTCTGGGGTTTGGAGATAAATCTGGCATGAATTTTCCAGCTTATTCATTACATGATATTTTTCAACTATAATTATTGATATGTGAATCTAGTTATGAAGTTACATGAATGAATAAATTAAAGGATCTTTAATATAGGAGGCATACGACAAACTGCTATCCCTATTTTTCCCTCATACGTCTTGCTTCTTTATCTGTTTCCTTTCATTGTAGAAAACACTTTTACGTTCATGATGTCAGAAGATCTTCAAAAAGTCTATAGACAGAGGTTAGAAATGATATACTGCTTATAGTTAATGAAATTAAGTCACAGAGATTGCATAATAACAAGTTTAGTACTATGAAAGCTTTTTTAGCATAATAATAATGATATAAATGACATTTTTCTTTGTCTTCCAGTTCAGGGTCAAATCTAAAGTTTAGCATTTGCACCATGGTTGGTCCCAAAGTCCATATAGTAAGAGAAACTATTCTAATACAGAATGATATATATTGGTAAACTTAAAATTTTTATTCATCTATTTTACAAACAATTGAATAATATTAATATATACTTAATAATAACTCTGTGAGAACAGGACCAATTGTTCTCTCATCTTGTATTTACAAAATTTACAGGAAATTATGTCTCCTGGGAGGAAAGTAATTCTCAAATAGTGACATAGCTAATAAAAGGCAGAATCAGGACTCAAATCTGAGCAATCTCATTCTGGATTCTGTGCTTTCAATCTCTATTCTAATAGAGCCTCTCATGATATTTAGAGAAAATGTGTTTCCTGTACTCTAGATTCACTGATAAAACAGTGAGACTTAGACTCTAAAGCTACTTGGAGCTAACAGCTGCCAACTGCTTGTTCTGTTGGTGGGAGATTTCTATTGGTCAAGCACAAGAATCTAAAAGTAGCAATTAAATAGCTCCTCTCATATAATAATAACCTTCACCATCATTTCTGTGATTACATATTGAGTACTTATTAAGTAATAAGCACATATCTAAACAGTATACAAGTAGTACTCATTTGAGTCTCACAACAAAAATGAAGTGCATATCCTAATTTTTCTCTTTAACAGATTAGGAAACAAAGGCATGGAATCATCAAGTTACTCTCGTACATTCATACAGTGACTGAGCTTTGGAACTAGGATGTAAGTTCTATATTTAATTTATCCATCCAGCTACCATGGAAAGAAAATCCCAAGAGGCATTTATTCTTATGACTGGTGTAAGAACCAGTGTTAAACATAGAATCTAGGTATAAAAAATATTATTACAACAATGAAAGGCTGTACGCAAAGTTCATACCTTATTTTTGATAACAAATCCTTCAGGCTTAACCATTGCATTTCATCTCAGGATCAATTTATGGTAAGCCTGCCTGAGATCAAAAGTACCTACATTTCTTTCATGTCACCCTGCCCCTAACACAGCAAAAAATAGCTACCCATACAAAATGAGAGCAACAGTTCTCAAAAGGGGTGTTAGGTGGGAAGGTATATTAAAATACCATGAAAGTATTTTTTAAAGATACATTTGCCTAGGTAAACATATGGTAATAGATGACAATGAAGTAGGTAAAGAAAAGGAAAAATATCTGTACAACTTAAAAAGTTCCCATTTGCTAATTACAATATGGTAACCATTATAAACTCTCAAGATGATTCAATTCAGAGATCCAAAAGTTCTATCATTTCAAGGGAGGAATCGACCGCTTGGTTTGAATACCAGTACTTCTATTTGTTGTGTGACCTTAGAGTCTTATAGCCATCTGTTCAGTACCTCATAGGATTATTATTAGGAATAAATCAAATAACAAATTTAAAAATCCTTAGCATGGGTAATTCAGTGAGTAACAGAGAAGTCTGCCCAATGTTTATTTTGTACTAATCTATTAAATTTCATGGTTTTAGCCTATAACTAATAAATAGAATAAAGCCCCCATGAAATCAAATAATCCTATCACTTAACATTAAAAGTTATATACTTAATGCTTCAATTTTTTTTTTTTTTTTATGTGAGAAGGGTTGAGTCATCATAACCCTTTGCCGAGTACTTGTAAAATCTAATTACATGTCTGCAAAGGGGTATGTAATGTAAATTTTGACAACTTACAAACACATCTCATTCATATATTGCAACTGAAGCAAAATCAAATCTGATTTCAAATCTGGTTATACTTTACTCAATTATTTTAAGTATAAAGTCTTTCTCCTGAAACCAAATAAGGGCTACACTAGGTCGGTCAAGTGTTCTCTTTAGGTCAGCTTCCAGTCAACACACAGCCAAGGGTCTGGTTTTAGAGAATGTGGTATATTCCGTGACTGTCTCTCATAAACGCAGGTATGCACAGTGAACTCCACTGGCTTCTTGCAAACCAAATGCTTATATCTAAGCTTAATGTTTTGAATACATCTCTTCCTTGAACTTTATAATTTTTGCCCACATTATTTCTTAGAAAGCTTAGCAAGTATAATATTACCCTATAGCATGAAGAATTAGTTTTATTTATCTGAAAACTCATCTTCCAAGGCCACAGAGACCAACTGCTAATAGCTCCAAAACTAGAATTTGGTATACTTGCATAAATTCTTCTCACTTTTCACAACTTTATACTTAATAATTTTCTCTATAGGAGAGACAACAATGCTTACCAAATATTGCACATGACTTCCTATATTCTCTAGGCATCTTGCAATTAGGCAGTCAGATGACTAATTCTGTCTAATAAATTATGAATGGAATTGATATCTATTACCTCTGGGCTAAAGCAGATATTTAAAGTCTCCATATGCTCTCTACATCTGCCTTGGTTGACCAATGAGAATCTACGTGTTGACCTTCTGTTACCCTAGATCTCTGAGCAACTATGTGGAAGAGAGACTATTGGCAGAACGCCCTTAGATGCTAAAGTGATGAGAAATAAACCAGAAACTGGTACCAGGAGCAGGGTATTGTTACAACATAACCTTCAACTATGTGGCATTGACTTAGTAAATCAGACTATCATAAAATCAATCTTGGAAGTTTAACAGATAACAACCCAAGCTTCCCAGTGGGAAAGCATTTGGTTAAACAAATCTTCGACAATTTGAGAAACATATCAAGTAACTAGTGAGTTTAAAATTTAGTGAAAGAGTTTAGAAAACATTATTAATAGAGTGTTTATTTGTATTTGACAAGGTATTAAAGAAGAATCTTTAATCAGAAAAAAATTAGTTTACAAAGAGACATGAAACAGAACAGAGTCAAAAAATTTGAGGCCTTGCAATATCGGAAAAGGCAATTACTACAGACCCTACACAGTAATAAATATAACTCAGAAAGACTGTGACGAAAGCCTATTAAAACTTAATATTGTGGTGCGCCCTGGTGGAGTAGTGTTGAGTCAACTAAGCTGCGTTTGAGTTTGGGTTCAGGGTAAAACAATCAGTGCGAACAACTAAATAAAAATAAGATAAAGATGCTTTATCCTCCTTTGTCTGCCTACCTGCCTACCTGCCTGCTAACCTTCATTCTTGCCTGCAACTTTCCTTTAATGAAAAAATTAATCTTGTGCCAAAAATCACATGAAATGTATACAGCCTTATGCCCATTTTTTATATTGCTGAACTGATCATGAAGTCTCATAGCAAATATCAGATTAGATGAGGTACCCCGAAATATTTTCATTGAATAAAATAACTCAGACCAAAGATCAAATTGGAAGCTCTGCCTTTTCATAGAAGTCAGACAGCCTCAATGCAGCCAACATTAAGTCCAGAGAGTGAAGCACGGGGAGAGAAGCAAAGCAGTGTGGCACATCTGAGAAATCTCTAAATGGCCTATGGAAGGATTTACTGACACAGAGAACTCACTTTAATCAAAGACAGTAGAAGCCCCACGAGTTTTTGGGAGTATTACAATGCCAGGGGAACCACAGAACTGTAGAAAAATGTTACTGTTCAAGACTTAAAAGTATGTGTAGGCTATCCATCTTTAAGAAGTGAGAAGAGAAAGCATCACAGCTCCCAATTAAGATATATTCAACAACACCTACTTTAGATATGGTCAAAGAGGGTAAGAGAGAAAGGAGGTACCTTCCTGAGGGCACATGTAGGTATATGAGGAGAACTCCTCATCCTTACAATCAATCAACAGTGAGATTTCAAATACAGATCAGACTTGCTACAGCCTGCCTTAGCTCCCATTTTTTAAAGGGAATGTTCACTCTACTTACCTGTCCTTCTATCATCTATTGAGCATGGAACAAGCAGATACATCATTCTTTTTAGTTCATAGGTCTCAGGATGGAGAAAGTCAGGTCTAGACCTAATATGGACTACCTCCAACAACTACACATCTACAGTTGGGCTATCTGCAATGACTAGATAGGAATTTGGGGTTATTCCCCTTAATGGAATCAGTGACATAGGACACTGTGATATATACAAGGATATCTGTGACACATACAAAATGTATGCATTCACAGATTTTGACTTGAGATGTAAATTCCTTTGCAAAATAGACATAATATAAGAACATATTAACTCGAATATTTATTATGTTACAGGTACCAAAATGACATCAATTATAAACTATCTTCTAAAAGAGAGGCCAGAGTAAATCTTCCTAATAAGTGATAATAAAAGAAAATGTGGTTATGATTCATACTTCTTCAGATGGTTTAATTCATTTACTTCTCTAGATAATATTCCTATTTTATATGAATAAAAGTGAGTTTATTTCATAATCAATTTTACAAGAAGATTCATTTTTATTTTAATATATGGAGATTGGTATTTTTGTTCAATTTTATTTTTACTGAAGCTAAAATCATACAAATAATTTTGAGTATGTCTACAGAGGTGTAAACTTGTTTCTTAGCAAGATATTTTTAGCTTGATTGTCAGGCAATACCAAGTATATGAAATAATGCTTGATTAAAGCCAACAGACTCACATTTCATCCTTGAATGATGATCTTTTATATCATGTTTACTTACCGTTAAATTAGTCAGAGAGTCTTTATATATTGGCACATAGGATACTCATTTCTTCACAGCAAGCTGTGATTCATTAACTCAAGAGGCCATCACTGTCAAGCTCAAATTTTTATATATCCAATTGTTACAGACTAAATAAGCAGATTTTTTTTGTCAGTTAGGTTTGCTTGCCTTGTATATTCCAAAACACTGTGGTCCACATTTGCTTCCCCCAAGTTGGAGGCAAGCCCTGGGTTACAGGTACTTAACCCCTTGGGAGTTCTCTAACACAGACACTTCCCCAGAGGCTCTGAGCAACGCCACCAAGACACATGGCCCCTCTCCTTTCTCTCTCCTCCCCTGGGAGTTCTGTGCCATCCTCCCCTTTGAAAGGGAGGCCCACACATAATTTCTTCTTGATCATCTCCAGCTGAGAGGCAATTCTCTTGAATGCAAACTTGTCAAATTGTTCCCCAAATAAATCTTGAGTGTGCTGCTGCCACCGTGTGGTCGTATCATTTTTCTTGTCCAGTCCCCAAATCTTTGGAACTCCCTACATTCAACCATGAAAATAATGATGCACATCAACAAATCCTTGTTGACTTACTGATGCACTATGCATGCCTGAATTCAACAGCTATGAAATGCCTACTAGATGCAAGGCACTATACTAGGTACTGAGGAAAAAAAAAAATAGAGCACAACCAATTCTTTTGAGGCATATATTAGCTAGTAATGCAGCCAGAGATAAAGCCAAGTCAAATAAATACAGTAAAAAGGTTTGTAACAAGAACTGTAACAGTTCCTATGTACTTGTTTCCACTTTCTTTATTGGAAACCTTGGTCATGTACATACTAAAAAAACCCAGCAACTCAAAAGAAACGAGTTCAGTACTTCCACATGGCTGACACGGATGGACGTTCCTTGTGAGCACTTCCAATCAGCATGTGCTGTAAGTAATCTGATATCCTACTCTGTTGACCCTGCCCCTTGTCTCCTTATTTCCCATCGCTATCCCTTACCTTGACACCTCAACATGCTCCTGTCCCCTTGACTTATGCTTGGCTTTTCTACATCTTTCTTTTCTGCTAAGCTTTCTTTTTTCAGAGCAGCTTTAGCTTCACAAAAAATAATGAGGGCAGAGTAGAGTATTTTCCATAGGTGCTCTGTCTGCAAACATATGTCGCTTCCCCAATCATCAACTTCTGCCACCCGTGTGGCATGTTTATTACAACTGAAAAACCTACACTGACCTATAGGACGCCTTTCTTTAAAAAAAAGAAAAAAATATACTTATATGACATGACATAAACTGGCCCGTTATAAGTTAAAACATTGAGAGTTGAGTTTCCAAATTCAAGCTTACTGAGCTAGTTGCATATAAATATAGATTTAACTATAAAGATAGCCTCGTTTCCTCATTTAGGTCATATATAATTAACCTGCCATTCTTTCTTCATCTGTAAAGTGAAGTTTCAAGACAATTAGGATTATTTAGTTTATTTATTTATTTAGTTTATTTAGTTAACTGAGTCTACATAGCTCTATGGAACTTTGCATAAGCTATTAGGCCACAGTATTACTCAATATATAATTGTCCAGAAATATTTTTAACTATCTCCAATAGTTCTATGTGCATTCTGTCTCTAGCAAAATATAGAGTATCTTTTGAATAGCTAGTTCTAGTCATGATCACCTGGGAAACTTGCTTTCTTTAATTTTTTAACAATAGTACATTGCAACATCCTTTCCTTACTGTCACTGTGAGTGGTTTCACATGCTAGATTAAATTTCATTTAAGTTAAGAATTAAACTTTGGGAAACTGTAATATATATATATATATATATATATACATATATACACATATACATGTGTGTTCAATAAAATTCTATGCATTTGCTTAAAAAAAAGTCATCGTGCCTTTTTCAACAACCTAAATGGAAGTGGAGATGATTATGCTAAACAAAATAAACCAGAAAGAAAAGAGAGAAGTATAGGATGTCTTCATTCACATATGGACTATAAAAAAACAAAACAAATGAACAGACAAATCTCAACAGGATTCACAGGATTCAATACTGTGACTCCCGACGGGGTAGGGTGGGGAGGTAAGGGCAGAGGGAAGGGGTGAACAAGATGGCGGTAAAGGGCACTGGAACTCTGGTGGTGGGTGGGGCATGAAATGCACACAGGCTGAGGTAAGAATTCAATATTCTAAAAAGCAGATAGCAATGGAAGCCAAATAATTAATAAAACCATTAAATATTTTTTTTAAAGAACAACCTTTGGAAACTGTAAAGCACTGGAACTTTCATTGTTTAATAATTATTGAAATGGTTACTCAATTTTATTTCAAAAAATACTAATCTGAAAAATATCTCCCCAAGGTATTTAGAAGTAACTATTGAGGTTTTAGACTTCCTTCCCTGCTTAGAACGTTGTCAATGGGACTGAATCTGGAAACAGATTGCCTGGGATGCTGGGATCCTTACTCACTGTCACAAGCTCACTAGCTCTTTGACCTTGACCAAGTAACTGAACCTTTCTGTGTCATATTTTCTTCACCTATACTATCAGGGTAGTAATAACCTCTCTTCTAATGCTGTTATGAAAAGTGAATTCAATAACAGATGTAAAGCACTTGCAAGGCTGGCGCATAGTGAGCACTCGACAAACGTCAGCATTTACAGCATCACTAGTGACATCTAGCCATGTATATAAGCACGGTATGTACTAGAGCAGGAATCTTTTGACCTTTTCCATATTCCCATTCTTCTTTTCTGTAATAAAATAGCTGTGATGAATAAAATCAACAGTGAACAATGAAGTTAATGCGTCTAGAGGAGCATCTGTTAAATGGACCTTCACGACTGTATTTCCAGAGGAACAAGAACATGAGGCAAGACAGACGCTCCCAGAGTCTCTTTGGTTAAGCAAATAAATAATATGGCCTAAGACAGAAAATGAGGTTTTCAGTCTGGAAATAATGAACGTCACATTGTCTTTGGTTCATAGTAAATGTTAATATATTGTAATTTCCAAGTTTTATTGGATTTGGAAACAGAGTAGATCATTTATGCTGCTAAATGCATCTTTCTCTTCACTGTACAAAAATCTGCACCTAGGCAGGTAAAATTTGTTGATTTAAATGTATTCAATACTATAACTTCAGCTCCTAAATGATCAACTTTATATAGCACATGCAAAATCATGGATGTTATATTTTATAGGATTGCATTAATAAAGCATGTTCACATTTATGGTCTATTATCTTATTTGGAATTAAGCTTTGAAACAATAGCTCTCATTTGTCAAGAGGCAGTAATTGGAACCCCATATTAACATCTTCATATCATATTAAATAGTCTATTATTTTGAAATACATGACGTAGTCGTGAACTAATAAATTGAATAAATGTTTATTAAATATTCATTGAATGGAAGATTGCATTCAAATGATATGTAAGACACAGAAAAGCTAGTCCTTGTTCTCAATAAACTTACAATCTAAATAAGTCAATCAAAAAATGAGCAAAAGATCTGACTAGATACACAGATTGTAACAGGCACATGTGAAAATGATGACCATCCCTTATTATGAGGGAAATGCAAAATCAAAACTACAATGAGATAACCATCTCAGGCAGAAAGGTTTACATCCAAAGGAAAAACCACAACAGTGTTGATGAGGGTGTGAAGATAAAGAAACCCTTGTATGTTGTTGGTTGGAAAGTAAATTGGCACTGTTTTTGGAAAACAGTATGGAAGTTCTTCAAAAAACTAACACTGAAAATAATATATGATCCAGCAATCCCACTCCTGGGTATCCACCCAAAGAATATGCAATCTTTTACTGGAAGAACTATATATACTGCTATATTTATTGCAGTACTATTAAAATAGCTAAGATATGGAAACAACTTAAGCGCCCATTAATAGATGATAGGATAAAGAAAATGTGGGATGTGTGTATCTATACATAGACCTATAGAGCTATATATAAAATTAATACTACTCAGCATTCCATTTATAACAAAATGGAAGGAAATTGAGGGAATTATGCTTAAGTGAAATAGGTCTGAAGGAGAAGGACAAGTATTGGATAACATTTAAAGATGTTATTGTAAATAAAGCTCCATTTATAAATATGATCTAAGAATAATGCACTACAAATTTTAAAACTAAGTTATAAATGAACAGTTAGCATCTTGTGTATGCTTCTATTATCCTTCTATCATACCTTCTATGACTTCTATAGAGCAGGACATTTGTGTAGTGTGTGTCATTGTTCTATTTCTAACGTACGCTCAAAGCTTGGTCTATAACAGGTATCAAAAATTGTGTCAGAGTGAATGAATGAATCATTGCACTTATTACATGTAATATTCTAGATGTGTAGTGAATTTTAAATAATTTGAAGGAAGCTTTCATTGCAATATTCAACTGATTAGACAGTTCAGTTATGTCTAATGTCTATCTTAATTAAAAAAATATAAAATATATCAGATGTTATGACAATGATAAATATGAAAAATAAATGAACAAAACTCCATCTCTAGGATACTGCACAATAAATTTAAGTCAAGGGTATTTGGAGTAGGAATGGAAATAAGTAATAAGGCATCTGACAGTTCAAAAACAGCTCATTCTACAAACCTAGAAAACACCATTACAAAAATCTCCAGAATTAGAAGCTGAGATCTAAGTTTGAAGGAAACAAAAAGACCAGTATGAGCTATATGAGGCTTCTGACTGTGGGTTTGCATCTCTAAGCTCTCATTGTGTGGGCTTTAATGCCTAATGTTGATTGCTTAATTAAATTACCCTATGAAAGTTAGGAAAGAAATAGAAAGCTCACTATTTTAAGTTTTCATTAATGAACTATACTTAACGTGGGTTCATTGTTAACAGAAGTATAATTGTTGGCTCATTTCTCTCTCACTCTAAAATACCTAACCTCTTTAGTGCAGGAATTGTATGTTATCTCAGACACTATCTAATGATTGACATATAATCAGATGTCTAAAAGAACTGCTTTTAATGACAAAAAATACATACATGCATATATCCTTACACAGATATTTAACCTAGTTATAATGTAACTCATTAGGTTACTTATTCAACAAATACTTATGTGCAATAATACTGCATGCAAGATGCACAAAAATATATAAAAGAGAATGTTCTCATACACCCACATCTGCACAGTTGTTAAAAATAGAGAACTTAGATTCATCTGTAATTGTATAGTCCTACAATACGTATTTTGGAAAATAATTATACGGGGAAATACTTAAGATATAATAAGCAAAAATAGCAAGCTACTAAATGATACAGATAGAATGAACCCAATCTCTTTTGAAAGAATACAGGATATAAGATAGACTATAGAATAGTCAAAAACATTAGCTGAATGAAAAAAAAAGTATGTGTTGTTTCACACATACCCTTACAAATAACCTATTAAGTTATTCATTCATTTGTAAGATACTTTGAATAAAGAAATGGAAGTATGTAATCTAAAATTTTGTATTTATTAGTGTCTGTCTCTGGGACTAAGGTTGATTTTTTCAAACCTAATTCTGAAAAGTTCAAATATAAATATATATTTCCTCCATATCAGGTTGTATTTATTGAAGTACAGTTGACATATGATTATTATAATCAGAAACAAGTGAAAAAGATACTACTTAAGGAATGATGGTGTACAAAGATAAATAAGACATGGTCTTGATCTCAAGGAACATAAAACTGAAGAAGGTAATGCTACACCCATAAAATATTATGTGCTAAGTACCATAAAAGAAAGATGCATGATTTTTAGAGAGGATTAGAGAAAAGAGACCACCTATATTTGGAATAGTTAAGAATAACTTCTTCGAAGAATTAGTATTATGTTCAATTTCTAAGAGAAAGACTGCTATAGGGATGAGAACCCAGGAAGGAAGACTGCAACTTCTTCATCAGGAGTTTGGAATTTAGGATTTTCATTTTGTTCAAAATTGTAAGGATATTTTTAATGTTGGCTTTCTAGCTTTATAAGCATAGAAAATTGTTATACTTAATTTAATATTTATACAGAGTAAAAATTAAATCAAAGTCACTATAAGGTGAGTGAGATTTCTCTTTTTCTTTCCTTTAAAGGTGGGCTGTTACATCACACAGGTTTGAAACTACTATCTGAAATAAGTATCCAAAGATCTGGAGTCACTTGCACCATCTCAGTCCCTGCTGACATCTCCGTATGAATGACCCATAGTTCTTCCATAGCCACATGCTGAATTTAACACTAGGAAATAATTAAGATGAACAACTGGGGCATCTTTTAGTGAATAAGCACACCAATTTTTTTTTCCGAATCATCAAAATAAGATACTAACTAGATTGGAAATGGGGGTAAAGTGGTAAGGGGCAAAGTTTGTCAATGAAGTTGCTGGCACAGGGCATGGTGGGAGTGGAGATTAAAAATACTAAGGCATCTAAACCGAAAAAATAAGACAACTTACTGTGGATACAAAATTTCACCATGAATGAAGATTCAGAAAGGGATTTCTTTTTTTTCATGCTTTACTCAGTAGAACACTGAATCAAAAGCAACTTAAAAAATACCCCCCAAATAGTCAGTATAACTAACTCAGTAAGTTGTGGACATCAATAACACATGACTAAACTAAGTTGTTTGCTTTTTTTTTTTTTTAGTAATCAATGTCTTACATACACATGTTTTCTGCAATAGGAAAGGCTATGGCTTTAAAAATCTAAGAAGCTTATATTCTTAATTTCTCAATGATCAGTTTACATTTGCTTAAATTAATACTATTGCTGTGGGTTGTTTATCCTCTTAATTATTTTTTTTGTATCAGTCCAAATATGTTCCACTTTTTTATATACTATATTCCAAAATGCTATAATTTAACATTCAATTTATGAGATTACAAATATAGAGTTAATGGGAGAAGACCATAAGCTATTCTTAAAATAAACTGTCCTTCTTCCAAAAGAACATAATAAGTTAGAGAGAGAAAAGGATTTTGGAATCAACCAGAAGAAAATTCCAGCTCTGCAAGTTTCCCACCCTGTAAGCTGAGGTCTATCCCTTTTAGTGCGTCTCCCTTCTTTCTTCTACAAAATGAGCACATCAACATCTATCTTGTTTCCAGCTATTGCTAGAATCAGTTGAATAAAAATACCTGGAATAATTCTTGGCGTGGCACTCATATGTCATTGTGAAAAGTGCAATATATTATATATAATTATTGTCCTTTAGACCTTTCCATTATTAACTTGCCCAGAGGTTGTAAGTAATACTCAGAATTAAGAATCGTATATCAAGTGAACACTAGGAAACAGCACTGCGCACTCTCTCTTTATCAGCCTTTCACTGTGGCTGCTGCTTGTAAATAAGCCTGGATATGAAGTCACTGGGCCACCCTGCTCTCTCACCTCAGTAACAGCCTCAGCATCGGTATCATATCAAAAAGGAACTCTAAGTACATGCCAATCCAACTCAAAATCCTTGAGGTGAAACGTGAAGGTTCAGTGGCAGCTTGTTTGGGTTAAGAAAAGGTTATATTACTTACAAAGAAACCACAAATAATCTTCTTTAAACCTCTTATCCCAAAGTACCACTCCTCTGGAAGCTGCCCTAATATTGCTCCTTCTCATCCTACAGAGACAGTGGTCTGTGTGCCTGTGCTCCCTCTCCCCATCTTCAATTATCCATGCGCTCAACTGTGTCCTTACCCAACATCTCAATGAGAAAAACATCTCTTCTAGAAGCTGGGGACGAGGGAGTTGCAGACACACACCAAGTTGATACATGTCTTTCCTTAGCTAGGCTAGAAGGAGCATCTCTGTAACTCTGCAAGCTGTGTAGCACAATAAATACTGCTTAAAATAATACAAATGTTTTTCCCTTACACAGCACTCAGCAAACTGGTGGTTATTTTAGACTATCAGCATCTGTTGTCCAATACACTTTTCCCCCTTTGGCTATTAACTAGAGTCATCAGCATCTCCACCAAGAAAAGAGAGTGAAAAGGAGATGGAACTGAAATCTGTTTATTTTGTTACCTAATAATAATCCTTAGGAAATCTGTGATAGAAGATTTGTGGGAAGTTTTTAGACAAAAATAAGTCTTCTAAACCATATTTCGGAAAACACTGATCTGCCCTCTACTTGGATCAGGGATTAAGAAACTATCACTTCTGCCAAGTGCAGCGTATGTTTTACCATCTCACAATCCTTCTAAGAGTCAGTGTCCCACTCTAAGAATTTGCTGGAAATCATCACCGGCCCTTTCCCTAAGCAGAAACATCAGCATGTCCTGCAGCGCCCTAAACTCATCTCTATACCAGGCATATCAAAAACCAGTTTCACCCTTCACCTCTTCAGCATGGAAAAGCTGCTTTTAATAAAAATGAACAAAATTGCTCCTTTTTATTTTCATGCTATGTTCAGGTTCCAAAGCAGCTCTGCATTAATCCTTATATTTTGATTTTACAGTAATAAGAGAGTGAGTTAACAAAGAAACTGTAAGTCACAAAAGTCACAGATCAACTCAGGACCATATGCAAGTAGATGACAGAGCCAGCACCACCAGGCAGGGGTTCCAACTTCTCCCCCACTGGTGATTTTGTCAGAGTCCAATGCCTCCCACAAGAAACACAAGGACGCTTCCTCTACATCTTAAAGATATAAAATACGTTTTTGGTATATATACATATGTATAAAGGTGTTGCCTCAATCAGATATATATGATTAAAATAGTTTTATTGGAACACCATCACACAGGTATGTATTGTCTGCAATAGCAGAATTGAGCACTTGTTGACAAATTGCATGCCCCACTAATCCTAAAATATTTATTATCTGGCTCTCTATAGAAAAAGTCAGCCAATGCCTGGAAAATGCCAGTCAATAGATTTGAACGGTGATAAACTATACAGGTGAATAAGAAAGGTCAAGCATCAACAGTAAACAGGTCAGGGGAGGTAAGGAGGCAACTTCCACTGTTTACATTTTATACTATGGAATGATTTACTTTATTTTTTTTGGTTATTATTTTATGCTAGTAACTATTCTACACATTAAAATAACTCCCTATGTATAAGTTCCCCTTTTCTTAGATATGTGTCAACTCCAAGTGTTTTTCACCATTGTCCAGTGGGCTCTGCCAGCACTGAGGCAATATTGTGTTAAACACTACACAGGTTTTGGGTGTGCCAGTTCAACCTTCATCATCGTCATATAATTATAAACACACACATATAATACTCCACTCACCACCAAATTTCTAAAATTTACCCTCCACCACTGTCCCTTAGACCCCACTATGTTTTGTGCTCCCATCGCCACCCCATCCCCTCTGGTAACCTGAGTTCTAGAGTCAAACTGAGAGTTTTTGTTTTGTCTATTCACTTGTCTTCTTACATTCCACATATGAGTGAAATCATCCAAAATATGCCTCTTATACTCAAAACAGGGTCTTAATCTCTGAACAAGAAGAAACAGAAAAGTATCACTCATTATATACTTAAAAGGGTAACATGCATGTGAAATCCATTAAATGGGGTGATTTTAATCAAACATTCATCTTTCCCTTTTTAGGATGGGGTTAGTCTCCAGAAATGGGGACTTTACTCATAAAATTATTATTCAAGTTCCAATATCAAATATATTATGAAATGTTATGAGATATATCAAGAATATAAAATACAAGCTAAAATATTGCTTGCATTCTTTATTATTGTAGGAAAAGTGAAATAAAACAAATTAGTAATAATGATTGAAACTAAATCTGACCAATGACTGGAGCAAATGTACTTTCATTTTCTCTCAACAGCAGTAATGATTAAGACACATAAAATTTACTTCATCATATTCACAATTTAAGCAGTTTATATATATTAGCTCAATTTTCATAACAATCCTATGAGGTATTATTTCCATTTGGATGGAGAGTTTTCCCATTTTTAAAGAAGAAACATAGGTATCCAGAGGGAAAGTAATGTGCATGTTTAAAAGCAAGTAAGGGGTAGAGCTGAGATCAAAATTCCGGGTGGTCTGGCTTCAAGATCTGCACTCTGCAAACACTGTGCTAGCATAACCCCTCTCAAAAATTATTCTACTTTTTGCATATATCAAATATAAAAACTTCCAGGAGAATAAAATATTTCTAAATCAAAGAACAGGGAAATGACAAGTTATGAAATTGGAGAACTGTTAAAACACCTCTAAGTAATAACACCTCATCTTGTTCTCCGGTTTTTATATTCAGCTGGGAATTCAGTTGAAAACAGAACAATGTATATATAAGTTCGGAAACATAATTATACATGGGAATTAAAATACTTGACAATTTTCCAAAGCTGCAGGGAAAAAGGGGACATTTAATCAAAATCTCCCTGCTAGAATATCACTTTTACCTAGTGTATCACTGAACATTATTGTGTTCCAGGGACTGTATAGATGAGTTACTGCTCTGAAGAATGTCTCTGGCCTATTGTTAAAAAGCAATTCTTTGTCGGAAAGCTTTTGCACTTGTATTATGTCAATAAAAGTCACTGGAGTTCAGGACAAAGAGATTCTCTCGTGAAAGGGAATGATGAGAATCTGTCAGAAACACAATGAACCTGAACATGGAACGTCAGTTACAACAGTGATGCATGTTGCAAAGTGAGCATTTACCTTATGAAAAGTCATACAGACACTTTATAGCTGTAATGAAATGCCACTGTTCTGTGATCTCAAAGACATCCAGTATTTCTACATGTAGAAACACTCCAGTCTTAGTGTGTATATTATTAATAACATATTAACATATCCAATACATTCCCGTTTAGAAAGATGTATTCTTTAGGCAATTACTACATTCTATCGGCAGTATAAATAAAAACAATAAATCACACTTCGAATGACATGGCGTAACTTATGAAACAGGCTTATACAGATGTTCTCTTAAGATTGAAGATGGCTCTCAACTTTAATTAAGGTTGCTGAAGACTTGTTTCCATTTTAATAAGAATCAAAAACAAGTGTTAAAGGAATATAATGTCATCCAATATTTAGGAATAAAGTAATGATTTGGAAATCCATTTTTATGCGGATTCAGAGAGGGCGAGCGAGCACCCTCTTTTTTGGAATAGGAAACTAGTTCGATGAACTGAAAAATAAAGTCAAAAACATCCAAAAACAAAAACAATAAAAACCCCCACCAAACCAAACCAAAACAAGAAATCAATAATCCTGATTGGGAAACACTGAAATTAAGTTTTAAAATGCCTGGAAAGACTTGAGTGATCGTGTGATGGATTAAACCTCAAGCGTGCAACAGAAATGTATTAAATGAGTCAGAATAAAACAAAAGAAACTGATTAAAATAGCTAAGAGAATGGACTCCACTGAATATAGTGAAATGCTGGTCAAGTGCTTAAGACACAAAGGTAAAAAGATTTATGTAATACCACAAAAAGGTAGACCTTTTAATGTGCTGAATTTGAAACTGAACAATGAACTGAGTCATGCAATTACAAATCTTCAGACCTGTCACTAAAGGTTATAATTAGCAAAAAATCATGAGATTGAAAAGTTTGAAAAACCATTCATAGATAAATGAGTCTAACTGAATATTCACTCTCAAATGAGACTAAAGTTTGATATAAGAAATAATGAAAAAGTTAAATGTTAAGACTAAATGAAAATAAAATCTAAATTAAGTAGAGAAAATGTCTAAATACCTTGCATTTGCTAAAATTACATTTTAATAGATTATAAATAAATTTCAGTATAAGAATGATAATTTTTAATAAACAGGCTGAAACAGGATTGTGAAAGAAAAAGAATTCTCTAATAGGATAATCTGAAGAAAATTAATAAAAGTTGGGGAAAATTCAAAAAGATTTGATTAAGATGTTGACAGCTTATAATTCACAAAATATACCGCAAGATATATTTAGTCCACAAGATACATTTAGTTCACAAGATATATTTAGATTCTTTGAGATTAGTGAGAACGAGAGTCATACAACTCCCAAAGTTTGCAGGGATAAATGGAACAAGTGATTCCTGGGAACCAAAGAGAGCCTTTGTAGAGACCCCTGGCAGGGTATGTGATTTTGTATAGTGGATGAGGCCACCAGCAACTCCCTCCTTATCTGTGTACATGTAGACTCCTTCTCCCATCAAGTTTTCCTCTACGCTCCCTGAAACTGCGCTGATTTCACGACTTGGTTTGACTAATAAGATGCAGTGGAAGTAAAACAATACGTGTTCTAGGTGTTGACGTTAAAATGTCTAGAAGTTTGTCTTTTGACTTCTTGAACCCCTGAACCATCAGCTAACGATACCAGGAAGAGACAACTAACCATTGTCAACTATATTAGACACTCCAGCTGATCACCCAGATGCACGCAATCACATAAGGGATCCTAACCAACATATCATGAAAAAGAAGAACTTCCCAGATAGAATCCAGAAAATCCATAAAACTGAAAGAATAGACTGTTGTTTTAAGTCACTAACATTTGAGTCGCTCCTTATACAGCAGAGGATATCTGATATTACTTGGGCTGTGAAACACAGCCAGCCTGTGGGACCTTGGCAAGAGGGACCTGAAGACATATATAACCTGGCCCTGATGGCATAATCCACATTAAACCTACTGGAAGAAAGAGGGCAAGGGAGTTTGCCCTACATCTGCTCCTGGGAATTCTTTCTAAAACTCGTAATTCCAGTAAGTATGAGAAACATATCAGGCAAACACGGATCAAGGAACACACTAAAGGATGCTTAGTGTTCCTCAAGACTGTCAAGGCCATGAAAAACACAGGACTGAAAACCATCACAGATAAGACAAGGATGAGGAGACACAGCAAAATGTGGTACCTTGGAATGAATCCTGGAACAGAAAAAGGATATTAATGGAAAATCAGGAGAAATTTTTCTTCAAAGTTTGGAGCTGAGCTAATAGCAATGTACCATTGTCAGTTTCTTAGGTTTGACAAAGGTATATGGAAACATAAGACGTTAACAAAGATGGGAACTGAGCGAGGGCTATATGGGAACTCTTGTACTACCCTGGCTACTTTTCATAAACGTAAAATTATTCCACAATAAAAAAATTATTAAAAGTATCATTATTTCTGTAATACCAAGTTGACAGGTTCACTATTTCAGCTTCAATTTTCAACTTTTAAGAAGAAGGGGGTATTATTATTTTGTCAGTCTAAAAACTCTAAGGTTCCAGAAAGGTATGGTGGCTGTGACAGTGCTATTTTAACTCGGTGTCTGCTGGGTACTCGCGGGCTCTCAGGACGCCGTGCAAGGTGCTGCACGTTACCCGATTCCTACCTTACTGTTGTGTGATCAAGCAGTTACTTTTCTTAAAGCTGGGCTTCTCTCTTGGCACTACTGATATTTTGGGCAAGATCATACCTTGCTTTGTGTGGAGGATATTTTAATCTGTTCAGGCTGCTGCAACAGAATTCTATCTCTGGGTAGGTTATAAACAATAAACACTTGTTTTTGGAGTTCTGGGGGCTGGGATGTCCGAGATGAAGGTGCTGGTAGATTTGGAATTTGAAGCAGTGTTGTCTCCTAGATGGACGTCTTTTCCTTGCAACCTCATGTGGTAGAAGGAAGAGGGAAACCAGCTCTAGCGATTCTTTTACAGGGGGCTCCACTACATGGTCTAAGCACCTCCTGAAGGTCCCATTCCAAACACCATACCAGTGAACATTAGATTTCAAGAAATGAATTTGGGGAGAGGAAACACAAACATTCAGTCTAGTGCAGGGGGCACTCTTCTGTGCACTGTGGGGTGTTTAGGATGCTCGCTGGCCTCTAGTAACTAGATGACAACCGTATCATGTTATGACAACTAGGATTGTAACGAGTTTATGAAGCAAATGCTAGGGGTCAAAATTGCACCCTACTGCCATCGAGAACCACTTTTGTAAGCATGATATTACATATAATTGTACAGGATGTATAGATAAAGGTAATGATTTTCACCAAATATTAGCAATTGCACATTGGCAATGTAAAACAACAGCATTTCCTTATGAGCTCATCAAAAAGTACCTGCCATTCAGAGACTGGCTCAGTATCCCCAAATTCATATTAAATAGTAGTTAGGTCAGCTACCTCCAAAGGAGTGCAGTCCTGAGGACTCAGGTTCCTGTCCTGGGTCCTTTGGGTGGGTGGGTGGGTTGGTGGGGTGGGGAGGGCAGGGAGAACAATCACTGGAAACAACTAAATAAAAATAATAAGACAAAATGCTTCTTCCTCCTCTTTCTCCCTGCCTTCCTGCCTTCATTCCTCTCTGTATCTTACCTTTAACATAAATAAAAATCTAATTATATGTGTTAATTACTTCAAATTATAAACCTATAAATTTTACATAATTAAACTTTAAAAAATAAAATATAGAATAAATTCATCTTTTTCTCCAAAAATGTTTCCTGTATATTTTCCCCAAATGTTGGTGCTTATAAACACAAAAGTGTGTTTGTCTTTTTTATTTTTTTAAAGGCCAAAAGGGTAATGGCTGAAAGTAATGAGATGGAGTTATAAACTTGGATTATTATTAACTTGCTGGGTGCCGTTAGGTAGATCACTTGTTATCTCTATTCCTCAGTTTCCTCTAGAAGAATGAGGAGTTTCTACTAGAAGATCTTTTAAACATCTTCAGACCTTTAGAAATTCATGACTTTGCAATATATTTCCAGTAGAAATAATGCCTTAATCCTTCTCTCCAACTCCTGTCGCCCAAACCACAACTACAGCTTGAAGCATCTTGATAGCTTTTATTTCATGCCAGCCACCACAGCAAACACACTGCTCCTTCAATAGCTGTATTCTCAGTATCAATGAGAAGCCATTAGACTTTTTCCCATCTGGTCTTCGAATTCAGTAGCCAAATGACCAAGTACACATAAAACAACATTACTGGGATAATGTTCTTAAGCTGAACCAATTTAGCTGTGACCTTGTATTTAAATAAACAAAAGCCCAGAATCTAGTAACAAAGATTTTTAAATGCAGAAAAAGTTAAGAAGTGGAGTAGCTTGACATAGACCAAGGTGACCTTGATCCTGGAGACTTACCACGAGGTACAATTATAGTGAGGGTTTAGGCAAGCATTAAGATAAAATATCTACAAGTGATCTAGATGCTTATCCTAAGACTGGAAAGGAGAAAAAAGTAATATAATTTGTTTCTACATTTAAAAATAAGCTGTGAATGTGGAGAAAAATTTTATATCAAGTTATATGATACTATTCATATTTGGAGCAGTGATTTTAAACCTTAAAGATAAAAATAGACTAACTTGGAAAATGCACAATTATTTTATATATGAATATTTTTCACTGCAAAACATTAAACTGCTTCAAAGCTGTATGCTTATTTATATACAGTGATAGGGCATTAAAGTTAATAAGCAAAATAATGACTCATGAACTTGAACAAAAATATTTTCTTCCTATATATGTATTACTCATAGAAAATTAGAAAGGGAAATTATCAAAAACCTACATATTATCCCCATAAATTATAATTGTTTATCTCTAACAGCACAGCAAGAAAAAAATGACATTTGGGATTTTAAGTGGTATAATGACTCATTGCCCTTCTTTGTTACGCCCTTGTCACGGTGAAGCTATTCCTGTTACGCAAAACACAAGTTCTGAATATTCAATTCTGCTATGGAAACTGCAGCATGTTATTGGCTATGAGACTTGCTATAGATTAGTACAGGGAGTCACCAAATAGTGTTGGGGCAGTTAGTCACAGAAGCTGGCAAGTTCTGAGCCATAGGTTCACCATACATCCTGTTTGACATGGACTGACTGGGTCTAGCAACCATGTCCCAGCACCCTACCAGGTTGAAAATTCTGTCCTGGTTTCAAACACGGCAACAAACAAGCTCCAAATTGCCAAACTGGGATGCAGTTTTCCCTAGTGGGGGTGATATGCTCCTCTCCCCAGTCCAGGGCTGAACACATTCCCCACTTTCCAATATGGTGCCTGATAAACCAGCCCCACCTCCCCAAGATCCTATGCCAACCAGAACCCCCTCCAATGACTCACCTGGTAGTACTCCAATGGGTCCTGATTTCAACTCTAAAAATAATGGTTAGTCTACCTAGTCATCCCATCAGTAAGAACTCTGGGACTGGACCAAGATGCAAACTCCATGAGAACAGGAACTAGGGTAATAATGATGGAGCAGATCCAACCAAATGAAACTCAGGGAAGAAAGGAGTTGCGGGAAAATGGTGTGGATCAAGGGGAGAAATTTATCAATTAGCTAAGTGAACTGGGCATGGTGCCAGGATTCCAAATAAACTGCCCCTTTGCTACATTAGACTAATCTATGAGGTTACTGTGCTAAAAACCTTCTGAACTTAAAAGTACCAGGTCCTATGTAGCTTTAGAGAGATGTTAATCCTAAAGCAGATGGATCTCAGCAAGTTCATTTGGGGAATTCAAATCAATTCAAATATATTTTACATCCATTCATGCTTAATTCTCATCTCCTCCAAAACATGTACTTCTTAACTACACATGCCTTTGAACTCTTTGTGAACTCCCATAGAATAGACTGTCTCCAAAACCAGATTTTTTCACAAAGCACCATTATATCACAAAATAGTGCAGAAAATTTAGACTTTACCATTCAATTACATATATAAATATATATAAAATCCTTTACTAGATAGATATCAGTATTTTAATTCATTTAAAATATGTAACAAACATCAACTATATTACACATAAAAATATTATACTTTTAAGAATAAGTCAAATGTTACTACTTGCCTATATAGATATACACACACACACACACACACACACACACACAGGCACATGGCGAGGCAGGAGAGTGCACACCAGTCAACACTGCCTTCCAGGTGAGACTCACAACGAATTAGAATCCTTGTTTTGCCTGGTCACTAACTTATCACCACATTAGGTTATATGAACTCTCTGAACTCTAGTTTTTTCATTGGTAAATGGTGATAATAGTAGTTTATAGGGTTGATGCTTAGAGGAAAGGACATAATGTATTAATGTATGTACAGCATTTGGCACAGGTCCTGAAATACACTAACAATGCAATACAAGGAGATGACCAGTTTAAAAAATTACACTGAATCTTCTTTTGCATTATAATACACACACATTTTAAACACTTAAAGAGATAACAGTATACATTCTACATTTAAGGTTCCATGTTGAACATCATTAACTTAAAATGTTAACACAAATTAATCTAATTTTATGAGGTGATATCAAGGCTATGCCTGTTTCCCCTTAAATAAAGAAGAATATTTTGAGTAAAATTCTTTTTGTCTTATTATAGCATCATTCCATGATATAAGAAAATTAATTTTATCATCATTGGAACAATCATGTATGTGGAATTTACCTTCTAGCATGTAAAAATGAACTGTTTTGATATGTTATTAAACTTTATGATGAAAAACAGCATCTAAATTCAAAAGCAAATGGCATTTTACCAAAAATTCTCAAGTATAAAGGACTTAAAGAATGTTTATTCTATGAACTTCAGAAAGTATGACAAGGAGCCTGCATGCTGCTGACCAGAGAGCACACATCACACTCTCACAAAATAACATCCCACAAACAACATGAAATTTCATTTTAATTGACTCATTCGAGCCAAGTTCCACAGACTATATTATGATTGACCATTATAGAACCTAGATTACTTCTGATCATCTATTAAATTTGAGATTGTAGTATGACATGCAGCTGTTATACAGTCTAATCTAATGTAAACGGACTTGAAACACTTTCAGTAGAACAATCAATAAAAGGAACAGGTGAGAAACAGGCCAAGGAAACAAAACCTGCTCACACATAGCCATCTTACTCTTACTAGAGGAACCCATATATATTGAAGTCTTGTCACAAACCACTACAGCAATAATGCAGGCTCTTCAATTTGTATTTTATTAAATTTCACCATATTGGTTTAACTCATTTTTCACATTTCTCTTTTTCTGTGTGTGTGTGTGTGTGTGTGTGTGTGTGTGTGTAGTGCACTTCAGAAGGGTACTGAAATTATACACAGTACCAATCTGAAATTATCAAAACTATTTTTGTTTTTCTATAAATAAAATACATGGAATTTGTGTTTGAAAATTGGATAAATGCACCCATTTTTCAGGAATTTTGAGAGAATTCTGAGGCAAATTAAATCATTGAGAAAGTTATGGCTCCTTCTTTTCTGCCAGTGAAATACAGAAGGTCCAGTGTTCTCTAGGTGATGTTTTTGTGCTCAAAATACCAAGGAAGGTATCACTTCTATGTTTTCAAGGCTCAGGCAAATAGGAAAGGGAATATAAACAGTATCAATAGTGTTTGCTCCTGCCTTCTTATGACCATAAATCCACAGATTATTCTCCTTAACCTGAACCTTTAGTTGACCCCCAGCTGCCTGTTTTCATCAGCATTTAAACACATCTCCACTAACGTGCATACTGCTCCCATATGGAAGTGTATATGTATATATGACATCCACACCCATCGCCACCACCACAGCCACAAATACTACAGCCTCCCTCCTTCGCAGAGAAGTTTACTTAAATAGGTGTTCACGTTCCCTCTCCTCCTTACGTCTTCCTTCTCTGATCTGGTTTCTATGCCCACCTCTTCATCAAAATTGCCTTACTCATGGCATCTTTGTCATTCTGTCCATTTCTTTATCTGAGCCCTTTGTCGTCTACTTTCTGCCTTACTTTGTCTTCTCCAAGCATTCATGAAATGACCTTTTCTTGGCATCTAACAGGAACATTCCTCTGATTTGCCCTGCAGGCTGCCCCCGCATCTTCACTACAATAATCACCTTATATTGAGGACATCTAATATCATAGTACAAATATTCCTCATCTCTCCAATAAAATTTGCTATTGTCCTAAAAGGACTATGACATAAGTATGACAGATACACACACACATATATGTATAACTATGAAGATTATAAAATCGAGAAGCATAAAATATGACAAGCAGTATTAGCTGAAAAATATAGTATTACAAGTGTGAATTTTTATGTCAAGATTTATATATTTAAAATTTACTTCATAAGAGGTGTCATAAAAGGAAAAATCATTATGCAATTTTGTGTCTTATGTTTAGTTGGAAGAAATTACATGTGTTAATCCAGAGAATTCAGGAAACATGTATTATCAGCAAAATGTCAAGGCATAAACAGAGAAGGTTAAAAAAAGAAAAGAGAGTGTTTAAAGGAGAAGTTTTTAATTGGTGAAAGTGCTAGCTTGTAGAGATGCTGTGGCAATGTGATGGGTGTGTGTCAGTATGAGAACGGTTATGTTGAACGGACTAAATGATTGGGCAGGCATTTAATGAGCAGAAGCCAGAGTAACATCCTTCAATGCACAAGTCACTTCCTCCATCGTGAACTGTCCAGATTTCTGAATGACATTTGAATGTCTTACCAAGCATTCATCTTCTCATAGTTATCTAAGCTCAACACTTAACTACATTTTTATATAAACACTAAGCATACTTTACACAGTTGTTATTAACAATGAACTTTTCAGCAATACAACTATCTCTAAGAGAAAGCTGTTCTTTTGTTCCTCTGTGCCTTAACCATGAGTCATCCACTTTTATCAAAAATCACATCACTATTCTGTGATGCTGACCTTACGGTCATGAATAAAACAAACCTTTATTTGTCAGCATCTGTAGATGTCATATATGTGGTCATGTTAAGAGGAGCTGAAAGCATCCAACTACTTCTGTCATGTCTCACTGCATGGCCATAAACAAATATTTGGATATTAAAATATATCCGTTTTTCCTCAATTACATGCCTTTTATGTAATTTCTGCATTTGGAATCTTATTCCTGTTAAAACAATGTATTTATGCAATTTATAAGAAGATTCACTGCATGCTGGTAAATGGGATGTTATGAAATGTTATAATGCCATTGAGCTGAGAATCAGTGGTTTAAATTCTTGGAAGGACAGAGTAAAATGAGACACAATGCTATGAGAGATGAGTAAGCACAGCAGACCTGGCCTATACCAAAGAGTAGAGGCACCATCCCAGTTCTCCTGGCCATGGAGTCCTTGACTTATGCTAAAAACATCATAATGAGAAAAGCATGTCTGAACAGAGTGTTAGCTGCAGCAGTATATATGGTCGGGGTTACTTTCCCATACAGGGATAGTCTAAGGTAGACTTTGGGGAGGAAATTTTGCAGTAGACAATGGATAAAATGATAAGGCAAAAAGCCTTAACAAACAGAATGTGTTTAACCTAACAGCTCAAAGTGTTCTCATTTCTCTTACTGACAGGATCACCATCAAGGTAAACAGTTTTCACTAATTCAAATAGTCTCAGCATCTTAACAAACTTTTAGCATTATTAATATATGGAAAGAACTCCAATATTTGGATCCCTAGCATTCTGTGCAATTTGTTGCCTGCTCTCCTTTATCTTGCTACCACAGTGTGTTAGGCTTGCTCAGAAGGTATAAAATTAAACTTCAAAACAGTAACATGCATATCAAATAAAGTTTCTATAAAATCCAGAAGAGATGGTTATTTTACAAGAAGAAAATAATCTTGGATTCCACTTTAACACCCCCCGCAATTCTATTCTTTGAGTTCCTCAAATTTTTTTAATGTCAATATTTAGAGACAAACTCATACTTTGAGTAATTTATTAAGAAACTTCTGGAAAGGCAAGACAGTTGCCAAGAATGACAAATATAGAATTTATTATCTGTTCTTCTTTAAACTGTATAATAAAATTTTGTCAATGTACTTTAACAGCTTTCAATAAAATCAAATTATGGTCTTGATAATGTTTTCTATACTTAACTATTCATGAAAAAGAGTCTACACCATTTAAGTTTCCTTGTCCTGTATAAAGTTCTTACCCTTTGTTCTGGTTATCAACTGCAGTTTAAGAAACTATACCAATATTTAACTCAAAATACTTTGTGAATCAGAAATTTTGGAAGAACTTGGATAGGTGATTTATCTCTGATACACACTCTAACCGCTGTGTGGACAGGGACTGGACACCATAAGTTAGAAGGGTTTTACTTATAAGCCCAAAGTGTATTGTTAGTTGCTTGCATTTATTAGATACTTTTTGATTTAGTGTTTTCCGTTTTACTGTTATAATTATTGTATTCAGCGGCAAGTATAAAATGTCATTCTACAAGTACTAATACAACAGGATTCTACACTAATTTTGAACTAGAAACTATGCAAGGACATTATTTAAGCTGATGACTTTCCATTTCACTGAACTGAAGGGAAATGTGCCTGCTGTAAACTTTTAACAATCCATCTATAGTAAATGACCAACAATTATTCAATAAATGACAACCTCAGAAAAAGTCCACTTTAATCAAAGTATTATGTAGACAAACAGCAAACGCATCTTATTTAATGATTTTAGGTTTAATAACATATAATGGCACAGTTATAAGACTGCAATCATTAGATACGTTTAATCTTTATATTCTCTAAGTCTCTGTAAAATAAGGTATATGCAGGACAGTACACCCTTAATCTGAGACACTGACAATATCTCAAATAACTGCTCCTTTAAGATTTCACCCTTAAAAATAATCATCACATTTTGCTATTAATTAATGTGATTATATACATGTTTCTATTTGTTTTTTCATTTTGCTAAGTATTTCTTCCATTCTACAGGTCATTTGTTTACATGGATATACTACATACCACAAGGTCAGATTAAAATATACTTAGGGCTATAAATTGGAGACTTCCTCCAATGATTTGTCTAAAAAGCTAACTGCAGAGAGAAATTATTCAAATGGGAATAATCAACTAACTAAAAGGCAGAAATAGGAACATGTTAATAAGGAAAACACCCAAATAACACTCTATTAAATTTTCACCTATGATGCAGTGTTCTATGCCTTTAATTAAGATAGCCGACTCAAGTATGCCACTTCATTTTTATAGGCAAAAGAAAGTAAAGTTAGAGAAGACATGAAAAAAAAGACAAAAAAAAAAAAAAAAATAGCATGCCTTGGTGGAGTAGCAATTGGTCACATCCCACATATATTTCAGACAGGGGAGAACAATCAGGATGAGCAATTAACTACATAAATATTTTCTTCCTCCCCTCTCAAAAAACCAAACAAAAAAAAAACAAAACCAATATCCCAGACTCCTTAACATTCTATTGTCTTCTTTTTAAAAATCTCTTTAGGCACACCTTGGTGGAGTAGGAGTTGGCATGATTGTATCCGAAGGTCACAATACCCCTGGGTTTGAGTCCTGGGTCCAGGGGAAAACAACCAATGTGAGCAGCTAAATAGAAATAAAATGCTTCCTCCTCCTCTCTCCCTGCCTGCTTATTCGCATACATTCCTGCATGCACCTTTTCTTTAAAAACAAAACAAAACATTCTGTTGAAATCCACATGTCAATTGTCCTATTCAAGGGAATATGCGTATATGTATGTATACTGCATGTATATGTGTATGTATGCATATATGTACATGTTATTGGGAGTTACTTGTTGATTTTTCTGCCCATTCTATTGAATATCAAATTATCTTTGATCATTAATAATATATTTATTATATTCAAGCAATAAGTTGGTTTAAATAAATGTAATGTGACCAATAAAAATTTATATATAATTCTTGATAAGCAAAACAAAAGCCTCTAAGACATAAACAAATGCCACATACTTTTGTCCTATCAATATGTTTGGACAATAATGACTAATTCCATGAGCTGTACATGCACTAAGGTTTCAAAGTCTTTGAACATATTGGAAGAAGGTCATTGAAGTGATTTATTCAGCATGTGCACAGTTTAAGTACTATAATAATGAAATCACGTTCACTTGGAAAATAATTGTCCCGAGTTAAGTTGCCAATGGCCATGTTAATAAGGCTTTCTACCTATCTTGGCTGATAGAAGCTTTCAGCTCAAAAGCTATTAATATATTTAGTAATTTGAAAACTCACAAGTGAAGGAAAGAGAAGAGATGCTTTCTAAAGAAATATAGATAATTCAGGAGGTCTATTGTTGTTCTTCATAACAATGGAGCTTTTAGATCTATTCTCTCATTTACTGTCACTTTATCACTTTTATCTTCCACTTTAAGTCTGTTGCTTTTATTGGACTTTCTATTCAGCTGATAATTCATTTAGACTTTTGAAGTTCTATGCCATAAAAATTCCATTTAACTGCTTCCTAAATGGTGGTTAATTGGCACGAATTTTAAATTTGACCTAATGGAACAGCTTAATCCTGAAGTTATTGGGACATTGGAAAATAGATCATGCCCTTAAAAGTGTATTTAAAGTTCTTTTTTTTATTATTCACAAAATGAATTTTGCACACAAAGATATCAGCAAAGTACCTTTTTCATAATAAAATGCAGAGTCATTTGAATTCCTTCTACACAGTTCAGAATCTTACTAAAGCATCAGATGAGGTGTCAAAGTGCTTTGTTAACAAACTTATTTCCCAGATGTGGATAGAACAGAGACAGAAGGCTTAAATGCTCTAACATACCTAACAATTCAATTACAGTTATCTGATGGTGCCATCACATATTTTTCTTCAACAATCAAACAACCTCAGCTGGAAACCTCTAGCAATAACATAAATAAAGGGCCATCTGGCTAGAATAATTAAGGAAGGCTGGAAATAAAACATTAATTAGCGTGGTATTTCAAACGACCTTCAGAGGCCTTATTATGAAATTATATCCAAACAGGTAATCATTTATTTCACGTTGCTGTTAAATTTAACTAGGCACGAATAAATACACATACCAAATTTTTACTTCCAGTGAGGGCTATTGACTCAAAATGATGACACTGTATTTCGTTTAAATGAAAGCAACAAATAGATAAGTGAAACAAATATGATACTCTACAAACTTAAAATTTACATAACTCAAATGTAAAATTTTGACATTGAAAGGACCTTTGTAGATCATATCTCCTCAGTTTATGGATGAGTAAGCACAGGCTCAGAGAGATTAAATGATTTTCTCAAGGTCACACACCTAGAGACTGGCAGAGACTAGAGGCAAACAAATCTGATGCTCATTATAGAAATAATCTTTGCATTAACTGCATGAACTTACACATAAAAGTCCCTCACGAAAGTATAGTGGCTGTTGTTTGGACATGCCACTGAACTGAAAAAACAAAAACAAAAACAAAAAAACCTGCTAATGTTCTAAATTATAGAACCACATGATGATACCAAAAGCAATACACTAGCATAAAGGAGTCTGCATCAGAGATGACTATCCACCAAAGAATAAAACTACTCTTTTAAGTTAGTGTTTAAGTATTTTGCGCTAATGAAGTACAGCATATGTGGTGTATATTACTTCAGTGTGACAGTGGGTTTGTTTTCCCTGCATGTGTTTTAAGATTCCCCGTATTAAGTGAGATCATAAAGTATCTGTCTTTGTCTAATTTTATTTAGCAGAATGACTTTATGGTCATTCATGCTGTTGCGAATGGTAGAATTTCCTCATTTTTATGGCTGAGTAATATTCCAGTGTGTGTGCTTGTGTGTGCGCGCACATGCGTGCATGCACGCGTGTGTATCTCACAACTCCTTCATCCAGTCATACATCAAAAGACACTCAGGTTGTTAGCATGTCCTGGCTTTTTATAAAATACTATATTTTTGATGTGCAAGTATCTTTCTGAATTACTGTTTTTGTTTCCTTTAGCTATATGCCTAGCAATAGAATGCGGTTCCATATTTAAATTTCTTTGTAGTTCCAGTCTTTAATTTTTTGAGGATTCCCCACACTCTTTTCCATAGTGTCCAAAATGATTTACAATCCCTCCAATGAAATACAAGGGTTCTCTTTCTTTCACATCTATGACGGCATTTATTATTGATGATGGCCATTCTAACAGTTGTCAGGTAATATTTCATTGTAGTTTAATTTGTATTTCCCTACTAACCAGTGATGTTGAGCATTTCTTCATATACCTGTGGGCCTTTTGTATACCTTCTTTAGAGAAATGTCTATGCAAGTCCTTTCATATTTTTGAGCTTGGGTTACTGGGTTGTTTGTGTTTTGTTGCTGCTGTTGTTCACTATTTAATTTTATGAGTTCTTTGTATGTTTTGGATATTAACCCTTTATTTTACATATGGCTTGCAAATATGCCTCTCCCATTCCATAGATTATCTTTTCACTTTGTTGATGGCTAAAGTCATAGTTTTTAAGAAGTAGGTATCCCTTCACCAGATATTTCTGGATGATCTAGGGAAAGACACATAGATGGAAGGAAAAAAGGTTCTTGACTCACCATGTGGAAGAAAACCACTTATTGGCAGGAACATCTTCATTAAACTGGTAAATACATTTCTGTAGGTTACTAACATCAACATTACTGCATTAACAACTAATAAAGGTCCCAAAGGTGAACTGGTGGACAGTAAATATCTAATAGTAGAACTTACCAGTCATAAGGTATGTGTATACAAGATTTTAACTCATACATCCAAAGAGTTCTTCAAAGGACCATCACCAATTTACAATTTGTATTGTATTGAAAGTTTCAATTGGTATATGTCATTGACAACACTAGGTATTGTCTTTTTCATTTTAGCCATTGTCCAAATATGTAGTCTTCTATCCTTGTACATTTTTCATTTCTATAAAGACTTATGAAATTGAAAAATTTTATGTAGGTTTATTAGTTATCTGTATATCCCCTTTTGTAAAGTGTTTGTTCAAATTTTTACCTGCTTTTTATTGTCGTCTTTTTTATTAATGGTAAAAAATTCATTATCTAGTGTGAATGAGTCATTCAACAGATTTATATATTGAAAATATCTATTCCTCCCTTGTAACTTATTTTTGACTACCTTAATCATTTATTTTATCTTAACATACCCAATTCATTCCATTCTTCTTTTATTACTAACATTCCATGTCTTGCTTAAGAAATCCATGCCTACTCCAGGGTCATGAAAAGATGTTCTAATTCATAATAAATACTTTGCTCTCAAATTTAGATATATAATCTCTCTAGAATTTAACTGTAACCACCTTTTAAACTCTTGAGCATACTTCACTTTTATTTAGTGAAAAACAGAAATAATTTAAAATCATTTAGATTATGCATTTAAAAAATTTTATTCATACAGTAAAAGATGATGATCTTCTAAAATACATTTTCACTCAAATTGTTTGGCTTATATGAACATAGCTACATTAGATTTAATGGACTACTAAATTATGTGGGTTTCTGACAACTTATTTGCTTACTGTCTGATGGTCAGTTAAACTCACTGTTCCAGTATGAATTTATCAGCCATAAAATATGTTACCTTTTACCAGAATCTAAGATTACCGAAATAGAAATATATGCATCACTATTCTTTGAACCATCCTGGAGATAGGTCAGTGCTTAATATAGTTGACTGAATCCAAGAGTGATTATAGACACTAATGAATTGCTACTGCGTAGCATGAAATGGAAAATCTGTTTCATTGTAGTGACTTAGAAATGGTAAGGACAATTTGGCAAAGATAATAAAAATGAATAATAATCATAGGGTGTTGTATATATATCAACAGTTATGTGAGTTAAGATGTTGTATTGGATAAAATTAGTTTGGCTGACTTTTTTCATAGATATTAATTTTGATTTTCACATCCTGATATCAGTCATATTTCATTATCAAGATACTGTATTAACACTTGCTTCCTCCATTTTTGTCTATTATAATAATGATGATATACTTGAGGATAATAAAAAAAAATAAAGATCGTAATGGTAGTTTTATTTTATAATTATAAATCTTTACCTACAGCAAACCCCAAATACAAACCTTATCTCAGACCTACCATAGGAAATACAAAAAAAAGGCTCACTATTTAAACCATCATTAGTGTCAAAGTACTTCAGAATCTCTATGTCTGCTTACTTCTAGAGAATAAAGGACCAACTGGACATGTTATTAAATTAGAACCCATGGCTAGAAGTCTGCTACCAAGACATTTCAACTGAAGCCTTTGAAATAACTAAAGTCCTATAGAAGAAAACAAGCTTGTTTGCTTATACTATAATGATACAGAACAAATTCCAACATACAGAAAGAAACAAAACAAAAAAACCAAACTCACAAACTTAGTTATAAAAATATTCATATTAGCACAGAGACCAAATATTCACACATCTTCTGTATTTCACAATAGAAGTGGTTTTCCCATTAGAAATGTGCACATTTTTGCAATGAGTAATGGATAAGACAACCGTCTCTTGAAATTTTAGCTTTAGGGTATAGGATTTGTATTTATAATATTGACTCAGGAGTTTAAAACTTGGTTTTATATTATTCATGTACTATAGCTTATCCAAAAATTGTGTGTCTGCATAACAATCTCACTATTCACTACTAGGATATTCTAGTGTGATAAATAAATAAATGTATAAATAATTACATTCCACCAACAGATGCATACTTCCTTTAAATTAATGGTGTTTGAGAATTCTCAAGGAATACTAAATACATCACAGCTGATAAAATTAGGTAGTTGCTCAGATAAATAGAATCAACTAAGCATTTGTGTGAAAAAAGAAAACACTTGATGTCCTATGCCAAAAAGGTTTCCTTAAAGAACTCTAAAATAATCTTTTAAAGAAAGACACATCCTCTTCCTGACCTCTATGTTGAATATAATAGTTCTTTTTGCATTTTTAAATACTAATAATGGAGTAATATTGGATTATCACATTATATAACTTCCCGAAGTACATCATTATAAACTGACATTTGTATTTCCTACAGTGAGTTCACCACCAAACTTCCAATTTTATCCATTCCCATATAATTGACCCTTTTTATTCAATTTGCCCACCTGGTTCCCTTTTCCCTACTGGAAAGACTAATTTGATCTCAGAGACTAAAAATCTATTTTTATTTTAGTTGGATCACTTACAGATAACTTGCTTATTTACTTAAGATCATGGAAAAACAATCAAATACTGATTTTTTTCATTCTTTATCCTAGTCATAAAAATAGGGTGTTTCTTTCGCAACAAAATTTATTGAATTCATATAATTCTATTTACTTCCAACTTTACAAGCCTGGTGGATATTATCTATAAATTTACATCTAGATAAATGCATTGTTTGCTTATATGTATATGGTCTCCTTGTTTCCACCTAGCTCCCAGAAATCACATACTCCTGTTGATTTATAGAGCACTGGTACTGTTCTCCAAAATTAATTCTACCCTTCTTCCAGTAAGTAATAGAATACCCTGAACTTCAGACTAGCCACTGAGCTGTATTCATTCAGACCGACATTTCCCAGAATCCTTCACAGCTAGCAATTGAATTTTGAACAGTTGGCTGTTAACAGCCGATAGGTACATATACACCTATATAGTCTTCAAAAATGAATTTGAAAAAGTTGATTTCTCACGTCTAATGATCACCAGGGCTAGAATAAGGTTATACTTGAGAGTCAGCTTCAGGATGTAAATGAGGACAAAACCCATACATTTACAAGACAAGCACAGCAGAAAGCAAGAAGGAATGAGCCTCAGTTCTGAGATGAGCATGTAGAATGCAGTCGTCTGTCCGCCCTGAATAGTTCCCAGCCCTGGATACTCAGGGAGACAAATACATAGCTATCATATTGGGACTTAGGTTAGTCTCCATTATATCTCTCATCCTGAATCCTAAACAATATAAATTATGTAAAGATGATGTGTATGTAATGAAAAGTTAGGATGTGTTTACTATAGTTTAAGAATTATATGCTCATAATAATATTAATAAGAGGAACCAAAACTTTTCATGAGCAGACTCACGAACATGTGCTTTTATCTAAGCAGTATGTGTCCAGGAGACCTTCCTGCACCATTTTTAAACAGAACTTGCTCAATCATCAAAAGAATACATGGGGCGGGGCGGGGGCGGGGGTATGATGTTTCAGGAAACATGTTGCTTCTTATCAGCATAACCTCTTCCGGAAACAACAAACTTTGGGCACTTAGATAACTCCCCCTAATTTGAGAAAGAAAGAAGTGAAAGAGAGCTAGAAAAATCATATTTTCATCAACCACAGGATTACAGTGTAAGATTGCTAGGGTTCACACCCCAAATCCAATAATCACTTGTGCTCTGTGACCTTAGGAGAATCACTTTTACTCCAGGATTCCCGTTTTCTCTCTCAGATGCCGACCTCGCTTATCTATCATCACAGGAATGCCGCCAGGCATGCAATGGATGTAATGAATGATGCAGCCCCAGGACATGGGCCAGCTGGCTCAACTCTATCTTTTAAGCAGGGGTCGCTCAAAGAGCCATGTAAGTACAGTGCAACTTCTGACCATCAGTCTCAGACCCCAAAAATCCATTTTAATAATGTTTTAGAAGGAAGCAGTCCTGGAATAACTGAATACCAGGAAAATAGCTATTAGAACAAAATTTACTGATTACTAATTTTACGCCAAATACTATTCTAGACAATGTAACACAGATAACATTTAATTCTCAAAACAACTAAGTATGAAAGGTCTTTTAATTATTATCCCTTCATTACATATGAAGAAACTGAGAAAGAGATGGATGTAACTCTGGGACACAGCCAGTATGTGACTACGCTAGTATCTGAATCCAAAAAAACCTCTGAGCATGCAGCCTTAACAAATACAGGAAATGCTTTTTCATTACAAAGACTCAAAAAATCACCAAGAAAATAAATACTAATGCATTGATTATATTGAGAAAAAATTGTCAAGCGATTCACTGGTTTAGTCAATCTAAACAGGAGATTTTCTCACTAGATTCGTATTATTTGGGAAGTTAAATGACAATGAAAATGTAGTGTGTTAAGTATTATCAACTGAATAAAAGGAGTTTCTGCCATACTTGGAGGCATTCCTCCTTCCTGCTAAGTAGACCATATTGCCATTTTGTCAGGCTTTCACTACCCACTGTTCAGTCCTAGAAACCCCCTAAAATTGCCTCTAGGTGTTCTCCTTGTTTTCCAAATGTGATCTTGATCATATCAGAAGGTGCCTCCATCTTGAGGTTGGTAATACCACTCACCAGCACAATTTAATATCCTACTATAGACAGACACTAGAACATACCATGATCTCTGGATTATGAGTTTAAAAATTTGTTAGGCAAATTACTACTTAGATATAAAATAAATACACCTGGCTTTATCATCTTATATTATTATCTTTATTTATTATATTATTTTATATTATTATAACCATTTATTTAATCGTGTTCCTGTTGAATTCTGGCATTTCTGAGTATCTCCCAAAATATTCTCTTATACTCACTAACTTTCCTAAAAGGATTGATGTCAAAATTAAAGAACAACACATATGAGAATATGCACCGTTTTTTGAAATTCATATTCTATTATCATAATTTAGTTACATTCTATTTTTATAACTTTTTATAAATATTTGTTAGCAAGGTTCCAGTTACAAAGTTATTTGTAATTCCAATGCCATGCTCCTTGTCGCAAAATCATTTTCCTTGTTTCTTTGCTTAGTCACTGCACATTCTTCTTCAACTCTCAATTCAAATATCACTATTGCTGGCAAGCGGCATGTGATCCTTAGACATAGTTAGATAAACCCCTGGAACTATGTTCCCCATAACCAGAATGCTTCATCTTCAAAAAATGTAATTTCCAAGTGGAGAACACCATAGATACTAAGGAGATTTATGAGCACACACAGAGGTAGGTCAGCTTTCTGGGTTAATTGAACCAGTGTTTCAGACTCAAAGGAGGACCCTGTTCAGTTTTGACTCGCAGCTCTACGGTCCTCAGTGTGGCCGCAGCAAGATGGCAGGTACCTTCTGGGAAACATATTCCCTCATCCATTTCCATGGAGAAGTCAATGTCTATGGCTATGATAAAAATTCATTTCTAAACCTCTCAATAATCTCTCTCAGGGCCTCCAAATGGCTTAAAGTAACTTAGGTAGGTGTAGCCTTTAAAAAAAAAAAAAAAATTCCTTGCAAAGGGAATATAGTTCTATGACTGGTTTAGACTAAGCTGGAGTTAAATGAACAGCAGTGAAATCTTATTATGACCCTTACAGTCCTATAGCCTCTGATGTCCATCTCATTATTAGCACTTATGAGACTGGTTTACTTATGCTGATCCCACTCGAAACATGAAGTTCTTTCTTGATAGTAGGGATAGTGTCATATTCAACATTATGTTCCTCTGCCTAGCACAGTGCCAACAATATTGTGTCTACATAATTTTGACTTTTTGACAAGTTAAAGAATGATAATTTTTAAAAATTGTGTCACAATCCTTACTTAGCCTTGAAGTATTTCTAAGGGTAAACATATAAACCAATGGCATAGAAATATGAGAGTATGTATAAACCCATGCATCATCTATATAGTCTATTGATTTGGGAAGGGGTTAAGGAAAGAGATGCAAAGAGGGAAATTAATGTCATCAAGAACTGGTACTGGAACAACTAGAAACCCATATCCACACTGTGAGCTCAAAGTGGATCAATGACCTAAATATAAGAACTAAGACCATAAAATTCTTAGAAGAAAACAGAGATAAACATTAATGATTTTGGATTTGACAATTAATTCTTAGGTAAGACAAAAGCATAATAAACAAAAGAGAAAACATATATAAAGTAGATAAATAAAATTTAAAACTTTTGTGCATGAGACAAAAGTTTCCAGAAAAAAAGTCAATGTACAGAATGAGAGAAAGACAGATAAGGGTCAGGTATCCAGAATATATAACAACAGAAGGATGTACAATTCAATTAAAAAGTGGAAAAGGACTTGAATAGACATTTTTTCCAAAGAAAATTCACAAACATCCAAAAGAGACATGAAAAGATTCTCAAAATTATTAACTAAGAATGCCTAACCCCACAAGATACTATCAACTCTTAATATAAATTTTTAAATTTTAAAAAATATGGAGAAAGGTGAAAATATGGAGAAATGTGAAACCTTACACAATTCTGCTGGGACTAGAAAATGGTTCATTTGGCACTGCAGAAAACATTTTGGTAGCGACACAAAAATATAAATATAGAATAACAATACTAACTGGAAATTCTACTCCTAAGGCTATAACGCCAAATATTTAAAACTGGTACTCAAACAATATAGTACACGCATATATTCATAGCAGCATATAATAGTCAAAAAGCAGAAACAGTTGTAATGTTTATCAAAGGATAAAGACATATATAATTGTGATGTATACTAACAGTGAAGCACCGATACAATCTATAAAACGAATGAATCATGAAAACATTAAGTAAAAGATTCCAGACAGAAAAGGTCATAGTGAGTCTACGCATATGAAATATTCTTAAGGATAAATCCATAGAAACAGCTTAGGTTGGTGGTTACCAGGGATCTGTTGGAGGAGAGGAGAACTGGGAGAAACTAACGAATGGGTAATGGGCTTCATTTTGTTGTGACAAAAAAGATTAAGAACTAGGCAGATGTGGTAGTTGCACATCACTGTGAATAATCTAAATGATGATGAAATGCTAACTTTAAAAAGGTTACTTTTAAGTTGTATCCCAACAAATCCCAAGATTTCGTATCATTATAAAAATTTCTGATGGCCTCATTTATTTGCCTAACTATATTTCCATCATCAAAATATTAAATATGGAGATTAGATGGAGGCAAGAAATATGTTACATCAGGATAGGGAATATATATATATATATATATATATATATACACATATATGCGTGTGTGTATGTATATGTGAGAAAGTTTTACAAGGGTGATTAATAAAGAGTATACCATATTTATTGATTATTTTTATATGAGAAAATGACTCAAACAGGTGCTACCTGTTCCTTCTTATTCATATATAGTTCAAAATAATATAGATTGAGTCAGGGAAAATATATCATATTCTGTCTCTAAGTAATAAACTATTTTCTTTGTGACAATCTGCCTATTTTATTTCAGATTGGACCTAATTTAGTTTGTGTAATATGAGAAACTTTGAAGTTTATTACAATAATCATAGATGAATGGAATAAAAAGTATACTTATAAAGAAGAAAGTAAAATAATCTAATTTGCTGTCTGTGTAAGAGACCATATTAAATATGTCCAAGGACCACAAAGAAAATCTATGGTTTTTCTCTCATTATTCTAACAGCACCAAATATGCTAAACACAAACCAGAACATATTGAAACATTACAAAGACTAATTCAGAGACAGATGCTTAAGCAACATAGAGACCAAAAATAAATTATTTGAGCCAAATTACTGTTAACTCTAACTAAGATAATTACCAGGACAGCTGATGTTTCAAATGAACCTAAGCTAGTCTGGCTACTGAGCAACTTATAAAGTATAATTGCTCCTAATCCTTTTCTTACCACCTCTGAATAAACAACTGACATAATAAAACAAACAATTCATCCCACAATATGTGAGTGATGTATATCATCATGTTCATATTTTATCTTAACAAAACTATTGTATGTGTGTGCATGTGCATATGTATGAATGTGTGTAAATGATGAATGATAAATATACAACCTATTTAAGGATTTAATATAATACTGTTTGGTATCTTGTTTCAGGAAAGTACCCACCTCAGGTAGCACAGATATACCACATCATAGAAATTTTATTAATATATTTGTCTTGAAAGGCAGAATTATTATAAAGTCAACATTACCCTGATTCCAAAATCAGACATGAACATAACAATTAAAGAAAACTATGGACCAGTATTTCTGGTGAATACAGATTACAAAAATCCTCAACAAAATATTAGCAAATCAAGCCCAACAATATATTAAAATAATCATACACCATGATCAAGTGGGATTGATTTCAGGGATGGATAAGTGATTCAACATTCATAAATCAATAGGTAATATACCACATCAAGAAAAATCATTTTATCATTATAATCAATACATTAAAACCATTTGACAAGATCCAACAACCATTGATGACAAAAATTCTCATCAAAATGGATATACAAGGAATATACCTCAACATAATAAAGGCCATATATGAAAAATGCTGGTGAATTGCAAAAATCAGAGACAAGACAAGATTGTCCATTCTCACCAGTACCATTCAAAATAGTTGGGAAGTACTAGTCAGTACAATTAGAGAAGAAAATGATATAAAAGGTATACAAATTATAAATAATTAAAACTATTACTACTTGTACATGACATGATATTATATATAGAAAATCCCAAGACAAAAATAAAAAGTAATTGCAAATACAAAATGAACGCTGTAAAGTATCAGGCTACAAAGTTCATACACAAAAATATATTGTGTTTTTGCACACAAATAATGAACTAGCAGAAAGAGAAATCTGAAAAATCATCTTATCAACAATCTCATCAAGAAGAAAGAAATAACTGGAATAAATTTAACCAAAGAAATGAAAGAACTGCACATTGAAAACTGTAAGACTTTGTTGAAAGAAACAGAAGACACAAAAAAATGGAAGGATATTCTATGCTATGGATACAAGAATTAACATTGCTAAAATGACTTTATTAGCAAAAGCTATATATATATATACATACATACATACATACATATATTGAATGCAATCCATAAGTGATAGTAATCAATGCAATGTGGTTTGGGAATAAAAATAGTCAAATCAATGTCTAAGAGTATGCAATGGAATAGGAAAAGTGTCCTCAATAAATGATGCTGGGAAATTGGACATGCAGGAGAATGAAACTAGACCACTATCTAACACTATACACCAAAATTAATGCAATATAGATTAAAGAATTTAATGCAAGCCTTGAAATCATAAAGAAAAAGGGCAATATTTCCTTGACATCAGTCATAGAGATATATTTGGGAACTCAAATCCAGTGCTAAGGGAATGGAAAGCCAAAATAAATCAAACCTAAAAGCATCTATAGAATGAAAGTAACTATCATCAAAGCAAAAAATCATCCTACTGAATGGAGGATGTCTGATATTCTAAGTCTGACAAGCATTTAATACCCAAAATAAATAAAGAACCCATATGATTCAACACAAAAATAATCCAATTTAAAAATGAGCAGAAGATCTTAATAGACATTTCTTCAAAGAAGACATATAAACGAAGCACATGAAAACATGCTCATCATTTTTTATTATTGGCAAAATGCAAATCAAAATAATGAGACATCACCGTAGACCTGCAAGAATAGCTCTTAGTCAAAAGACAAGAAACAATTGTTGAAGAGAATGACGTGAGAAAGGAAAACTTTTACACTATTGGTAGACATGCAAATTGGTTCAAAAATTATGGAAGAAATATGAAGATTAATCAAAAAATAGAAATTCCCATATTCAGTTATCCCATGTTTGGGTATCTAACAAAAGATATAGAAACACTACTTCAAAGAGATATATGCACCCTGATGTTCAATGCAGCCAAGAGAGGGGTGCGCCCTGGTGGCCTAGTCGTCTCGTTACCACAGGAACAGTTACGCATACATCCAAGGTCCCAGGTTCAAGACCTGGGGTCTGGGGGAACAGCCAATGTGAACAACTAAATAAAAATCAACAAAGCTCTTCTCCCTTTTCTCTCTTCCTCCTGCTAGCCTGCTGCCTTTGCTGCCTCCGTACCTTTACATAAAAAATTTTAAATAGCCAAAACACTAAAAAACAAAACTAAATACTCATTGACAGATGACTGGATAAAAAATGTGGTATATACACACTGGAATGTTAACAACAACAACAAAAGAAATCCTGCCATTTATAACAACACAGAGGGACACTATGGTTACTATGCATAGTGAAATAAGTCAAACAAAAAAGCTCAATATGATTTTACTCACATGTCATATAAAGAGAAACCAAAGAAAGCAATGAACTAAATGAAAAAAAAAAAAAAAAATTTCAAACTGTAAGACCAAACTAGTGGTTACCAGAAGGAATAGGGGACAAGGGTGGGCAAATCATTAAAAAGGAACCAATTATATGGCAAAGGCTAGAATTGAACTTTTATAATGAACTCGATGTATATACAGAAGTGGTTTTTACTGAAGCACACCTGAAATGTATACATAACAGTGCTATGGCAATAAAATACTGCAATTAAATAATAGCGTGTAATAAATTACTTTTCATTGATAATTTATATTTACCAGGAAAGGTAAATCTATACCCTTAAAAAATTCATTTGATTCCAAACCCTGAATATTTTTCTCATTAACTGTGATGTCCACTAAATCTGTACTTATCAACTAGGCCAACCTTATGAATTCCAATATCAAATTAGATTTCTAACAGGGTATGTGATTTTGTTTCCACCAGCCTGTACAGTGTGCTTTCCATACCTTTACAAAGGGTCACTTGGAATTTCAAAGTGCATACCTGTTTGGTTTTTTATTAGTATTAATGTAGCATAGCTATTTCCTGAAAACACCACTGTTTTCTAAAAGGAATTTGAAAGTAGCTTGGCTATAAATTCTAAAAATATAGCAGATAAAACCTCAAAATCATGAAAGGGAAATATATTTTGTAAAACAGAAGTTATAGAACAAAAGTAATCTCTTCATCTCTCCTAATTATTTTATATGTCAGCAAGATAGAAACTACTTTTACATAACAAATGTTTCAGAGAGTGGTGTGTTATTAAATGTTTACCAACCACCTCTCCAAAAAGAGAAGAAGGGAAGTGGATATTCAGGGTTTTCAGACTTCCCTGTCACAAATACTCTTACTGTGGTTCATTTTAATCTACCGAAGTGATGCGCCTGAATGCTGATTTAGGAGAAGATGCACACAACAGGTTCCTACAAACCAGCCTCAGTCAGCTTCGAAACATGCCACTGTCACATTGTTTTTGTTTCTTATGCTTGTTTTAGAAGAGCTCATGGTGTCACTGAAGAAGAGGTCCAAAACGATGTCATTCAAACAATGCTAATATTCAAGACATGTATTTCACAATTGCCTGAACTACATACCTATTAGGAACAATTTTCCTTTGTAATAATAACAATTAAAAAATGATCCAGAAAAGAACATTAATACAATGCCAGTTAATACTCTGTGGTCTACCTTTGCAAAATATAATTCATAAATGTCTTTGCAAAACGTAAGAGGAATCATATGCAAATTCTTACAAAATTCTTTATCACCAATTTCACCATGAACTGTTGTTAAATTTTTCATCATATGCTGCTTAGTTCAGGGCTACCTTGCACAGTGGCCTGTGTGGGTCCCTTCCCTCACAAAAATGCATTTTAAAAAAGAAGACTTTCCTACGGGAAAATTCATATTCTATTACTGCATTGGTATAAAACAAACACAATCCTGGCTGAATGTATTGCTTTATATACAATATATTACTTTTTTCTTCTGATTGGAAAAGAAGGCAAAATTAAAAGTTGTGTAAGCTCCTAAGAGCAGGATGAGCCCAGACACTATGTCTCCTGTGCCTGCTGGAAAGACTGACCCTGGGCGAACACAACAGTTGTAAACATATTGCAAAAATTACAGGTTGTCTTTATGACCAGAGAAGCAGAAAAAAGGCCTACTAATACTTTGAGAATCTTTTCAAACCTTTCATCATTTGTACCTTTTCTTTATTCTCTTTAGTCATCTCACTAATCACTCATCCATTAGACTTTCAAAAATGACTGGAATCTGTTTAACCTCTCCCCTCATTATTGATAATTTCCTTCAATTTGTTTTTTACTAACTTATTATTTTCTTCCATTTCTTGCATTAGCTATAAAGTCAATTTATCTTTACCCTTTGGGGGTTTTACCCATGGATTTTTCAAAATATGAACACGAAACCTCTAGATTAGGGTTGATTTTACTATATCTCGCCAGTTTTGACAATATTTTCTTATCACCAACAATATATTTTCTAATTTCTTCTTTGCCTTAATTTCTTCTTCTTTGGGCTTGTCTTTGAAAATTTTCCTAATTCCTGGCATTCTCAAGTTAGATATTGAGAAGCTAATTTCTAAGTTTTCTACATTAGAATCATAGCGGTCTTTATGAAATTGAGTCTTTAAGATATTCTGAGACTTACATGGACATGTAATCTATATAGTATATTTTCATGCAGCTCATGCCATTTCTCGTATATCACTTTTCCCTGAAGTATCCAGCCTTGAAAATTTCAATTAGTGATTAATCAGTTGATGGATGTCAGACTCTCTCTGTCTTTAAAAACATCTGTTTTTCCATTATTCAAGAAATATATTTCACTTGGTAGAGAGCTTTAAATTTTAATTAATTTTTTAGAGGAGAAATAAAGTTGAGCAGGCAGGCTGGAAGAGAGAGGGGGAAGAAGCATTTTATTTATTTTTTATTTAGTTGGTCACATTGGTTGTTGTCCTGCCCCTGGGGTCTGAAACCTGGGGCCCGGGACGCACGGGGACTGCTCCCGCAGTGCACTAGACTGCGAGGCAAGTTTTGCAAATTCCATTTGGCTATATTTCAAATCTTCTCGATTACATTTTATATTCTGTTACATGCAAATTTTTTCAATCTTGTATTGCTTTCAACATTGCAAGTATGACTGTTTTATAACACGTATCTAACATTTCAATATTTAAAATTTGCAGATTTGTTTTACTCATCTGTCATACCTGTTATTTTTCTGGCTCTTATTTATTGCACTTTATTTTTCCCATGCTTTGTAATTATGTTGGGATATACTCTGAAGACTGAATGAGGTGTATTCCTTCACTGAAGCTTTCTTTCTTTGGCCAGAAACTAAACCCATGTTTTGGCTAATGTAGGGGATTAAGGGCTAGCAGTGGCTACAAACTTACCCGTACACTAAGCATGTGCCCTTCGATGTTCCACCTTCATATGGTGAGTGTTTTCATTAGATGTCCAACCCTAATTGTGGCTAATGCTCCCACTTGTTTTCTCTTACACCCTGAGGTCAACACTCAAGAGCAATTTTGCCTTAATACTGAAAACTTTTTCACTGTTCTATTTACTTCTCAATTCTTTGATCCCCTAGTTTTAAGCCTTGAAATTGCTATTTGTGTCCTCAACTTAGTTCTATGGTGCTCTTAAGAAATTAAGAAAAACTATATACAGTATCTTAAAATCTATTCAAGAAGTTGGTCTGAATTACCTACCCTATCAATACTAATACAGTACTACTGGTTCTCAGCTTCTGGATAGAACATTAATTGAATCTATAAATATGATTTAATATTATCAAATTAATATTAGTCCAAAGCCATATGCACATTAATAATTGATGTCATTTCATTTAGAATATCCCATCATTTAGCTATCAAAATTATGCACTTGAAATTAATAAAAAGGAAATTATAAATGTGGCACTTCTCTTATTACCTGAATATTTACATTAGAATATAAACACCTTAAAGAATAGACTGAAATCTTTCATGAGTATATTTAAGACATAAACTAAACCTATTAAATTACATAATCCTGAAAGGATACGCAGTAGCCTTTCTATCAATCTACTTTCACTTTAAATGATACATTTTTATAACATACAACAAATGATATATGGCACAGACTTTAACAATCTGATTTAAGAAAAATAAAAATCTCTCTCCGAGTGAATTGAATATATTTTACAAACCCCAAAATGCTAACTATAGGAACTATTAAAAAATTATTTTTCTGAATTTCTTAATTCCATCTTTATATTACTTATATGAATCTGTGTTTCAACAAGTCAGTCTCATGGACAATTAAACAATACCCACAGAGGTAACACAAATGTCAGTCCAATCAGTTCCACCTTATTAAGTTCTTCTTTCATTATGTCATTATTTTATGAAGTATATAGTAAAAAAAAAAAGTCATTTTAAAACTACTGTGTTGCTGAGAGAGGATTTATATCTTTCAATTATAAATCTGTATATCACCTACATCTTTGAAATATAAAAAGAAAGGTATTTGTCATTTTTATTCAGTATGTTACAGTAGAGTCTTTAATCTGTCCTTTTGAATGTTGCTTAAGAATGCAACCAAAACTGATATTCAGATGAACTTTGTTAGAAGTAGAATTAACTTTGGAGTCCACAATTTTGACATGTAATAAATTGTTAATTAGATAACATTAAGTGCTTAGAGGTAACTGTCAGTCTATGAACTTTACATATAGTAATTTATATATTTCTCAGAACAATTCAGTGTTATAGGTATTACTGCTTTTCTTAATTCACAGATGAGAAAAATGAAGAACAGAAAAGATAAATAACATGGCCAAAATTTAAATCCAACAAACAGGCTTTGAAAACATGCTATCTACTCTCCCCAGTGAAGGTTCATCAAAACCACTGAGTCACTTCATTTAACAAATAAAATATAAAAGTTAACAATATCACAGTGAGCAGTCTTCAGGGGGAAAAATGAAAAATTCTTAATGAGGCATCAGCTCATCATTTCTATAGAAATAAAGCTATAGTCATATAGATTCCATAATATGGAACAATCTTCTTATAATTCAGTTGCTTTCATTTGTTTGATAAATTCATTTTATTTGCTACTGAAGTTTGATTTTATTGCAAGTTTGGAAAAGTATTCTAGCAAACCAGAAAGTCACAACTAAACGCAGGGTTTCTGGAATGACACCCTGAGCTTGCATTTTGGTGTCTATATTACTAGTCATGTCATCTAAAGCAGTTATAGAACATTTATAAAATGAGATAATAATTATATATAACTCACAAATTGCGTGGGGAGAGGGGGTGGCAGGGTTAAATAGGTTTGCCAGAAAGCACTGAGCACAGAATTCAGTCTAATGAAAGTAATTTTGTAGCTTTTGTCAATTTTCTTACATTTATCTGAGTGGATACCTAGTATCCATAAGATCAGCCTACAGATCACCTTTTGTCCCAGAAACATAGGGAGCACAGATCTCTTACAAATATTCTCCTTACACCTCTACTGAGGGCACTGTAGACTCCAGTGTTTTCACCTTTGATCTCCGTTTAGTCCAGCAAAATATCTATCAGATTTACTCCTTCTGCTTTGCACTGATGGTACCCAAATATAAAAGTCAGCCCACTGTTTCTTCTCAAGCCCTCCCACTTACTTGTTTTACTGTTTTCAGGCCCTATATCCAAATATAAAGAGGAGAAAATAGTCAAAACAATCCCACTCCAGTGAAAAGTAGGTATAATAAAATATATTTGTGTTTATCTCTGAATACTGAGAAAAACCTCTTTTAAATTATGATTTCCTAAATTATGAAAGCAATTTTGATAGCAATTACAAAACAGTGCTTCAGAAGACTTCAGAGTCTCAAATAACATCTTTTGCTCATCATCATTTTATTAAAATATTGATGAGGAAAATGGAATCCTTGCCAGGGTCACAGGTGAGTTTGTACTTTTTCCCTTTGTGTACATAGCTATTCTCCAGTTACTCCAGATTCGTCTCACATCCCAAAGATGTGCCCACAGGGGTAGCTGGCAGGTCTGCCTTTCCTGTGTGTGTGTGGTGGGGGGAGACAGAGACAGAGACAGAGATAGAGACGTAGACAGACAGCAGACAGACAGACAGAGAGAAAGAGAGAAGACATGCAAGGGGAGTATGTCCTGTTCAGTGCTGACTCCAGGTTTGCACTCCGAGCTGCCCAGATATTCCCTGGCTATCTGCCACCATGAACTGGATAAGTTGGTTGGACAATGAATGAATGAATGAATACAAATGATTACTTAATAATACGCAGCGCGGGGACACTCCCTGAGCAGGGCGCTTGCAGAGAAGCCGATATGGTTTTGATAGAGTGAAGTTCTACAACCTGACTAAATGATACATTTTTTAAACATTCAGAATTTTCACCAAAAGGAACTCATCTGAATTAGTATTATTCCATTTTAATAACATTAAAATAAGCAGTTGAACCTTCTACCTTCTACCTCTAAATATAACTGTTAGCTATAACTATTTCAAATAACGGGATAAAGTACACTCTAATAAATTAATTTATTATAATAAATTCATGCTACCGAAAAAGTTAATTTTAAAATAATTCCCAATAACCATTACCATTTCACACATTAAATCAGATACAAGACTGAAGCATTCTTTTCAATTTTATCTACTGAGATTTTAAACTACTGAAGAATTAATTACTTCCAATCAAAAGTTCAAATCACATTATTTCAAAAGCTGAGAAAACTAAAATATACCTTTAACTTTTTGGCGCTCATGCTGAAGCTAATCCTTTTAGAAATTAGGTTTCCATAATAGCAAAATAACTTCAAAGTTCCAACAATGGATTTTCTTCTATGTAGTGGTAGAAATATATATTATTGATATATTATGTAATTTTACTTTACAGACCTTTAATTAATAAAACTTCTAGCTAGTACAAATAAATCATAAGCAAAATTACTGAATATGAATATATATATACCTTTATAATAAATGTGAATTCACCCTCACATATTTGAGCTACTATAATACACAATTATAATAAACTTTTGCCCAAAAGTATTGACATAATTATGTAGTGTTTCTGCCCCTTCTTATTTGACTTAAAAAAAACTTTCAAAATCAAAATTGTGACACAGAAATTCACAGTTCAGATGTGCCTTTTCCAATTATCTCTTGATACTACAACTACAGATCTTAAGGATTTTGAAACAGCAGAGTTCATATTTCGAATTATACATTTTATTCCTTCAGACTCCTTATTGTGGAAGAATAGCTCTAAGTAATGGAACCTAATTGATGCATTTAGATAACATTGGATATTAAAACATTCGATGCAAATTGAGATTTTAAAAAGTCTAAAAATGCTACAGGGGACATATTAAAGATCATTTATGGCATGTCGGTAGATGGTGATTACAAAGAGTCACTATTAAACCAATAAGTATACATTACTTCTTATTAAGCCAATAAAATAAAAGCCTATGCAAACATTTACATCAATATGAAGTCTACTCAGTCATATGAGATTAAGTACAGTAAATAAAAATCTACAAAAAATGCATCTGAGTAAATATTTCTCTTGGAAAATGATATGGATATATAATCAAGGGATAGGATTGGCAGTGAGCCACTGAAGCTTTGTGAGCAAGACAGTGACATCTCTTCAGTGGTTTAGAAATCAGGAAGTAACATCGAATCACAGTAGCAGAAACTGTTATTCTATAAAAACACACTAATATTCATACTAGTGTTATGCTCTCATCGGATTCTCAATAAATATAAACAAATATGAATGGAGCAAAAGCAAAGATACTGGAATTGAAGTCAACAAGCCTCGTTCTAAAGTCAAGCTGCGTGAACTTGAGTACTGGCAGCCCTGACTTCCACGTGTTCCTCCGTAAAATGGAGAAAATCTTTTCTGAAGGTTCTACCCCACAGAACTGTTAGAATGAAAATCAACACGGCCTGTGAAAGTAAGTTGTAAATGTTACAGTTCCATCTGAACAAGACACGATTATTGAATAAAAAATGTGTGATTAGCTATCAAACAGCAATTACTAACATCATAAACAGGAAGAGAATATACATAGATTAGAGAAATCCAGAGTTTCATCTCAAGTCATACTACTAGCAAAAAAAAGCACGAAATGCTTTATTTATTCTTGACAATGAATTGAGAAATCAGAGTTGATTATTTAAAATTAAAGGTAAGAAATGACAAGTTCTTTAGCTTGCACTGTATACTTGCCGCAGAATTTAGAAAGTACCTAATAGACTTAAGAGAACAGTTAAGAGGTTAAAAAAAAAAAAAACTGATTAATAAACAAATTGTTGAAAAGTATAGAAGGACCCCGTTATCTTGACCTTGAGTAAGAAGTCGCTGGGAACGATCATGACGGCATTAATATACTGAGCAGAGCAGGAAAACAGTGTCCCTGACAAGTAATCACGCATCACTGAACTGTAACAAGTGCTGACAGTTAGAGAGCTTATCTCTAAACATTATGACACCTGCCTAGTGACAGCTAAAGAAAAAAGCTGAGTACAATCGATGTTTTCTATTTATTACCACGGACGTGGCTGAAAAATATATAAATGAGCTGATTTAAAGTATTTGGATAAACATCTTTAATTCTGACAGAAAAAAAGGTGGGTACATTTTTTTTAAAACTTTTTACCCCCAACAGTTGATCTTCAATTCTTATGTATAATACTGTCATAGAAATAGCTATTTCAAAAATTGTGTCAATCACCTTGCTCCATTACAAAGCAATTCATGACAAAGGTCCTTTGCAATAGCAATAATATTTGCATAATAATTACAGTCACTGCAGACAAAAAGCTTGAACTACTACAATGGTATTCCAAGTTTTCTTTTTTGATAAATGAAATTTTTCCCAAAAGCACTTCAAAAAGTTCATTTTTATTTCTGAAACTGGTTACTCAAATATTCACTACTAATGGAATATAACATCCTCTTGTACCGTGAAAAAGAAAGATATAGCAGATAACACTTCTTAATGATTTTTATTGAATAGCAAGCACAAAGGAAAATATTTCCAGTTGTGGCATACTAAATTAAGCATACAGCTCCCATTAAGAGTTCTGGCAGCTGTGCATTTAATTCTATGACTACCATGCTGAAATGCACATTCCTAGATTCAAATATGCGAAGCCAAATCTGTGTAACTGTTATGTGAACTTTTGCCTCTCAATTAAAGAGTCTGTGTGAAAAATATTTCTGAAAAACACATCATATATTTGCAAAATGACAAACTAAATAATCTCTAATGTATTTTAATTTCTTCTAGAACAGTCAATGTCACAGGATGAATCTTAGATTTTCAACATATGGGATATGAAAAACTCAGATAAGAAGTACTTTTGTTTTCATTTTGTCCTTTCCTTCTTTGTTCAAGCCATTATGTATGCAAATTTCCTTTTAGTGTGGTAAAGAGCATGACATTCAAATATTTACTTAGAAAACCTAAATTATACAAGTAACTCAGTCTGGAGAAGTTAAGATAAAACTTATTTGGAAATAGCCACGTATCGAAAGGATTAAATATTTTGAATATGTCATACATATATTTTGAATATAGATTTCTACATGTATATCTATGTACTGAAAGACATTTGTCTATTTATTCAGTTTATTCACTGCTCACCATAAAAATGCTAGAAATATAAAGATGAGAATAAGTGTTTTTAATCTATGTCAAGGTATATCTTTAAAACATTAAAATATTCTCTTTTTATATATGCTACTATAGACACAAACTATTACTGTTATTAGTTGCTATGTCTATACGTCCCTCAAGAAGTAAGCCTAATCCATCATCAGGATCTGCCATATTATTTCAAAGAAAATAAGAAAAATGGTTATGGGGGCAGTGTGATATATAAACTGACTGAGGAGTGAGCCTATTTTCCTGAAATTTATATGTGAATCAATGAACATAAATAAAAAAAAAATTTAAGAAAATTTAAAAATGAATATTTTAAATTCTAAAGTGAACATAAAAAAGAAAAGTAGAGATACTAAAACAACAGGGAAGTCCAAAAAGTACACAATCCAAAAGATGGGAGGAAAAGAGGAGAGAGCTGAGAAAAGATGGAATCAATATGAAAAACACAACCAATATTCATAAATACACTAAATACGTAGTCAAAAAGATGCAATTAAAAATGCAAAAAGAGACTTGCGCTGGTTTAAAAAGAAGCACAAATATATACATTCTAGAAGAATCTACATTTTTAATTATAAAAACCTACATCAAAAATAAAAATTATATAATCTACAAATATTAAGCATAAGAAAATTAGGGTGGTGATACTAATTGAAAAGAACATGAGAAATTACTAAGAAAAAAAGAATATTTCATAACAATAAACTGTCAATGAATAAAGATGTCATATCAATCCTAAAACTAAATGCACATAATAACACAAAAAATACATAAAGCGAAACTAAACCAAAGAGAGACAACTCCACAATTATAGTTGAATATTTTAATTATCTGTCTCTGAATAACAGAAAATAGGAATATAGAATACCTATAACTACAAATAATATCTAATATACTGCAACTGATATTAAAGCAATGATTCATCCAAAAACTAAACTATTTTCCAGTATATACTCATCAATGCAGATTATATGCTGACCCATAAAACTAGTGGGGTCTATAAGCACTAAAATTATACAAAGTCTATGATCTGACCAACGAAGAATAAATAAGTCACCAAAGTCAGAGATGTAACTGAAAAACACCACCAGGTATTGGAAATTAATAAATTTTTAAGTAAATTACTGCTCAAGGAAGAATTACAAAGGTGAATAGAATACATTTTGAAATTAACAAAAATAATCAGGTTTCCCATGCTATCCAAAGTAGTGTTTCTATTTAGCATGACATGGTAGGTTATTTTTGGGGACCGGTAGAGCTTAAAAATTATTCCATATAAATTAATGGTAACAGTATTACCAGGTCTAAAAAATAACCTACAAATCACACCACATATGAACTCCAATTTCTGATAACAGGGGAAATCTGTAATGCAACGTATCGCCATTGTGGGGTGCTAAGAAAGCAGAAAGGGAGCAAAGAGAAGGAAACCAAGTTTAGAAAAGACAGCATTTTCAGCAATGGCTCTGAAACACATGAACATTCATATAGAAAAAAAAAAAAAAATTCTTTACCTTACCATACTCAAAAATTAACTTGACATTGATCATAGACTCCAAATAAAAAGCAAGAGTCATAAACGAGAAAATACCACAGAGGAAACATTTTTAGGATCATCAGACAGCAAGCTTACTGAGACAACATTTGCATTTCATAAGCCTGATCATCTTAAAATTTTTTGAATTCATCAGAATTATACCCTAATTTACAAAAGATATTAAAAATACTAAAATAGCAAGCTTATAGACTTTAAGACAATATTTGCATTGCATAAATCTGACAGAATCCTGTAACCCACAATATGTTAGTAACTCTTAGACCTCAATAGATATCTGCACTGATAAAGTGAGCAAAACTGAAGACACACGACAAAAAAAAGGACTTTAAATGATAAACATTTGAGAAGAACTTCAAAATTAAACAACAAAAATGAGAATCCAAACCACTAGAAAATCACTAACCTGGCTAAAATTTAAAAGACTGACAGTATTATAAGGATGGCAAGAATGTGGGAAACACGGAATCTCAAACATTGCAGGTAAAATGTGAAATTGTAGCAACATTTTGGAAGATTGTCATTTTCTAATAAAGTTAAGCATACATTTATAGCAATAGACAGAAATTTCACTCAGTGTATTTATTAAAGAGACATAAAAATGAGTGTCCATAAAAAGTTTGTAAAGAAAAAAAACATTAAAAATGGTCTTGATCTCTAAAGTCAAACATCCACAGCTATATGCCATACATATATATATAATCTCTCTGGGGTCTTCAATAGTTTTAAGTATATGCAATGCTCTTGAGATCACAAAGTCTGTGAGTTGCTTTATTTAGAGTTTAGAGTGAATGAAGGTATATTTTCATCACTGTGATGATACTGTCACTTCCCTGATACTGTTCTCAGACTGTTTGCTACTCATGACTCTCTTCCTCTTGTCCCTTCCAATATCTAGGCACAGTTAGGGTAACTCTTATTACATGCACCCAAAAGTTTACTTTAGCTTTCAGCCTGTGAACATCAGAACTTCAACCCCTAAGCCAGTGGGACATTCCTTAGTGCTGAGAGTTAGAACAAATATAGAAGAAATTGCTACTCCAATTTGCAAATAAGCAAATTAATATCATGTGTTACAAAATGTTATTCCAATTTACAGATGAAGAAAACATTATGAATAAATATCAGTGTTAAGACTAGTAAACAAAAGTGGCTGACCCAAACAAAACAAGAAGGGAACATCAATCACTGACCCAAGCATAAAACTCCTGGTGTTAAAGAACAAAAAGTGGTGAAACCAGCAGAGAACTAGAGTATTGTTCAGCCTGTTTACGAGAAGGCATATTTAATTCTAGTAAATTTATCATTTGGGATCAGTTCTATTTCTCTCATGTTTTATAATTTTTAACAGCTGGAATTCAAGATTTTATATGAATTGTTTTATTTTCTAAAATGCTGATTGTTGGTAGAATGAATGTAATACATATACCATTTGCAAGTTCAATTACATGAATATAGTTCTCTTTACAAAAAAAAAAATTAGACAACATTGTTTAGAATACCTTCATTTAAAAAGTTTGCATAAATAAAATGTTTCAGGTGACTTTCAAAATATTTTTGATATTTTCTAATGCATGATTAAATCATATTTTAATTACTTTCTACTTCATATAATAGGCACACATTTAATAGAACTAAATATATTTTAGAATTTTGTCATAAATACAGACAGGTAAGCAAACAGAATGATGATACTATACAGTTCACTTATATCACCCCATATACTAAAAAAAACTAAACATTTATAACTGGCTATATTATTACCTCAACTACTTTTGAAATTTATATTTGAACATTATTTGCATTTTAGAGTTTACATGATTTGCTAACTTAATTGAGAGCCTTAAATCTCTGGTAAAACAATGAAAATAAGAATACATGTTAATCCCTAATTTTAGTAGATAAAATATATTACAAGTCACATGAGATCTATAATCAGACAAAACAGAAACATATATTCATGGATACTTAGCGTTTTCCATTTTGGAATGGGTGATACATAGATCATATCTGTGTCTCCTATTTGACTAACTTTAAATTCCAGAAAAATAAAGGAGGGAGGGAAGGAGGCAGGTTGAAACATGAAAAATGTCTTCAAACATCCAGGGTAACCATGGATGATTTCAATTTACATATTGAAAAGTAATTATTTTACAGAGGATTTTGAAGTTCATGATCTGTCCAAGTGTGTGTAATATTCTAAGATGGCAAATAAATTTATGATCATGATAGGTCTCACAATAAAATGAAATGCCAGTGCTTGATTCAAAAGCTCAACACTTCTCAGTAAGATTCATGCTTCAGATTCTAATGATCTAATCATCTTCATTGTTTTATCATCAATATATTAGCCCACATTTGAAATAAGTCTTTTATTCCATGAAAGGAATTATCTTTCTTGTAAGACTACTACATGCAGCAACAAAACCACACACATATTCTGAAACAATGGAAAAACTCATCAGATACTGATAATTCTTTCATTTTCTTAAAAACTGTGAATTTAGTCATTGAAAGAAAAAAGAAGCATGTTTCCATCCTGCAGAAAATAGAATTCTCAATCACAAATATTTCCCATGCCACTCATGCCTGCCTCTGTGTGTCTTGGGAATATTCTTCCCACTCTATAGATTTTGGACTCGACCACGTCACTTGCGTTGGTCAATGACACATGGAGACATGATCCCCGCTATGTGCTAACAGCAGGAAGTGCAATCACAAAGTTTGGTTTGACACGTCCCTCACCACGGCCCTCTGTAAGACAGCATGTCCTCTTACCCAGGAGGCTGCTCCTGCAATCAAAGCGCCACAGTGGAAAGACTTTGGAACAGACTCGCCACCAATGTGCAGCCTACGGCTGGGCCACTGCTAATTGCTCTAGTCATCACACCGCATGATCGATTTTTGTTACCTACTGTGACTGAGGGTTGATTATCCAGCTTTTTTTCATTCTGTGGTCTAATATCGAGCTGATCACCCCACCAAAATGCAACACCTACAAAAATATGGCACCTACAAGTTGATACTAAAGTAAAATACGCAGCGTTAGCATGGAAGCTAGGATATAGTTAAAGATCTATATTGTTGAAGACCAGAAAAAGGCAATCCTAGTTAAATACTAAAACAGTTAGTAAATCTATAAACTTTCAAAATATAAATAATTATGTATAATGACCATGCAGTTCGAGTAAACCAATTCTCAAAGTATATCAATAATGTTAACTAGGTATTCATGTTAAGATGATAAGCTAATACAATAAAGAGGTGACCTCAGAAAAGAAGTGTCCTGTTTTCAGGAGGAGTTAAAAGAAAAAAGAAAGAGATCAGACTTATTAAAGTCTGTTTTGCAATTAAGTTGGTTCTCAGTATACTCATTCAATTAGTTAAGATGTTTTAGGGGAGATAGATAAAAAAATATAATGCCAAAGAAGGTTGATATGCTTTAACTACCCGTAATTTGATTACTGGTGGAGGTGGGGGGTAGAAGAAGGGAGAGGAGAGACAGAAAGAGAACAGATACTGGTATTTCCTAAAAAGAATGGTGACTAGTATATAAGGGCTGACTGTCATCAATATATAGGCAGTAAAAACAACAAAACAACTATGTTGTAAGGACTTCGTGCTGTCGAAAGTGGAATCAGCATGGATGAAGAGCTATGACTTCTGGAGGAATGAAAAAAGACCACATTTAATATCATTCAACAATAAACAGGAATGAAGTGCTGAGTCAGTAACATGGATAAATGTTGAAAATACTATGGTAAATGAAAGACACCAAAAAAAAGGACCACATGTGATGTGATTTCATTTCTATGAAATGTCCAGAATATGTAACTCCATAGACAAAGATACTACAGGAGTTTTCTAGGACTCAGTAGGGGAAAAGCATAGGAGAAAACAGTGACTGTTAATGAATATGGGTTTTGTTTGGGGGATGATAAAAATATTCTAAAATTACGGTGACAGTTGCACCATTTGTGAATATATTAAAAACCAATGAATTATAAATTTCCTATCAGTGCATCTTAGACTGTATATATTAGATTTTTAGAAGTAGCTGTGAAAATGGACTGTGTTCGACTCTCCAAGTTTCTGAGCAGGTGACAGGCTGAGAAACTTCTCAAAGTTGGGAGACAATAATACACAAATATTTTCATACTTTTGCACAATTCCTGATTTTGGATTCCTGAACAAACATCACTGTCACCCTAGGTTAAAAACAATCATATAGTAAAAAATCTTAAAGATATGAACCTGTAGAAATTTAGTGACATACCACCAGAGGAACGTGCTTACATCCAGAGAAGGCCCCTTTCTCCATATCCAGAGTGGAAGGGCACATGCGCCAGCAGCCCTGTAGGCGCTCCAAGGTTCCTAAGTTCAGAGTCAGCTCCTGTCGTATAAACCCCACTGTTTGTGCAGAATACTTCTGGCTCTCAGTGTCACCCTGTGGGAAAATGTGGCGAGGAAAGCGATAGGAGCTGCCATGTAACCAGCAGACTGATTCTCAACCAGAGTCCTCAAGATTCTTTCAATGTGTGTGTATGTATGCACACACACATGCGTGCGCATATATATATATATATATATATAGAGAGAGAGAGAGAGAGAGAGAGAGAGAGAGAGAGAGAGATGCATGTTTGTACATCTCTGTGAGTTATGTAACATGGGAAACTCTTCATAGTTTCAGACCAAAGACAAACTCCAAAGAAAGAGATTCTGTAATGCCCTCATCAGATATGGTCAAACAAGGCAATGGAAACAGAAGAAATTCCCAGAGGACAGAGCCAAGAGTCTACAACAAGGACTAGAGAGGAAAACCTAAGCAAAGACTTCCTACCCATAGGGAAGGGGATCATAAATGGGAAAAACATCTCATCAATCAGGGCTCAGAACTGTTATGTCCAATACAAGTGTTTATTATAGTCATCCTGTTCCATTTCACCCTTGAAGGCTGAAATGTGGAGAGACAGTGACTAGTTAACTTGCAACTTTTTCTAAGGTTACAAAACAGTTAGATGAGACTTTTGAGTTTATTTGGAAGAAGTGTTGAACATTTTGTATATTTTATACATAAAGGGAAAGGAAGTTTGTATTTGTGAGAAAATACACTGTAGCAGATTTCACTACTATTCACAACTTCTTTACTTCTTCTTTCCCTATTCTGTGGGAGGAGCACATCTTCATCTTATTTTTACTTGCTTATGGACTAGAATGGATTTATAGCATAAATAATGCAAAGTACAAGTAAAAAATTAAATATCTATCCAAGGAAACAATAATTATACAGCTAAAGGTTAATACATACAATAAAAGCAAAATGGTAGAGCAAAGAACTGAAGATCATGATGAAAACAGGGTGACACTGAAGATATAAGCCTGCTCAAAGCGATGAACTAAAGCACAATTCTTAGACCAGTAAGAGCCTACTAACCTCATTAGGCCTTGCATTCATGCAAAATTAGTCTCTGCATCTCTGTCTGAAAGAAGCACTGGGACCTTTTTAATTTTTGTGGCCTGTAGCAGTAGATGATTGTAGTCATTTGACAATTAGACTCTTTACAATTCAGATTTATTCTTAAAGTTGATAAGAGTCAGTACTAATTTAACTAGCACAACAATGAATTCATTTCCTTTGCTACTCTAAGTTCTATACTGCGAATTTTGCAGTGCTAGAGCAAAAGCTGCTATATGAGAGCTTTCACGTAGAAGCAGTAAAGAGCTGTGTCAGCTATAATTTACTTTCACACAGAAAATGATAAACAGCAGCAGAAGAGATGGCCTGTTGCCAAGCGGAGTTGTCTGATGGGACCTTTACTGACCATGGGCTCCTGGCCTTTTTACTGGGAGCTGAACAGCCTTATCTCTCATCAATACCCACTCTGACCATTTCAATTCCCAAGGCTTTGGTGGAAAAATGATATGTTATATGCAAAATTTAAATTTTTTTTAAAAGGCATTCAAAGCTAAAATTGAAATTGATGACATTTGTTAAAACTTAGTGACAAATTATTACCAAAAAGAGAGCCACAGGTGTGGATAGATGATCTAGACCCAGGAAATCACTTGTACTAAACATTTAACTAATAAAGAGAAGGAAACTTGATTTGTCTTCTTGAGAGCATTTGAAATTAGTCTTTATTCACCAAGAATTTAAAACCATGTGTGTGAGGTCTGGAGCTTCTACACAGTAAGTGTTACAAGGCCAGATTTTGAAACATAGTCCCTGTGACAATTCAGTGTGTTTTCTGAATTAAGCAAATGAGAATACAATGATAAAACAAGGGTAGAGTAATAAAAGACTGTGAGTAAATACGATAATCCCCACACTGATCTAGGTAACCCTTCTGAAAGATGATTTACTGCCCAAGATTATTGCTCAGAGAGGAAATGATTTTATTTTTAGTTAATTACATTGAAGGAACACCATACCATAAGATTATAGAGGTCTAATGTGAACATCACTGTAAATCAATATTTGCATATAATAAAGTAACTTCACCACCATTTCAGTTCTTCCTTCACTAGACAAGAGTAATTGATTTTAAAAAGATCATTTAAAAATCCACAAATTCCACATAACAAATGACTGTTTGCACACAATTCCTTGATAATATTTTATCGATCACAAGCATGTTAATAAGCTTTAAAGATATCTTAATATCATATGCTATAGTCATGGCCTAATTTTATCTTAAATTATCATTTTTCCTAGTATCCACCATCACAACTCAGAGAGACACTTTTCCTTACATTTCTTATTTCGTTTGCCATTTCTCACAACCACTGCCACCACTACCACAACTTACTATCGGCTGGAATGACAGTCATGACTTCTTCAGCACCCAGCATTAGTGGTCTAATTATCTATGAAAATGCTCTACATGGAAAGTGCTACAAATATAAGGTACTCATTTATACTTACTTAAATACTATCTGAATTCTATACCTAGAATTTTGTGATTGTAATTTTCCTTTGCAAAAAAGATGTGGCAAGTAGATACTGTTAACATACAAAAAGGAAAAAAAAAGGTTTTAACACTTGGAAAATGCTAGAAGGCATGGAAATATCAGTGTGATCAATAATGTAAGAGAATAAAACACTGAAAAACACTCCAGATGTCAACAACATAAGCTTCAGACATCCAGATAATAATAAATGCAACAATATACACAGAATTCACTTCCCAACTTAATCCCAGTTAGGGCAAATTTCTGACACTATTCTCTGCTTCACTGTCAATGAGCATGAACAACCTTTAATACAATGCATTCTGTTTTAAAGGTTTTACTACATACATAATTGCTCAAATCTCAGTTCTAGCTTGGTAAACAAAATGACTGGAAAGTCGATGGTCCATTAATAATACACATTTTCTAAAACTCAACATTAAGTGGAAAAAGATGAATATGCTATACCTGAATCACTTTCCAAAATGTGATGTTTTAAAATAGTATAATTCATAAATTCTTGAGATAAAAATCATTTCAATGCTTTCCATTAAAGTGAGTTTAAAAGATTCATGAGAAGAGCAGGATGTTCATTAAAATTTTATTTTTTAATGATAACTATGAGTTACACTGGATTATTCTCTTTACAACTAAGAGCCATTTCAAAATTATTTGTATCTGCTTCTTTGACCATTTTATTTAATTAAGAGATACTTGTGTTTACAAAGAAAATAGGCTATGTCTAAAACTACTAAGCAAAGAGAGATGGAAAATCTCATCCCAGCGCCCTACTATGAATAAAACATTTTCTTGCCAAGAATTTGGTTGAACAAACTTTAGTGGCTCTGATGCCAGTAATAGCAAAGGAATATCTGGGGTCACTGGAAAAGTTCATACAGAAATCGACACAGAAATGTGAATGAGATTGAAAAGATGGTATACATCTAGCAAGGAATTTCAGCAAAATATTCAGCAAGGTTACAGAAAGAGTACAAAACTATGAGCAAGTAGATTTTTATTAAAACACACAAGGTAGTAACACCAGTTAATATCTTTTGCTAAAAAGTTATAGAGAGAGCCAAAGCAGGTTTGAAGGAACTTGTTCACTAGAATAACATTGGCAAATAGATGGCATTATTCCTGAAAAATGAAAAAGCATGGTACAAGCATGCCTGTGTACATATGCTTATTTTACTACAATTAGTTTTATTCTTATCAAAAATAGGAGAAATGGGTCATGATTAGTTGAGCAATAACTCAGGTAACAACTTCCCAAAGAATATATGGCTTTAGGTGATTTATCCAATTCTTTTATTTCTGATTGCTTTCCAGCCTGTCGTGACTGTTTCTATAATAACCCAGAAGTATTTTTATCTTTCTGCTGAAACCATCACACTTGAGTATTCAGAATTTTTGAAATAATGAATACTTTTAGATTTTCCATTGTATTCTAAAGGCATCTGCTCTACCCTTTTGACATTGAATAACATCATAACCTATTTCTCCATTGGAGATTATCTACTCATCATTTTATTTTGAATGAAGCAATGTTAGTTTATCACATATATTGGTTTCAGATGTACGGCATCATAAGTTAACATCTGTTTACAGTACATTACATTCCCCACGAAAACTCAAGTTTTCATCCTCACCTATTTATTCTGAATGACTCAAAAGGTAAGTATTTGGTGAGTAAATGGCATTTAGTCTTACCAGCTGTCTTCTACCTGGTAGTAAGGTTAGCACAGTAATATGGGCAAAGTCTAAACACCTGTCCTCCACCTGGTGGTGAAGGTTAACAGTTTGTGAATAGCCACGTCTTTACATAAGCAGTTTGAATATACTTGCTGAACTGTGAGCTCCATAAATACACTAACTATAACCTCTGCTCTTAGAAGAAAACCTTGCAAATAACGAATATTTAACATTCACCCAGTTCTAATTCTTAAATATCACTTGTTGCCAAGAATATATAATTTTGCTTATTCAGCCAGCCACTGTCTGGAAATCCAGACCTGTCCATCCAACTGAGTTTATGTTCATCTGCTTAAGTGACCCCTTTCATTGAATATCTAGTGGGCACATCAAACTTAACAAGACCAACTACTTGTCTTAATTATTGCCTAATTCCTCTCCCTACATTGTGTTTCTCTCCAAGTTCTGATAATGTCAGGTGACAACACCACCATATAGCCAGTAAGATTGACTTTCTCTGTCACTCATTACACCCAAACTGTCAGCAAGTAATATCAGGTCTGCCTCTAAAACAAATCCTGAATTTACTTCTTTTCCTCTCCACTACCATCCACTTAGTCTGAACTCCAGTTATCTTTTATGTGAACCACCACCCTGGCCTCCAGATCGATCTCTCTACTTCTGTTCTTATTCCACTATTATCCACCCAGTACTCAGTTTTTTATTTCCTTATATTGTAACAAACTTAGAGCAATGTCAAAAATGTTTATAAAGACCATCAGACTTGCCACATTGCACAACTCATAAATTTGACTGTTCAGTTTTGTAGTCATCACCACGTAGTCTTCACCCATATATTAGAACATTCCCATTGCCCCACAAAGGGACTTCTTGCCCAATTGCAATCATTCTTCATTCCCACATCTAGCAGTTTCTATATATTTTCTGCACATTTCATGTAAACACAATCATGCATTATGTAGCATTTCTGTATGGCTTCTTCCACTTACATTTAGTCTATTCCTTAACCATTATATGGAAAATTGGATTGTTTCTACTTTTTTGGCTTGTATGAATAATTGTGCTATGAAAACTCACATATACGTCTTATATGGACAAAATTTATTTTCATTTCTGTTGGGCAGACACCTAGGAATAGAATTACTGGACCATTTGTTAACTCTATGTTTAATATTTGAGAAACTTCCCAACTGTTTTCAAAATAGCTGCACCACATTGAATTCCCATCACTAATGTGAATGGGCTCTGATTGACCCACATGTTTGACAACATGTGTTTCTGTCCATGTATTTTATTATAACCAGCCGAATGGATATGAAATGTTTTCTCATTAGGTATCTACATGTTTACTATTTTTTCATGGTGGTAAAATACGTATATACTGTAATTCCTCATTTTAACTTGGATAGTATTCAAGAGTATTAATTCAATATTTATTCAACAGTATTCACGGCATTCATAAGGTTGTGCGCAATCATCACTTTCTACTTCGAATATTTCTCATCACCCCAAACAAAAACTCTGAATCCATTTAGCAATGGAGTCCTCACTGCCCAGTCTCAGTGTGGTTCTGATCTGCATTTCCCTAATGGCATTGGTGCCCAATACAAACGTGCTCAGTGGCAATTTAAATATATTATTTGAAGAAATACCTAGTCAAATCCTATCCCATTTTTCCCCTGATATCTGGAAGAAGACAAGATGACATCTCTCACCAATACTCTTCGGCAGAGTTCCAGAAGTCCCGGCAGAGAAATAAGTCAATAAAAGGACATTAAAGGAATTCAAATTGTAAATAAAGAAATAAAATGATCATTATTTGTAGGTGACATGATATAGCTAGAACACCCAATCATCACCAAAAAATAAAAAACAAAAGAAACCGTTATAAAAAGAAACAATACTATAAAGTGCCAGGATATAAAATCAATACTGAAAATCCAATAGCATGTCTATATGCAAACAATGAACTAGAAGAAAGAGAAATTAATAAAAAAAAAAACCCTTTCACGATTGTACCAAACAAGATACAATAGCAGCAATAAGTTTAACAAAGGAGGTAAAGGAGCTATACACTGAAAACCAGAATGTATTATAAAATAGAAGAAACAAAGAGTTGAAGAAATATTCTGTGCTCATGCATTGGAAGAATTAACAAATATTAAATGGCTATCTTACTCAAATCAATAGTAGATATAACACAATTACTATCAAAATTCTAGTTGACGTTCTTCAAAGAAATTAAACAAACAATACTAACACACACCCTGACTTCAAATTATACTACATAGCGCTAGACATCAAAAACAATATAGTATTGGAACAAAACAGACACACAGACCAGTGGAATAAAATTCAGAGTCCAGATAAAACCACACCTATCTAACAGCTAATATATGACAAAGGAGCCAAGAACATAAAATGGAGAAGTCTATTTAACAAATGGTTCAGGGACCTTCATCTGAAGAAAAGAAAAAAAGTAAAGCTAGATTACTCATTAGTGCCATACACAAAAATTAACACAAAATAGATCACAGACTTTGATGTAACACCTGGAATCATAAAATACACAGAAGGAAAATGTAGGAAAAATGCTCCATAACATCATCCTCAAAGATGTCTTTGGAAAAGTGATAACCACTGTAAAGGAAACTAAACTATAAACTACACATACATACATACACATTATATATCTATATATGTATATATCTACATATATATGTGTAATCCTCCCTCCCTTCCTCTCTCTCTCTTGCTGTGGAATTCTATGACGTTTTAAAATAAGATGTAACAACCTGGATGGAACTAGAAATGATCATCAAAAGCAAAATAAACCAGAAAGAAAAAGAAACACAGGATTGTTTTACTCACGTGTGGAATTTAAAGAAACAAAAGGAACAGGCACATCTCAAAATTCACAGGACTCAAGACTGGGGCGGCGGGGCAAAATATGGGGGAGAACAAACAAGGAAGGAGTCAACAAGGTATGGTAAAGAGCACTAGAACTGTGTTGGTGGGTGTGCTGTGAAATGCACACAGAACATACGATTTCAGTATCCTGAAAAGTATACAACATTGTAAAAACAATAAAACAGTTAAAAAATATTCACACCTCAACATCTCTATTGCACCACACATCAGAGTTCTAGTGCCACTCTCCACTATCAGTCTGGCCCCTTCCACCTGTATTTCTTTCTCCCCATCCCTTTACCCTCTCTGGAAATCTCAGTGTTGACTTCAGAGTCTTAAGTGTATTCTATTAAGCCCTGATAGTTGATTAGCTTTGTTTCTTTTTATTCCACATATAAGTGAAGCTGGTATTTTCCTTTGTTGAGCATATCTCGCTTAAACAATCAGCTCAAGTTCCATTCCAGATGTCACAAAAGGCAAGGTTGCTTTTTTTCCCCTAACCTGAGTAAATTTCCATTGAGCTACTATTCAGCATCTCCATTATCTACTCATCCTTTGATGGGCATTCAGGTTGATTCCATGCCTTGGCAATTGTGAGTCATGTGCTCTATAAACATGGGGTGCACTGGAATTAACGCATTGGAACTGATGGATTAAATGTCAGTTAGAGTTCCGTTTTGTTAGGCTTTTTGAGGACTCTCCATATTCTTTTCCATTGAGGCTGCACTAATTCACTTTCCCAACACAAGAGTGTCTGACATTTCCTTTCTCTCTACGACCTCATCAACGTCTTCAGTCTTTTCAACACAGGTCATTCTTAGAGGTGAGGATTCTTAAAATTACATGAAATTAGTCCTCTCCAAAGTGCTCTTCGAGGAAATTCAATATTTACCTTCATTTTTCCAATAGAACTGTAACTGGATTTCTAATTTAGTAGAATTGGCTTTCCCATTTTTAAATTGGGTTGTCATTTTATTGATTTTTTAAAGTTCTTTATATATTCTGCCACTAGAACCTTAAAATATATGATCTGCAAATATTTTCTCCTATTCTTATGGGTAGCATTTTTCACTTTCTTAATGGTATTTTCTGAAAAGCTAATGTTTTTCAATTTGATGAAATCCAATTTGCTGCTTTTTACTTTTATCACTATTTTTGGAGGTATATCTAAAAACGATTACCTAATCCAAGGCAATTAAAACTTTCTCCAGTAAGTTTTATAGTTTAGCTTACATGACTGACCACGGTTATCCTAAGTTAATTTTTTTTATGATAAATGCAAGGGTCCAAATTCATCCTTGTGCATCTGGCTAACCAGCAGTTACAGACACGTTAGTTAAAAAGACATTTCTCAATCAAACTGAGTTGGTATCTTTGACAAAAACAAACTGACCATAAATGTCAGAGTTTCTTTCTCAACTCTCTGTCCTATTCCACAGAATGATAGCTGATACCCTTATGCCAGTTTCTTATTACACTATAGCTCTGTGGTATGTTTTGAAAGCAGGAAATATATATTCTCCAAATTTGTTCTTTTTAAAGACTATTTTAGTTATTTTCATTCCTTTGCATTTTCATGTGAATTTTAGATTAGCTTCATCAATTCTTCCATAAAAAATGTGGGACAACATTTTTCCATTTACCTGAATCTAAGTTAGCCTTTTAACTTCTTTTTCCCAAATAAAATACACATGAGGCTTGATGTCACTGAGGAAGAAAATAAGGGGGGTGAGGGCTAGCTTTCAAGAAGAATTGTAGCTGCCAATTACTCCCTCTTAAAACAACGACCATGTTGTTAGAAAAATTAGCATCCACACATAGGCCCACATGAAGGAAAACTGAGGCCCATGGCCAATACCCACAAATGAGGTTGTAAGCATTAGTCAACCTGTATTTCAGTCCTGTTTGTTTGGTGTTTTTTTGTGTTGTTTCGCTGTTGGTGGTTTTTTTTTTTTTTTTTGGGGGGTGGGGTGGTATTTTTTGTTTTGTTTTGTTTTTTGTTCTTTTTTTTCAGTATGGGAAAGGTGCAGGCAGTAACGAAGGAGAGTAGGCAGGCAAGAAGGAAGAGGAAGAAGAGGCATTTTTACTTTATTTCTATTTAGTTGTTCACACTGGTTGTTTCCTCCCAGACCTGTGACTCAAACACAGCGCTATGTGGCCTTGTGCTCTTGGAGCTGCTGATCCAACTGCTGCTTCACTAGGGCGGGTCTGTACTTAAATCCTCTTTCAAGAGGCTTCTTCAGCTCCAGGGGAGCCTCAGATGGTGCCACATGGGGGACAGATATATTATCCTACCGAACCCTGAAAAATTACAACTAAGTAAATGTTTTTTTGTTATTTTAAGCCATATTTGGGGTGATGTGGGACAGTGGCTTAAAGCAACAATCATTATCTCTCAGGAGTCGGTATGAACTGGTTGTTTTGCCCCATTGTTGTCCATGGATGTGCTAGGATGGCGCCAATTCACTGGGGGACCAAGTGAGAACGCAGGTGTTGGAAGGCGCAGCACACCTGGGCACCCTGTTTCATCCAGAAGCCTAACTGGGACTCGCTGAGATGCAACCCTGGGATGCAGGTCTTCCTGACATGAGCCCCACAAGTAGATTTGTCTTCATACATGGAGGCCAGGTTCCAAAGGGTGTTTTATAAATTACCTTTCAAGATATGAGAACTGGCTTCTTGAATAAGGACTAGACCCCCAAACTGGCAAAGCATAACTCCATCCACAGTTGACCAAAGGCATCAATGCATTGACCAGAGTCAATGCAGACAGGGAGTTCAAAGTGTGTGACTATCTGGAAGTACAACTCACTGGGGGTCAAACTAACAGTTTATACAAAATATAATAATAAAGTCATAACATTTCTAGAAGAAAATGTGAGAGAATCATTCACAATCTTGGAGTGTGTGGGCTCTCAAACTATAACTCAAGCTCCAGAAACCATAAAAGAGAAGTTTGAGAACTATTATAAGCATCAACAAAATTTTAATGTTATTTTTGAAGTTGGTAAAGAGTCAATGGCAAGTTGCAAAAATATTTAAAACTCTAATTCCAGAAAAAAAAGACTCACCTCTCTATGTGAGTTTCTTAAAAAAATTTAAAAATACACAATTTATTAGATAAATGCGCAAAGAATATGAACAATTTTCAGAACAAAATGGCTCTAAACTTAGGGCTGTATTCTTAACTGTATTTAAGAAGTGCAAATTAGAACTACCATTCTGAATTACCGTTTCATATTGAAATACCTTAATGGTTGGCAAAAATTCAAAGTTTGACCACATACTCTTCAAGCAGTTTATGGGAAAATCCAGTAGTAAAACTGCAAAAGCTATACAAATAACAAATATGATTACTATTTAGCCAGCAATCCCATTTGGAAATTATTCTCTATTATATTTATTTGCAAGACATACAAAATGACCTATTTACAAAATTCCTAATACTAGATTAAAAAAAACCACGTATCCATTTATGGAGGATAAATAAACTAGGTATAAATCATACCATGAAAAACTATGCACCTGTAAGAAATAATAAATAATGAAGGTCTGCAATGCCAAGATATTCCTGCTATTCTGATGTGTAGCAGAGGCTACATATTTCTTCTTCCTAAGACATGAATATTTCACACTATAATATTTCTAATATTGTGATGTACTTTATAATCACAGATATGTCACAGTTTAATTGCCAGCAATTTTTTTCTTTCTATGTGATACATAAAAACATTGTAAATTGCATTGCATGATGTCGCCAGTTTGAGGCAATAAGGAAATGTATGTGTGTTAAGAAATGAGACAAATAAGATAATATATTTGTATTTAGTAATATTTTCATTTTCTAAAGCCTTAAAGAACACAAAAATAACAGTGCTCTATGCAAGAAGGAATACAGGGGACATGGTTATAGTTATTGTGTAAATTCTCAGTGTATGCTGTTTATTTGTTCTAATTTTTAACTATGTGAATGAACCACTCTAAAAATAAATGTATTTAAAATTAAAAATTCAAAATCAGTTTAAAATATTGTTCAAAATAGTCTAGATTTGCTTCTTATTCATATTCTTGCTAAGACAAATGATTCTTGTCCAAACATTGTGAACTTGCTGAGAATTTTATAATTAGGCTCTAAATTTTAGCAAAGAAATTTGAGGTAACACCCAGTCCCTGTATGTCGTAATGTATGTGCTTTACAGTCAATACTAACCAAAAACATTGCCATCAAAATTACCTTGCTGGCATTTAAAATCTTTAAACACCAAAAGCTAGAACATGACTTTAAGTAATTAGACATCCTCTCTTCAAAGAATATGTTTTATTTTAATTAATATTCTCATATTGAGATTTTTAAGTTCACTTCAACACTAACTTTTTGGAATAAAAAAAGATGACACCAATTATAATTTGCTTCATTTCTTGTGAACTTCAATACTGAGAAAGAACTTCCCCTGCTTCTTTTTCTCTTGCTGAAATAACACATATCACCAAGGACAAAACAGACCACACAAAGTGTTCTGGCCACTTACTATGTATGACAATAGTCTCTGCTGGACATGATTCTCTGTACCCACACTCATAAAAAGACCTTCTACTGTTATCGTTAACTGCCAGCTTTCAGCATCAAAGTCACCTTCATTTGAAATCCAACAAACAGTTATCTTAGAAAAATAAAATGGAACTCAGCACAATAATGAGGCATATTAAGCAGAGGAACAACTGGATAAAAGATGGTAGCATTCAAGCTACCACCAAGTATCTCACTCATCAGGTAGCAGGGCTATAGTAGGTTCTATAAAGGTTGAACAAAAGGAATCACAGACATCGAGATTGTTACTTATTTTGCATTATGCTTCTCACAAACACTTTCTGGGGACTTTATTTGGTGTTCATCATCCTAATTAAATGTACTGTTTTTAAAATGCTTCCTTGATATTCACTAATAAGTAGGCAATTTGCTAATTAGGAGATGTGAAAAATGAGTCTTAACAAAATAAAGAAAAAATATGTCCCTGCAATGATGTAAAATTACACATTAACAAAGAATGTGAATCAGTATATGATTAGAAATTTGAACTAAAAGTAGATTAAAATGATCAACAGAGACAGCTAGCAAACTAAATCTTAACAATTCCTAATGTTTGAATAAGTTCCTGGCATGCATGACCTCCATGTTTGATTCATCTGATATGTAGATTTAATTAATACATATTGTTTCACGAAAGTCATCAATATTAATAGAAAACAAACTAGGCCTTATTCTGAATCAATATCTAAATCAAAAAAACGTTTTCATCTGGGGGTGAAAAACTTACCCCAATACATCTCAAAGAATCATTAAAACACACAGTCCATATTACCACACCTATTGAAAGAAAAAGGGGTAGCAATCTAAAAAATTAGCTCTAATTTGCAAAATATTAAGATTACTTAAGCAGTGTATTTAGCCACACAAATTTCTGTTTAAGTCCACAGATTCTAGACTTAATCTTTAAATAATATGTGAACTTTACAAAGTTTTTAGATGACATTCAACAAAGCTATTTACATAGTATGGAGGAGCAGGCTAAACAACGTGTGTAACGTAAATAAGATGTCTATCTGACCTGACAGATAGGTTCACCTTGTCTTCTCCAAACTGGATTTCAGCTGCTGGTAACTGGGGTATGGTTCACTAACTAGTGTGGCAATTAAATGTTTATCAATGCATGAAGCCCTCACTTCTTAAGCATCCCCCAAGGGTCTGTGTCAGAGCCCTTAGGCATGAAAGAGCATTCACACAGTTCTATTTACCTGGGTGCATTTTGCAAATGTGTGTTCCTAACAGGTACCTTTACAGAAAGCAGGCTCTTTAAAAAAAATACAGCAACACTAGCATTATTTCTAAATACAGTATGTTTTTAAAATGCAAACTTCTCTTATGGCAGTTTCACTAATTCAACTGATTAAAAAAAAAAACAAACCTATAGGATTCCATGGAGGTTATAATTTAGCTTCCTTACACACTCCATTCAGATGCCTCAACAATTCATAATGATCTCAATAGTATCATTTAACAACATAACTGCCCTAAAATAATAGTGCATTTTAATTAGATCTTGCATTTCAAAGCACTCACTGCATAGAAAAAAATTTGTGCAACTCATACCAATAGTCCATGATAAAAGAATAGCCAAAGGTTATATGTAAATTACTAATTATCTAAAGGAAGAAAAACTGACTTGCTGCTTAATTCATGTTAGCTCATCTGTTAGGCAAATAACTATTCTGAAAGTAATAAACTGTCCACATATTTTTGAGATAAATGCTTTATATTCAATAATACAAAACCAACTTCTCAAAGTGCATTTCTCATTGATTAGAAAACTATGGCCTTAGATAGAAATGTTTTAAAAATTATGTATGATTTTTGAGAGTCAAAGATAATGTTCCAATTACAGACCTCGATGGAGTCTACAACATGAGCACTTCTAGATGTATAAAGAAAAAGTAAAAGACATTAATCTCATTAGTGAGGCACTTTAAAAGAAAGATAAAGTAGGATCTCACTGAGCTGTATTTTATTGATATTAATGTTGTTTTATAGTCTAGCTTTGCATTTTTAACAAAAATACTTTTATACTAGAAAAATTTTTGATAGAGAATAACAAAAAATAAAAACAGACAAAAGTGAATGTATTAGGTGAAAAAGCAGTACTTAAGTGTCATGTCTGCACCATTCTTTAATACAATAAAATGACACAAATTTATTATCGACTGATATCATGACTACAGTTCTATGATTTCCTATCCAACCTAGGAATTAATTAATTAATTTCAATGTAAAATTATTTCCATTTATTCATATTTCAAAGAACGCATAACATGGTCTGAAGCAGTTTGCGAATACTGTAATTTAACGCAGGATTATAATTTAGTTTGCTGTGCCTTCAATCTCTTATTGAAATCATTAGCAATTTCCTTATATGACTATCACAAGCTAGAGTAAGATCTTTGTGTTTCTGAGAGGTACTCCATTGGAGTATATGTTAAAGAACTATTCCTCAGAATTACATAGCCAGAATGGTATCCAGGAATTCTAACAAAAATCTATTTCACTGAATATCAAATGTGCATGACTCCACTGTAGATATAACTAGTGAAAAGGGTCAAAAGGTGCCATGCTGTGAAAATATTAATGTATGCATTTTGAGGGCTCAATAGATATGAAATATGGCTTATAAGATAGTAATCGTTTAGAATTATGATTTCATCAGAAATTTAAAATTAAAATGTATAGAATATGCCACCACTAGAGTGAGTAACGTGGAAAAAATGGTCACATTTACATGTCTGTACACAGAAGGACTTCAAAATACACACACACAACAACAACAAACAAACAAAAACCCTGATGACACTGACGGGCTTTGGGAAAGAGAGAACTGAGTGCAGCTTGGACAGGGAACAAAATCTTGAATACTGAAACACAGTTACATCACCTACTGAAAATAAATAGTAAAACACAATGCAAACAAGTGAAAGGAACAAAAATGATCCTGGTTTGATAGTAATCTGTCCATGTGAACTTCCCATATAAAAGAGAATGCCTTGTGGTGTGCCCTGGGGCACAGCAGTGTTTTTAGGTTAATCGCCTCCAAAGGACACAGGTCACATACACCTGGGTTCAAGTCCAGGGTCCAGGGGGAAAATGACCAGTGTCAACAATTAAAATGCAAAGAAATAAAATGCTTCTTCCTTCTCTTTCTTCCTGCCTATTTGTCTTCATACCTGCCTGCACCTTTCTTTTAAGATATAATGACTTCTGAAAATGTCTTCCACATGAAAATAATTTTTATATCAAATTACCAAAGAAATAGAATTTTCATTTTGTTTAGCACAAAAGGAAGGGAAAAACAATTTGGCTTGTCCCTAGCTCCTCAAGGAACAGGAGCAAATTGATGCCACAGCATCAGTTTAAGGATCTGGGAATAAATAATCAGGCTTTGACTGCCTAACCTTGTTTAAAGTATAAGTTATAATATAATAACAGCGGTTTCAGACTCAAAATAATCAATATACTATAATAATTGACATTTTCAATATTAGATTCAAGAGTGACTACTACCATATTCATTTAATATACTTTAATAATTTTTACCTAAATATCAAAATTAAAATACATGAATAATTGTTGGATAATGTCTAAGGAAAGCATTAAAATAATTTCAAGACACAATAAAATCATTTGCTAGAAATGGTATTTCTTCCAACAGAAAACCAGTAGATTATATTTTTAAAGCACACACAGAGAAGACATTTTAACTCATAAAAGTATACACATTGTTCAATTCTGTGTTAGGTTTAAATGTGTAAAAATGCCTCAGTATTAACAGTCTACACAGCAAAAAATAAGTGGAGTGAGAGGGAATGCGGCAGGAGGAAGAGGGTGTTCAAACACAGATGCAATCATTCTGGCACAGACTTTTAAAGGGGGCAAGTCTGTATTTTAAAGAACAAGTCACAAAATATGTATGATTTCAATATGGAATGTTGGTAACATTTTCACCGACACATTAAACTTCCAATGTTTCAAATCCTACTTGTTAACTAAGTTCAAAGAAATTCTATCACTCCACAATAATTCATCCAATACAAAAGATAATACACAATGCTTTGACAGATATTTTAGCAAGAGCAGATATTTTAGCAAGAGCAGATATTTTAGCAAAAGCAGACAGCTATGCAACGAGCACCACAAACTAATTTTAGAATATTTTCATCACCTCCAAAACAAACTCTGTACCTATTAGCAATCACTGGCATATGACCCCCATGTCTTCCCACCACCAGTCATATGCTGCCCAAGTCAACCATGAATTTACATTCTGTCTTCAGCTTTGCCTAATGCTGTCAAAGAGCATCCATTGTTATGACATGCACAATTCTTCATTTTTAAAAGAAGATAATATTCCATTACAAACTTAACACACTATACATTCATCTACTAATGAACAATTAAACGAGAGTTTCACTATGGGGCTATTATGAATAATGCTGCTAAGAAAATTTGTAAGTTTTGGTGTGGATCTCTTTTTTTTATTTTCTTCAGTAAATACCTAGAATTTGAATAACTGGATCATGAAGAATTGCCACTTGAGGAATTGCCAACTATTACACAGTGAGAACGCATACCCAACATGTGAGGATTAAATTTTTTCACATCGTCACTGTATTATCATTCATTATTGGTGATAATTGGTGAATAGTGCTGTTTAATGATGATAATTATTGGTGAACAGTAACATATTATTGACCATATCACCCTAGTAGATTGAAGTGGTATCCCACTGTAACCCTTATTTTGATTTTCTTGGTGGTTAATGTGGCTGAGCATCTTTTCAAATGTTTATTGCCATTTACATACCTTATGTGGAGAAATGTCCATTCAGAATCCTTTGTCTATTATTAATTGAGTTACCTGTCTTTATGTCATTGAGTTATTTATATTATTTAGATACAAGCCTAATATTAGACACATAATTTGAAAACACTGCCTCTAATTCTGTAGGCTGTTCCTTTACTTTCTTAGGAGTGTCCCATAAAAAAAAAAATTTTGTATTTTGATGAATTTCAAATACTACTTTTTCTTTTTGCTGTTTGTACTTCTGGTCATACATAAGGAAAATGTAGTCCTTTGTTTTCTTAAACAGGTTTTGTAGTTTTATCTCTTACATGTAGGTGTATTGATCCCTATGGAAGTAATTCTGTGTATGAGGTGAGATGTGTCCAATTTCACTCTTTTGCATGTGGTATCCAGTTGACCAGTATCATTTGTTAAAAAGAACAACAAATTCTTCCCCAATTAAACTGCTTTAGCAATCCTGCAGAAAATGATCTGACTATAAATGATCAGATTCTCAATTACATTATATTGATCTACACATCTATATTTATGCTCGTAGAATATCAAATAGATTTCTGTAGTTCTGTAGTAAATTGAATTCAGAAAGTATGAGTCCTCTATCTTTGTTTTTCTTTTTCAACTGTTTTAAAATTTAAAGGGTGTTTGAATTTTCATAAGAATCTTAAGATCCACCTGTCAATTTATACAAAGATAGCTGGTATTTGTTTAGGGATCCTATTAAATCTGCAAATCACCTTGAGCAGTAATGCCATGTCAACAATATAAAATCTTTTGACCTATCAATATGAAGTATCTTTATATTTATTTAGATCCTCTTTAATTTCCTCAACAATTCTGTTTAGGTGTGCATCATGTAAGTACAAAAATTGCATTAGAAAGTAAGATATGAATACTAGATGTCTTTGTTGCTGGCAGGATGCTGATGCATTGAGTATGAGAATTTTAAATTAGCAATGCAATCAATCTTTTCACACGCTATAGGCCTATTAATATTTTACATTTCTTCTTGATTTAGTTTTGGCAATTTGTGTCTTTATAGGAATTTCCATTTCATCTAAATTATCCAAATTGTTGACATACAGATGTCCGCAGTTTATTTTAGAGTCCTTTTTAATTCTGGAGGTGCAGTAATAATATCCCCTTTTTCATTCATGATTAGCAATTTGGTTTTTCTCTCTTTGATTCTTAGTCAATCTCGCTGTTTTGTCAATTTGTTGGCATTTTCAAATAATTTTTGTTTTTTGTTAATCTAATCTCTATTTTGCTAATTTCTTCTCTAACCTTTATTATTTTCTTCTTTTTCTACTTACTCGACATTTAGTTTGATCTTCTTTTCCTCATAACTTAAGGTGAAAGTTTCAGTTACTAATCATACATTTTTCTTTTAAATATTAGAACGGACACCTATCTATTTCCATTAAGAACTGCCTCAGCTTCAATCCATAAGGTTTGATACATTAGGTTTTAATTTTCATTCATTTCAGAGTATTTTTTTTAAATGTCAAGCAGTATTTTTTTCAATTTTCTTTTCAGCTGTTCTCCTTTTGCTTTACTTCTGGTGTTTCCATCATGCACAGACAGACACACTTCATGGCAGCTACACTTATCTGAGGCTCCATGTATTTTTTTCGTTCTATGTTTTCTTTGCTTTCTATGTTTACAAACTGTATTAATCTAGCTTCAAGTTCATGAATTCGTTCTTCTACCACTTTAAGTCTATCTTACTTTTAAGTCCTTCTATCAAAAGTTTTCATTGATGTTTTGCACTTTTCAATTCCTGTTTCTCTATTAAGTTCTCTTCAATGAAGTTTTTCCATCTTATCTATCTATACTCCTTTCATCATTATTTTTTTTTAGTTCTTTGAACTATTTACAAGGGCTTCTCTGAAGATTTTTCACATAATCTGACAGATGGCCCTCCCACAAGTAAATCCTATTGCCTGCTATTTATCCTGTGTATAGGCCAAATTCCCTTCATCTTTTTCTGTCTCATAATTTTTCTGGTAGAAAAGCAGTAAAATTTTAGATTGCAGTGACTATGGGCATCAATCCCTTCCCCTTACCCACATAAGGCTTACTGTTGTCTGAGTGTTCATATGTGTGCGTGTGTGTGACTTGGTCGGGCAGTGTTCATAGGTGTGCATGTGTGTGACTTGGTTGGGCTATTACAGTAAAGTCTATTTTCTCTGCAGAGCAGCTTATGACGTTGTTCCTCAGGGTACATCCTTGGGTCTGTGCACAGTCATCCGGAATAACTGCAGTTTTAGCAGAGCTCTCTTTGACCATCTCTTTTCCAGATCTTTCTGTCACACTGTCTGCTTCCTTTGCTATCACTCCCAGTTATTAGTCTTCATTACTTGATGACTAATTACTTTGCTGATTAACAGTGATCTGGGTCTCACACTTCTCCTAAATATGATCCAATTAATATCAAGCCATTATAAAGATAATACTTAAAATCAGTGTTTTAAAAGCTTTATAATCCCAGAAGGGATCTTGTTAACTTTCTGTACCCACAGATATTTCTGGCAAACTTCATTTGTTTCTTTATTGTTGAGAACCATGATCACCATTTTCTCTTCAGAGCACCAGTGAGTTTAAACATTCCCATGGAATGTTCCAAATAAAATCAGGTTGCTTGGAGAAAGTTTGCAGCTCTCTGTTCTGAAATCTTGCCTTTCCTCCTGGGCAGTATTTCTGTGTTATTGCTACAGATGTAATGATGGTGAGTCTTTCTCTAGAATGACTCACCTATTTCATAAGAAGGTTACTAGACAAGTATAGTAGACTCTTTTGTGTTTTCAGATCATTTGTCCTGGCATGAGATCTTCACACTTTGAGGAAAATGTGATGATGACAATTGGAACCTCAGTATTCTCAACCTGCTGTCAGAAGAGCCTCAGTATTATAGTAAGGAAACTGAAGAAAAAGAAAATCAGATTTCAACTGCTTTTTACCTGGATTAAAACCTCTGCAATACAGAACTGAGATTTAAAATAGATGTATACAGCTGTTAAAATAATTTTCACCTATTATTGGGGTTTTTCACTCACGGTTATAGGCTAGTAGAACTCCTCTTAATGCTATTCAGAAGTTGTCTCCTCTCAGTCTCTCTCAATCACGTATCACTCAAAATTCTGCCAATATCAGTTCATTAAAATTGTACCTGTCAAAGTTATCAATTACTCCCAAGAGCTAAAATTCAATTAAAGTCAACTTTAGTTATGATTTCACTTTACCGATCAGCTGTCTTTAAGAGAGTTAACTCTTTCCTTCCTCGGTTATGAAACATTTCCTTAGATTCTAGGAGCCCACATTCACTTGGGTTTGCTCAGCTTCACAGTTTTCTTTGCTGACTTTGTGTTTTCTCTTGGACTTCATTTTCAGCTCAGGGAACTAGAGCAAAATACCATACAGTGGGTGGCTTCATCAAGAAACATTTATTCCTGGCAATTTCAGAGATTGAAAGTCCAAAATCAAGGTACGGATGATTTGGTTCCTGGTGAAGACCATCTTCTGGGCTTTCTGAGAGCCGCCATATTGCTACGTGCAGATACAACCTCTTCTTTGTGCAAGTGCAGAAAGGACTTTCATGCCTCTTCTGCTTCTTAGGCATCTATGACCTCACACAGCCCTCTGTAAAACTCAAAGCCTCCCAAAGGCCTCACCTCCCAGCACCATCATGAGTGCTAGGGCTTCAACATATGAATGTGGGAGGGAGGCACAAACATTCATTCTATAACTTTAAGATTAATTGCCTCAGGGCTTATTCCCCCTGTCCTGGTGATCTTATTCAATACCATCACTTTAAGTGTGATCTATACGATGAGACTTGCAAATTTCTCTCTCCTCTCCTGCTCAGTGCTCCTTTCTCTTATCAGAGTCAACTCCTACCACTTTGATTTGCCTATTGGATGTTTAATAGAAGTCTCAAACAAAAGGTAAAGACAGAAACTATCCCCAAACAAATTATACTTGTAATCAACATCATCTCAGTTGATAGTAACATATTTAAAACTGTACAGGTGAAAATCTAGAAGTCGTGCTTGGTTTTATTCATTCTCATACCTCCCAACCTACGTAATCCTGTTGACACAGTCAAAATATAAGCATAATACTATCAATATTTGCTGTATCCAGTGAAACCTTTGACTTGAATCATCACTGTTTCCTTAGGAGGTAACAGTTGTCTAACTGGTCTCCCTGCAGTTGTCCGTCTATAATCTATCTCAACACAGCAGCAGAATGAGTGTGCAAAATGAGACCCTGTTAACTCAAATCACTTAACCCTCTGTTGAAAACCCTTCAATGGTTTCCCATACCTCTACCAACAGAAGCCAAAGCAGAGATTCCATGACAATTGTACAGATTAGAATCAGTTTTAAAAAACTTTAAAAATACCCTATCAAGCTGATCCTACAGAAATGCTGACACAGGTGAAACAGTGGAATAGAACCCAGATATTATATAAATATACAGATTAAGATCCCCAGGTGTTTCTAAAGGCCGGTAAGATTGAGATTCACTAGACTGAACATGGGAAAGAATCCAAGATACAATGAATACTATAATGCTAATAATTGCTTTATTTTACATAACAACAAAATTAGCTAACACTTGTTGAGCCTCTGTTAATTAAAAGACTAAAGTGTACACTTAACAACCATTAACTCATTTAGTATTAAAAATCTTATAGAATAGCATTCCTATATTTCATTTATTCTAATACAAACTTTGTTTTCCTATTTAAATACTCCTGAAATAAGTTGTGTCTTACAATTAGTGACACTAAACAACTGCTGACAGATAGCAGCTATCTTATATAATTGTCATTGTCTGGATTAGTCTAGTCAAAACCTGATTATTCTAGTAAGTGACACTATGTAAAGCAAGCCAAGGATTTTCACCTGAGTCAAAAGTAATTTCTGAAAAACTGAACTATGAATTCCAACATATCTTAGTAAAACTTCAACCAATTAATTTTGCTTCTAATTCCTCTATATGTATATGTGCACATACATAAAAATATATTAATCATTCAAATATATAGACCTGCTAGTAATGCAGAGTTAATGTACAAATAACCCTACCTTTATGGGATCTATTATTCTATAGATAACGCATTTATATTTTAACTAAGTCATAATACAATTAAACCACTCAAAATATATGAGAATAAAAGTTTACAACTGAAAAAAATTAACTTTGTACAACTCTTAAGAAATGTATAACATTTTCACTCATATTAGTCAAATATAAGATTAAATATCTTCATTACAAGGAGTAATTATAATATTTTTAAAGCAATTATTTCAGATTAAAATTAAGATTAAGCATTATATTTCAAGAGATTCTTTCAACATAACAAATGATTTTGTAATGTAATGATTATCTGAAATTCCATTGACACTAAATATTCCCAATATGTCTACAATAAGAATAAACTATACAAATGAACTCATCTTTCTAGTGTGTTAATATTTCCATTCATTAGCACAGGCCTCCAAAATAAACAAAAATATCTCAAATTCTTAAGAGATTTAGGGTGCAAATTAGTTTGTGGTTTACATATGCAAAGGTGATATTAAACTTGAAACTTTTTCAGCTTCAATTTTGTGTTTTAAGAGCTCCAAAATCCTCAGGGGTATTATTCAAAGGCACGTTAATAATTTGCTTGTGATATGATAGAAGACCTCTTCCCTGGCTCTAACGCAAAAGTGAGTCTGCCAGGAATTTCCCACGGTACTCTGGAGGCTGTAGCTATTATGTCCAAGGACACACAAGCATCCTCTCTACTCTGCAGCTGTATGTAACTGATAAGAGTTGCTGGTAGAAACCACACATAGCCAAGAAGGTGAATCTCTACCTCAGAGTAAAAAAGAGCTCCCCTAAACACCCTCCCCACCCGCCCTCCCATTGCTCGTCTTTGGGTAACAATACCCCTGGTCCAATACCCGTACGATAAAGTGCTTTCCTCTACTTCAGAGCCAGAAGTCAGTCTTCTCGCCGTCTGGAGGCCCTGCCATACATTTGATGCATTGACCAGGAAGGCCATCAGCTATGCTAGCCCTTTGTTGTCACCTCTGATGGGGATCAGAGGTGAGTCCTCCCACCTGGACCCAAAGAGGAGGGATGGCGCCAGTAGGTAATTTCTGGGTCCCAGTCCGTATAGGGCCCGGCGGGTTTGGATTCCCTTTTGTACCCTGGAAGACTCAGTAAAGGAGAGAAAAAAGCCTTTCAGGACCAGATGTCTGACTAGTAAAGTGTTCTCGGGACCCAGTCCAAGTTCAGGCCCGCCATTCATGGTGGAAGAAGGCCTCCATCACCCCTTAGGAAACTTGTTGCCTCTGAGAATAGGGACTTTCCTGGGTGGAAGTCAAACTCGGACTGACTGATGTACGAATGTGAGAATGAATGTTCTGCTGTACTGCGAAAGCTACAGTCTGTTTGAGTGCCAATCTGTGGTTCCATGGTGACCTCATACGGCTTAAGGTGCTGTCCACATTGAGGAACTGAAGAAATACAGTTCCTCCCTGTAATGCTGATCTGAATCAGGGGTTTATACTAACTCACCCCCAAAGCTAAGAGGCACCTAATCCTCATGAGGGGATCAGCCAGAGGATGAAGTGAGTTTCCCTGTGTCTGTCTTGTGTCTCCATTTACTGGGAGGGATTTATTGTCCATAATCATGAGAATGAGTCCTTCTAAATGCACTGTTTTAGAATGTACGTTGACAAACTTTTAAGAAGGGATTTACAAGTCATATGGTATCAAATTGGCCCCTTGGAAATTACACCAATTATGTGAATTAGAATGGCCAGCCTTGAGGTAGGATGGCCATCAGAGGGGACCTTAGATCTCCCCACAGTGAGGGCTGTTTACAAAGTTGTGACAAGAGACCCTGATCAGTTTATATATATAGACCAATGGTCAGAAATTGTCCAAGTTAAGCCTCTGAGGGTTCGGCTCTGCGTTAATAATCAAGGACAATGTAAGGTTTTAATCAGCCAGGAAAGGAAACAGATGCCTCAGAAGAAGCAGAGGCCATTAATTTTCCAGGGAGTCAGTGCAGGAGCAAAGGAGAATTATGACAGAGGCCAGGAGGTGGCTTCAGAGTCAGGCCCTGGCAGGCACCGTAAACACAGAAAATTAGGTAAAAGAAGTCCTTCCAGAGGACACCCCCTCCACGGGACCCTAAAACTGAGGGAGGGAGAAATCGATTGGAGAAATATCCACCAGGCCTTCCTCCAGGGAGTCACGGCAGGAGCTGAGAAGCCCATGAACTTGACTAAGCCCTCAGAGGTGCTCCAGGAACCAGAGGGAAGCCCAGCTGACTTTCATGAGAGACTTTGTGAGGCTTTTAGGGTCTATACTCCCTTAGATCCTGAGAACCAGAGAATCAAAGGATGGTTAACGCTGCCTTTGTCGGCCATGCTCAGCCTGATGTAAGAAGGAAACTTCAGAAACTGGAGGGCTTTGCAGGCAGGAACGCCACCAAGCTTCTGGAGACAGCAAATAAGGTCTTCACTAACCAGGACTAACACTGAGGAAGGAGGCTGACAAGCAGCTGAGGAAAAAAGTAAACCTTCTAACAGCTGCCTTAGGACACCCCCTCCTGCCATGGAAAAGGGGGTTACACGACAGGAACCAGAAGGTAGGGATAAAGGCTCCATTAGGTCGGGACCAATGTGCACAATACAAGAAAGCAGGAAACTGAAAAACAATGTGCAAACTGCCAGAGAGGGAAACTGAGTTCTTCCAACCCACCTAGCCCGAGCCACCTGAGCAGACCTGACCGTGCTGGCAGGGACAGACTCTGCTAGGACAGGCCGGGCTCTTTCCAGCTAGGCCCCCACGAACCCATGGTCAAAATGAAAACTGGGAGCCAGACTACGAACTTTATGGTCAATACGGGGGCTGAACACTTGGTTGTTACTCACCAGGCAGCCCCCCTCTTAGAGCGTGAGGCCACTATCATGGGGGCTCCCAGAGCCAAGACCCACAGACCGTTCTGTGGCCCCTGCAGGTGCCGGCTGGGAGGTCTCCAAGTGGTCCACGAGTTCCTACATCTGCCAGAGTGGCCAGTACCTCTGATGGGCAGAGGTCTTCTGGGTAATATGAAAGCAGAAATAGCCTTCACCCCAGACAGCTCAGCACAACTGCATTTAGGTAAGGAGGGCACTGCAGTGATCCTGTCCTTAGCAGCGCCATGAGAGAAGAATGGCGGTTGTGCACCTTGCTGACGGAAGAGCCGTCAGTTGCCCCAGAGCCAGAAGCTGAATTCCCGTCAGTCCAGGTGGAAGGAAACCCTCTGGGCCTAGCAAAGGACTTCCAAGGGAATCACTCCTAAGAATCCAGGCTCACCTGGAGCGACTACTCAATGGGGCTTGCTAAAGCGGTATCAGTCACTGTGGAACACCCCACTGTTACTCGTAAAGAAACCAGGGATGAATGGCTACCGCCCAGTCCAGGACCTAAGGGCCATCAACGAAGCAGTTGTCACCCTACATTCAGCATTGCCAAACCCACAGACCCCAAACTCACGGAGGCACTGGCCTTGGGACGCCCAAATGTCTGCACATGAGAACAACGGGTAGCTCTGGGAATACCAACTCAAGAATTCGGGCCTTCGCAGAGACCGGAAGCTGAGCTGTCAGAGCAGGCTGACCCGGTTGCAGCAGGCTGGCCACCTGGCCTTAGAGCTGTCGCAGCCACTATGCTGCTAAAGAGGCAGATAAGCTGACATTGGGACAAACTTAAATGTTAAAGTGCCACATTATGTCAACATGTTTATGGATGTCAAGAGACAGCACTGGCTAACACATGCCTGGAAAACCCAGTACCAAGGGCTCCTGTGTGAAAACCCACAGGTGCAACTGGAAGCTATAAAAACCTTAAACCCTGCCACCTTCTTACCTGTTGCCACGGGGACTCCAGAGCATGACTGCCTAGAGGTTTTTGATGACGTCTATTCTAGACAACTAGACCCAACAGGCGAGCCCCTGAAAAACCCTGACCTCGTTCTTTATACAGATGGTAGTAGTTTCATTGATGAGGGCAAGAGACACGCTGGGTATGCAGTTGTATCAGACTATGAGACTACAGAGGCAAAGTCTTTCCTGAGGGATGGTCAGCTCAGAGAGCAGAACTTTGGGACCCAGTCAGGGCGTGAGAACTCAGCAAGGATAAACGTGTCAACATCTACACCAACTCATGCAATGCCTTTGCTACTCTGCATTACACAGGACTCTATATAAGGAAAAAGGACTTTTAACAGCAGGAGTAAAAGGAATCAAAAATCAAAAAGAAACACTAAAACTATTAGAGGTAGATTGGAAACCCAAGAAAATGGCAGTCATACACGGCAAGGGACACCAGAAAGGAAAGGACTCAATATCAGAGGGAAACCATCGAGCAGACACATCAGCTAGACAAGCACCAAAGAACAGACAGTACCATCAAGGATCATGCATGCCAGTCCCAGAATGACATACGTCCCCAACATACACGGCCCAGGAAAAGAAGTGGACACAGCAGGAAGGGGGAAAGAGAACAAAGGAAGGACGGTGGTGCTCCCAGACACAGGCTCTACGTGCCAGGACAGCCAGCACACCAGGCGGGCCTTCAGCAGCGTGAACGGACCCACCCAGGGAAAACTGCTCTAGAAACATTGTTGAGCCGGTACTATCTGATCACTTGACTGCCATGCCTCTGTGCCTCAGTGACACAGCTCTGTCTCCTTTGTGCACAGAACAACCCCAGACAGGAGGTTCCTGGGCCAGCAGGAATTCAACGCTGTGGCCAGATTCCCTTTGAAGATTTAGAGGTAGCTTTACTGAGATAGGACCAAGCAGAGGGATTAAAATACCGCTTAGTCTTTGCACCTTCTCACTGGGTCGAAGCACCCCTCACCCACACAGAAAAGGCCAGAGAGGTAACCAAGGCACTGCTAAAAGACATTATCCCACGATATGGGATGCCATTGACTATAGGATCAGATAATGGCCCAGTCTTTGTAGCAGAAGTTGTGCAACAGGGAGCTAAGGCCCTAGGCATTCAATGGAACTTACACACAGTCTATCGGCCCCAGAAAGGTAGAACGCACGAACCAAACCTTCAAACAGGCTATGGCTAAAAATGTCAGGAAACTAGTCTACCTTGGATAGACATACTGCCCTTAGCCCTCCCACGGATATGCTGTGCCCCTAGAACCAGAATAGGATTTTCTCCTTTTGAGATTCTATGTGGTAGGCCTCCCCCATCAAGTAGACCTAAGGGGGAACCTAAAAGAACTAGGAAACTTAGAAATCCAGAAACAATTACAAGGACTAGGGAAAATAATCCTTGAAGTACATAGATGGGTAACAGACAAACGACCTGTCCCCTTAGGAATAACTGCAAACTCCTACGAACCAGGGGACCAAGTGTGGGTAAAGGACTGGAAAAAAGAAAGCCCTGAAGTCAACCTGGAAGGGGACCTATTGGGTCATACTAAGCACCACCACAGCTCTTAAGGTTGCAGGTCTGAACACCTGGATCCACCACTCTAGGGTGAAAGCAGCCCACCAGAGGAGGAACAGACCACTGGAGTGGAAGGAGGACCCCTATGGACACCGTCCAAGCTGGACCACCCAACAACTGTCTCCCACTTGTCTCAGGCTGGCACGCACTCTGGAAGAGATTCATGGAGACCTATGACCTTTCCAACTCGTCAGCAGATGCCGAACATGACCCTGTTTATCCTTCTCATTTTGTTCTGGGCCCTGCTCCCCACCTTTGCTCTTATTCACCAGCAACGTGGGCCTCTTGTGTGGGCCTGTTGCTTCTGAGCCAACGCAGATCGCTGGTACGGCACACCCTCTTCTGCCACCACACTGCACTACTGCCATGCTATTTCTCTGACATCCTAAACGTGTTTCCCTCATTATTGGTTATAGCTCTCCCCTTTAATCCTGGTACCTCGACTGGCAGGCAGGGATACCAGTCCTATGAACATGGTCCATTAAAAGACTTCTTATGTTTAACAAGGGTCAGAACCTGAATTTCACAGATTATAACACAAATTGCTAAACTTCAAGAAAATGCATCTGATCTTGGGAGCTCCTGGTTCGGAAACATCAACTGGTTATCGTGGCTCTTGCCCCTGTCAGGGCTGCTCCTTGTGTTGTTATTTGTACTCTTGTCTGGTCCCTGCATTCTGAACCTACTTACCTGTTGGATCTCCTCTCTCCTAGAGACCCTGAAGCTTCAGATGTTACTCCAGACCAGGTCGCCAAACTGCCATTACAACCGCCTGGGCGAAGAAGACTCAAGCTGCTGAACCCCACGACATCCCTGTTCAGCAGAAGTAGCCAGAAAGACCTATCACCCCTGTTCCCACTTCCAGTTTAGAGTCTCCTGTATAATCCCTGTATAATCCCCAAGGCTGTAAATGAGCGTGAGGATCAAGAGGGGAGAATATGATAGAAGACCTTTTTCTGACCCTAATGCAAAAGTTAGTCTGCCAAGAATTTCCCCCAGTACTAAGGAGGCTGTTGCTATGTCCAAGGACACACAAGCATCTGTCTCTACTCTGCAGCTGTACATAACTGACAAGAGTTGCCAGTAGAAGCCACACATAGCCAAGGAGGTGAATCTCTACTTCAGAACATAAAAGAAGCTCCTCTAAGCCCCCCATTGTTCAGCTTTGGGTCAGGATGGATCCCCTGAGACAGTACCAGTACAATAAAGTGTTTTTCTCTACTTGAATGTGCAGCTGACAATCTTTTTGCCTTCTAGAGACTCTGTCGTAACAGTGATATTAAAATGATAATACAGAAAAGCATGTGTGTTTTTATGAGAAACCAGAGCTTCAAATAAATTTTCTTTTAAAAAGGCAACATACCAGGTAGAATTACACAAAAAATAAAAAACTACCCAAAGATTATTTTCATTTTGAAATAGTGCTTCTATTCAGAAAACAATTAGTGCAATTACTGTAACAAAAATACAGAAATACTAAGAAGAAATAATCCTTTAAATAATTGTATTTACATAATAAATTGCCATCCTGCAAATCACAAGTGTTCTGTGGCTTTCAATAAATGACATATCTTAATGTTTCATAGAAAACATACGCACATAAAGAAAAATACTAGTATTTTTCCTTCTAAGGATATTATAGTCAATCTAATAACTATAAGCGAACAGAGAATCAGATAAAACCACATTTTAACTCTATCAATCTATAAATGAGAGCATCGTATATGCTACAAAGCAGTTAAAAGTCTTTAAAGTTTTAAGAACAAAATGGAAAACAATTTTTTAAATACAAAAATTATTATATAATCTCTGGCAGTCATCAAAATAATGGAATATTTACTTTGAGTATCAATATATTAACATTTTCTAAGGCACTTATTATTTTACATTTAAAAGATTTTAAAAAATCAGAGAAAATTCCTCAAAATATTTTTCAATGTATGATATTATACAGTGACATAACCTCTCAACAAGAGGTTGCATATTTCAGTAGGATGGCAAATTAAGTGTAAATATTGTCATATGCTTTAAAAGAAAGATTCACTACTAAATAAATTTAGGACAGAAAGCATTACACTATGGTAATATCAAGAAACCATAGTGATATTTAAGAGCACCGATTAGAACTGCCCAATTCGGCAGTGTATAAGTGAGTTCTGATTTTCCTATTCCTCCCTCTTTCCATATGCAGTATGTATTTTGAAAGATTTTTATTTCCAATTAAAAGACAATTTCATATCCGCATTTTTTAAATTAAAGTAATATCAGCTTGCCAGAACTTCTGATTAAATGCAATAAAGAGTATTATGACACAGGAGATATAGTAAACAAAATCAGTTTGTCACTCAGAGAAATACAATTTTTTCTAGGTAAAAAACTTTTCTCATTGATTTCTTCAAATATCTAATACTGTTTTAAAACATAAGTTATTGCTTATAAATATTCCGAAAGTTAAGGGGACCTTAAAGTGGGAATTACGTAGCACAACCCATTCTCTGCAGTAAAAATAAAATCAAGCGAGAACACTCATCTGCAAAAGCCACTTCATGCCAGTTACACATTCATTGCTTCGCAAGGCTGTGTTGGCACAGCTGCATGTTTTAATCTCTAGAAATCTGATAGTCGAATGTGGCTACTCTCACTGAAGTGCAACCCAAGCTCCTTGACTGATCCTGACACCTTTTTAATGGTCATACATAAACGTCACTTGTCCTACTGCATCATAAAACAGCTCCACATTATCTGTCTACAAAGTGTTTTTCCCGTTCTGGAATCTATAATTCAACCTAAGAGATGATCTAACATGTGCATAAGACACAAGTCACATACCTTGTCAAATATTTATAATTTTATATATGACTTTTTACAATTGGATTACATTTTACCATAGACTTCTACTAAAAAAACTTGCATTGATGTTAGACTGGCCAAATATAGAAAACCACAGCAGCAAAGAGGAAGAGAATGAATAATTAATTTGTGGAGAAGTGTGAAGTCTGCAAATATATTATAGGCAACCACTGATTTTTGATGGATGTTTGAAATTAGAAAAATTCATGTAATTCATTAATTCTTTAGCTTATAATAATTTTTTAAAATATCTTTAAATATAATCTTTTATATGTGGGAATAAAGTAATTTTATTGCTATTTTACATTGTACAAAATTATATATACATATTACTAAACACAAGAGCAAACAGAATAATAGTAACAGATTACTAATACTAATATAAATGGAATATAATAAAGTAATACTAATAAAAATAGACATTGTGCTTTATAATATAGTATAAAACAATAAATCTACTCAAATAAATACGCTAATCAGATATTTTTGCTTTCTTTTCAATTAACTAATATATACAGTCAAGAAAGTCTTAGATTTATATCAGTTATCCTGTAAGACTGTTATTACTGCTTTTATTAATTTTAGGATTATAAAGATCATGATTAACTCTGATACCTAAATGTATAAAATTGAGATGCACTTGGAACATATTTGGATTTTCAGATAATTGTAAAATAAAAATGATTATATTAACTAACAATAAATTCTATGAGGAAAAACACAAAATATTTATCACTCATAATATTCTTATAGTTGCAATGTAGTTGTAACAGCTATAATTTTATAGTGTAGCTAACTGCTGAATTTAAAGAGACTGAAGACCAGCGAATCAAAAGAATCAATATTTGTAAATTCTTGACCTGCTCTAAACAACTGCTGGCAACTCACCAATGCTTCCACACAGTGACCTAAAATGACACTGATGCTTTACTCTAAAGCTTAAAAAATACTAGAGTGATTTGTTCAATCATAATAAATAAAATTGCTTTAAGAACTCACACGTGAAAGAAGCATGTTAATAAAGTAAGAGAGATCCATGTTTGCTTAAATCTTTAAACAAAAGGTTAAAAACTATCACTGGTACCTCTCTCCGTCGAGAAGCCCAGCATGTTTGCTTGATCTTCCACACCACAGCAGCCACCAGCAGCAAGGATAAAAAACAACTGGAATATGAAACACAGATCATGAAAACATGTTTGCTCAAAACAGTGACAATATGTGATGAAATAATAATTAAAAAAACATGTACAGAACTTAGAAATAATCACATGCCTTGGTAAATAATTCAACCAAATATAATAGACTAGATCTGTTTAAAATGTTCTCAAGTAAAATTAAATTACAGAGTACGAAAGATTTTATTCCTTTCTCTATAGCATAGTCAGTGTATCTGTAAGGTGTACTCTGTCAGAAGGAATGTAAATTTACAATTCTGTTCAAGCAAAAGGAGTCTATTTATAAATGTTATTTTTGAGTCAGAATATGGTGAGTTTTCAAACTCAAAGATCACACATATTTACAGATTAAAGTATGCTGATTCTTTTGATCTTTATCAACTGTCATTTTATTTTTATTGTTTTAATTACTTTATTTTAAAAAATTTATGAATTTTTCATTCATTTACACATCTATGCTTCGGGAGAAGAGATTCGCATCAAAGTCAATGTGTTTTAATGATCACTTTAGAGATAATGCTAATGTCAAAATTAAGAAATAATTCCATTATGTTGATAACATGCAACAAGCTATGACAATGCAGGATACATTAGAAGCAGTCATTTGAACACGATTAATGTCTAAAGTAGAGGTTTACGTGAGTTGGATTAATCAATCCCAACCCTATGTACGTGGTTCATTTTCTCTCCCACTGCTGTGAGGTCAACAAGTATGCTGCTAACACTCAAAAGCTAGCAGGCCTCTGACGACAAATTCGCTGGCCTCTACAGAAAACCTGGTCTTCATGCTTAATAGATAATCCATGTACCTATTAAAAATTCCCTCAGAAGCAGGGCGATTTGTGACATGTTTTACTCTGGCCAAGTCCTTAATAGTCTTGTCTTTGCCTCACTGGAGAAGATCTCAGAATGTCTCACAACTGGTGATGACAATGACACTTCTAGCACCCATTCATTGAATGCTGAACACATTTCAGACACTGTGTTAGACACTTCTCACTAATGACTGGATTGAGGTCCATAAGAACACTTCCAGAAAGGATCTGAAATTCTCGTTTTAGAAAAGAAGAATCCAATGCTCAGAGAGTTCAAAGTAAAGAGCTTATACTGGAGTCACACAGCGAGTAATTAGTAGAGTCAAAAGTCAGATTCAGCTTGGTAACAAGCCTCGAAATCTTTCTTCCCATATATATTGGGAGCAGTTTGCTTCCATATTCACTCTTGAATCCTTTCTCAGCATCAAAGGAAGCAGATTTAAAAAAAAAAAAGAAAGAAAGAAAAAGCAACAACAAAAAACTGATCCTAACCTTTGCAATCACTAAGGTTTCTTTTTGCATAAGTATCTTTTCCCCTAATATAAACTCTATTTATCTTAAATTCTCAAAATGCACCTGACCCCCATCTACTACAAAATAAAATAATAACCCTACTTTACTGGCTCTGTAGCTTCCTATAGTCTATTGAGCAGTTAACTAATATAGTTATCTCTATGTCAATTTTTTCTGATTCTAGCCTCCTTGTAAACTGGCATGTGCCTTGTATACTTTTAAAAAAGGTAATAGTATGAATGAATGATGTTCGTATAATATTCAACGTTTCAGTGGAAACTTGCTTCACCATGACTTTCTAGAAATGACTTATCTCTAGAGGGGAAATGGTGGTGGTAAAGGACACTGGAACCTTAGATGGAGCGGGTGGTGGGAAACAGATTGAGATACAATGTCAATATTTGAAAATGAATGTAGAATTGTGAACAACAAAAAAACGACATTTCTATTAACTGACTCTAACTTCTCAACTGACAATACCAACCACCTGCTCTTCCTAACACTTTGTCTTCTTGATTTTCGGTGCTCATTCCTGACACCACGTGGTAAGTAAAGGTAGGTTGCATTCCAGATTCCTGCTTTTAAATGACAAAACCTTCCTGAATCAAATGCAGTTCAGGACACCATGCTGTGTTATCTTCCCTTGTAGACAGAGAATACCCAATTATTCTTATGGCCTCAACTGCTGACTGTTGGAATGATTTCTAAATCTATCTCATCAGACCTGCTAAATGACATCATCTTATCATTAAAAGGGATCTAAGAGATTATTTAATTCAAACTCCCTCTCAGGAAGACATTCCTAGCACCACTCTGATGGTGATCCAGCCCCTAATTAAGTACTCATCTTGACTGAGAAGCTACTGACTCACAAGGCAGGGCATTCTATTTTTAGTTATTAACTCAAACTATGAAATGTTCTCTTAAGCTGTCTTTTCTGTTAACAATCTGTGCTGCTTATTCTATCTTCTGGATTACACTGAACCAATCAATTCATTCTCCATGCTAAGCTTCTTTAGATATTTAAGAGGTCCATGTAATTAATTCCCTCTAGTTCAGTGGTTCCCAACCAGCAAAGCACTGCCCTCCAGGCAATGTCTGTTAGTGTTTGAAAAAATAATTGGCTGTCACCACTTGTTGAACATCTAATGAGAAGTGGGTAAATATTCTCTGAGAGGCCAGCCCACCCCTCACCGCAACTAGTATTTTTCCAGCCCAACATGTAAACAGTGCTGAGGAGCATTGTTCTGGCTGAATTATCACCACAGTGCTTACACTCCCATTATTATACCGAGTTTGATGTTATAACTGTACAAAAATGGTATGGAGAATTGATAGATTACAAGTAGGTCAAGATCTATTTTGAGGAATTTCAGTCCTACCATTCTCCCCTTAAGAACGCCAAAATAAGAGAAATCACCTCAAATGTAGTGTCTAAACTGAACTCATAAATAGCATGCACACTAATAAAGGTAACTAACATCTATTGAGTAATATGTACCAAACACCACACAGCATGTTTTACATGAATTATTTCTTTCATTACCACAATCACAAGAATCTTCAACCCTGTATACTGTTATGCACTCATTTATAAGAGGAAAAAGGTGAGTCCTGGAGAGTGTAAGTAAAGTGCCTCCGTTAGGCAAGTACCAAGCTGCAAGGTCTTCCCTTTCCCCCTATTTCTTTCCAGTTAAAATGTAAAAGAGCATTCAACTTTATTATCCTTTATTCCCAATCAGATATCAAATCTTGTTAGTGTTTCTTTCAAAATGTCTATAGCAGAAAATAGCGCATATACTAAAATTAATTTCTATTTACTTGTTGAATATAATTTAAATATCAAGATGAACTTTGTTTGATAATGTTTAATTCACAACACTCCCCCCAGGATTGCAGGACAGCTCCACTGTGAGATGTTGAAGACTTCCTGAATTTCTCCAGGAAGAATTTAAATGCTTCCTGATCTACATTTTGTGATTCAAATTTAGTGCATCACTTGTGTAACAATGCAGCAAGTCAGTATAATTTCTTTTAATTTTTTTAATTCCACTTCCTATAAAAGAGGAGACACTAAGGGTTTGCAGAAAATGCTTTCTGTGTCAGTTCATATTAGCTTAGCAGTAAGAGTAAAGAGATCATGAACAGGTAAACAAATTTGCTGGTATTATTAAGAAATAGTTTAAGAAGCTATCCTAGTTATTTCCAATCAGTATTAAAAACACAGGAAAATGTATCTCAAATCCTGGTATACAGCAGTTGGGATTAAATTTTTGCTGAACAAAAGGAATTGCTTCCTTAACTGATTTGATTATAACTTTTTCTGACATTGAATGACTTATTTGGCATATGAATCCTTATTTCAAGCTAATATGCTATCATTTTGGTTTTCAGTAGGTTCATCTTCAAATAAAAGTGGTGTTTCTCTTTTACTGTCTGCATACAAATAGAAACCAGTTTTCTAAGAACAATTGCTTCATTAAAAAGCAAGCAAACAATCAAAAACACTTGGCAATTTTATGCAGCCTAACTGAAAAGCCATTCGTCTCCAATGTGCACATTCGTGTGTGCATCCAAATGTACTTCTTAAGTCAAAGATCTTACATAGAAATGTTAAACATTAATACCTTTTAATATGGTATTGTGGCAAGTTTTTCAGAAAAAATTGGTTTCACTCCTTTCTTTCATATATTTTTACTGCTCCTAGTGTGTGTGTGTACTGGAGGAGGGAATAAAAGAGCTGAATAAATCTGGTATTTAATAGTGACAGAAAGTCTGAAATGCATCCTTTATTTAAATCTTTCCAATGGAATAGAAAGAAAAGAAACATTTAAAAGCAAGTTCAGAGGCTACAAGAATTAAAAAAAAAAAAAAAGAGAGAGAGAGAGAAGCATAGAAACTTGAGAATAGATACTTAAACAATTTTATTTTTACCTTCATAAAATGGTCATTATGAAAAGGATGCTTAATGTGACAAAATATAGAACCTATTAGGTATTCTCATTTAGGGAAAATTAAGAATTCCGTAAAAGCAACAATGTAGTATAAGATTATACTGCAAACAAGTTTCTGGTGACAAAGAAATATAGTCTGATGGTAATCTAGTGGGCCAAATACAAAAGGAGAATATACTGTCACTTGGACAGCAATCTGAAGTTAACTGATCATAAAAATCAAATCTTTAAAAGCATATTTTAAAAGATGGTTTAGACATGTTTAATCTCCTATCACTGAAAAATGCTGCAACTGGGGAATTGTGTTGAAATACAGAAACATTTTTATAAAGTAAGTTATTTCCTAGTAACTTGTCCCCCGGAAAATATCTTTTGACAGTTTCAAAAATTATCTTCTTAACACTGAAGAATTTCTTACCAACTAAAATGTTAATCAAAAAATTCAGTAACTTAGAAAGCAATAAAGATGAAATATCAGAAAAATAATGTATCAGTTATCCTATTAGCTAAGATGAATGGTCAACGAAGCCTACTGGGTGAAAGTGTGCAAACAGTATGTTCATAATATAATCTGGTACAAACTATTTTAAGGGTTATTAAACAAGAGTTACCTATACTTTACAAAACACTATTAGTTAAGATGATTTCAAATGCCAAGTAAAAGAAAACAACACAAAATGATATAAACAATGTTGGGACTAAATGGATTCTATTCAGCTTGTTATGAACTGAATTGTGCTCTGACCCCAATTCACACATTAAAGCCCTAACACCAAATGGAATTACATCTGGAGACAGGTTATTTAAGAGGTAATTAAAATTGAAGGAGATTATAAGGGAAGATTAAAGTTCTTATAAGAAGATGCACCAGAGTTCCCTCACTGTCTCTCTTTGCTCCCCCAAGCCCCAGTCAACAAAGTGAGGACAGACCATGTGAGGACACACCATGTGAGGACAGATTACATGAGGACACACTACCTAAGGACAGACTGTATGTGAGGACAGACTGTGTGAGCACACAAAGATAAAATGCACATCCAAAATCAAGAAGCGAGTTCACATCAGACATGTGCTGGCCTGGCCCCCTTATCTTGGACTTCTCAGCATCCCAAATTATAAATTAAGAAATTCAGTTTGCTACCAGTCTTTAGTATCTTATTATGACAGCATAAACAACGAAGGCAGATTCTACCACCTTGAAGTGGGTGCTGCTCTAATATTATCTACAAATGTGGGAGCCATATTGAAACTGGGAAGTGGGTAGAGGATGGATGAATTGGGTGGTGCATGCTAGAAAAAGTCTAGATTGCTGTGAAGGAATGAGTAGAAACAAAGACGTATTAAAGTCTCTTCTGGTTAGAGCTCAGAAACAAGGAAACCTGGAGAAAAAGCTTCCATATTCTTAGAGAATTCATAAATAAACATGAGCAAAATGTTGATATACATATGAACATTAAAGCACCCCATGAGATTTCAAATGGAAATGAGCAAGAGGTTAGTGGAAACCAAAAGAAAGGCAATCCTTTTTATAAAATGGCAAAGAATTTAGCTGAGTTGTGCTTTACTTTTGGTGGAAGGTAGAATTTACAAGTAATAAAACTGGGTATCTAGCAGAGATTTCTGAGCAAATTATTCAAGATGTGGCTTTGATCCTCTTTACTATTTATCGTTGAATACAAGAGGAGAGAGATGGAATGAAGAGACTTGTTAAACAAAAAGGAATTAAAACTTGGAAATTTGTGAAATTCTCAACCAACCCATATGGCAAAAATTCAGAAAACTTGCTCTGAAAAGACCACTGAGAAAAGGTAGATAACTGGTTGATAAAGAGATCTTGGGTGTGATCCCTGGATTTACTCAGTCATTTGGCAGAAGCCAGTAGAGATGGGATTATCCTAGCATAAAAACTGACAATATAAACGAAAGAGAAAGCTGATGATGTGATGGAAAGGTGTCAGACTTCCAGGATTTTACAAGATGGAACTAAAGAACTATTTTATTGAGAACATGCTTTCTCTTTTAAGAGAAGACAAAAATGACCCCCAAAGGCAATTCAAAGATCATGATGGCTCCTACTTCCAACACAGACAAAGTGGAAGCTGGAAAGGGTGAGCCTGCTGGTTTTGAGGGAACAGATGTCACCACCCAGTGCTCTGAGGAAAAGGCTGCTGCCATGAGCTGCAGAGTCAAGGACACCTTGTCAAGCTAAGACACAGGACTGCTTCAAAGAGCTGTGTGGTGATGCTGTCACACCAAGGGGCCCTGAGGTAGAGTAGAGAACCGGAGTATTAATTGTTGAGTCTTAAAATTTGCTGGGGTTATTAGAAAAAGCAGCAATGCCACTATAAGCTATATTCTGAAGAAAACAAGAAACTTCTCACCAAACAAAAACTTAGAACAAATGGACAGATGGGCATAATTTCCAAAAGTCAATAAGGGGAGAAAACCAAAATGCACATAAACTGAATAAAGAAGAGATAAAATTGATGTATCCACACAATGGAAAGAAAAAGAAAGGATACAGACGACATCATGGATAAACCTTTGAAGTACTGGGGGAATTAAAGAAGCCAGTCACAAAAGAGCACATATTGTATGCTTCCATTTATATAAAATGTCCAGAAAAGGCAAATCTAGGAATAGGAAGCAAATTATGGATTGTGCAGAACTGGGGGTGTGAGGGAGGATGAGGGATAATTGCTAACAGGTACATATTTCTTTTGAAGGGATGAAAATGCACTAAAATATACGGCAATGATGGTTTCAAAACCATAGATTTGTGTACTCGAAATGGGTAAACAGTATTATATGTAAATTTTATCTCAATAAGGTGGTTTTAAAAACAGAAAATAAATTAAACATTTGCAATAGTATGTAAAACTGGAAGTCCTAAATTTTTGAGCATTTCTTTATGATTCGGGAAAAATAAAGATAATAATTAACATTAGTGTTGTTTGGGGACAATATCCATGTTAAAATTTAAGGGCAATCATAGATAAGGGAGAAATATTTAAAATATATAAAGATACCATACAACTTAATAGCAAAAAAGAAAAATAATATAATTAAAAATTGGACAACGGACCTGAAAAGACATTTTCCAAAGAAGACACACAAACACCAGCCAGTATATGAAAAAGTGCTAAACATCTTTAATCATCAGGAAAATGCAAATCAAATGCAATGAGTTATATTCACCTCACACCTGTCAGAGTGACTTTTATCAAAAATACAAGAAATAAATGCTGTCAAGGATAGAGAAAAGGTAACTTTTATAAACTAATGGTGGGAATGGAAATTGGTAAAGACATATAGAAAACAGTTGGGCAGTTCCTCAAAAAATAAAAAAGGGCTACCATATGATTCAACAATTCTACTGCTGAGTATATAGTCAAGAGAACTGAAATCAATACCTTGAATGGATATCTTCATATCCCTGCTCACTGCAACATTTTTCACAATAGCCAAGATCTAAAAACCAACTATCAGTACATGAGTAGATAAAAGTCAACATACACATATGACTATTATTCGACCACAAGAAAGAAGAAATCCTGCCATTACAACTTTGAAGGCTTTATGTTAAGTGATAAGTGACAGAGAAAAAGATAAACATTGTCTGATATGTCTTATATGTGGACTCTAATAAACCTGAACTTGAAAAAACAGAGAATAGTGGTTACCAAGACTGAGGGTGGGGAGGAGAAACTGAGGAAATGTTGTTTTAGAGTAAAAAATAACATGTATCAGATAAATAGGTTTTATATATATAATGCACATAATGGCAACCACAGTCTATAGCATTGTATGATAAATTTCAAAATTACTATTCTCCACATAAAAAAGAAATGATCAATCTGTGATAAGATAAAGGTCTTAGTCAATGCTTCTGTAGTAATCATGCTGCAACAGATGCTGCACACCTTAAACTCATACAATCTTATCTGTCAATTAGAGTTGAATAAAAATTTAAATATCATTTCAGGGTAATAATTAAAGAAAAAATCTAAAATTTAACATTCCTAAACTGCTAAAAGGAAAAAGATTAAAGAATGTTAGAATCATACTCAATTTAATAGAAAGTTGGGGAAAAAAAAAAGACAAGTTGAGAAAGGATGTTAAAAAATGGAAAGTAAGATAATCAGAATAAATAGAAATTCCCTAGGCTCATCACTTAAAGTTAGAGATTCCCCAACTATTTAAACAAATTGATATACAAAAGTTTGTTGTATACAATAAACACATTTAAAATATAAGAAGACAAAAAGTGTTGAAGTGAAGAAATTAAGATGCACAGGGAAATTCTAACAAAATGCTACAATATCTATGGCTATATAAAACAAAATACACATCAAGACAAAAAGTTTCTATAGTTACTACAAGGAGAATTCAAAGGATAAAAACAATTAAATTCTACTCCTAAAAATTCACAGAACAAGGCATATATATGCAAACAACGAGCGGATTTGAATAACACAATAAACCAAAAAGCCCGAAAGGCCATTCTACAAAAAACAACAGAAGACACCTTCTTCCCAAGTTCACATTAGACACTGTCCAGGACAAATCATACATTAGTTCACAAATCAAGTCTCATCAATTTTAAAAGACAGGTTCTCAAAAAGTATCTCCTCTGATCACAAAATGGGATAGTTAAAAATCAGTAACAGAAAAACTAGAAAAATGACAAATTTATATAATGAAACAATACAATCTCAACCAATGGCTCAAAAGAGAAATCACTATTGAAATGAGAAAATATGTAGAGACAACAAAAAAGATAGAATGTAACAAAACTTACAGGAGGCAGAAGCACTGCTAAGGATATGTATAAGTGCTTCCATCAAAAAAGATCTCAAATCAACAACCTAACTGTACAACTTAAGGAACTAAAAAATAAGAACCAAACGCAAAGCTAGTAGAATGAAAGGAATAATAAAGGTTAAAGCATTAATAAGTGAAATAGATAGCAAAATAACTAAAACCAACAAAATTATGTCACTTCTTCAAAAAGATGAACAAAATTGACTGAAAAAGAAATTGAAAGAGAAGAATCAAGTTACTAAAAATAGAAATAAATAAAAGTGGGGCTATGCCAGGATTCGCTTTCAGGAACAAGGGAGAGGAAGGAGCGTTGCAGGAGATTAAGAAACTCAGAGAGAGAATGACAGAAAGGTGGGGTCAGGAAGCCAATGGCCTCACAGAATTGCTTCAAGCAGCTTACTCATGCAAGTTTTTATAATCACATTGAATTTGCTTATGCAGCTTTTTGTTTTCTAACTACATAACTGTATCTATCTTGTTTTGGGGAGTGAAGAGTTACAGAAACACTGCCGCAGTGCTTTTCCATGGTGGCCTTAGCTCAGTGCTCTGGGCCTGGAGTCCTTGATGTTCTGTGAACGCCCACTTCATCCTTGCTCTACTTTCCGCCCCCAACACAATCAATATTACTATCGATTCTACAGTGAAAGGGACTGAGAGTGTACGTGAACAATTGTACACCAGCAAATTATATAATTAAATGAAATTAACAAATTCCTAGAAACATGAAGCCTATCAAAATAGAATCAGGAAGAAACAGAAAAGAAGATAGATCTATAACAAGTAAGGTGATCAAATGAATAATCAAAAACATGATGAAAAAGAAAAGTCTTAAAGATGATGGCTTCACTGGTGAAATCTATCATTTAAAGAAGACCTACCATCAATCTGTGTCTAGCTTTTCAAACACTGAAATAGCAGGACCAATTCTAACTCATTCTTTGAAGTCATCTTTACTTTTATACCAAAGTCAGGTAATTCTACTAAATACAGAATTATTGTATGTCTGACAATTTTTTTCGGGGGAGAATACATACAAAGGAACTAAACACAGTCTTGTATACATATTATACATATAACAACATGCTTTATATATATACATATACATATATATACATATATATATATCAACACTTACGTTATAGCTAAAGTAGTCAAAATCAAAGACAAAAGCAGCATGGCAGTCACCAATGGACTGGGGAAGCAGAATGGGGAATTACTGTTTGAAGGGTATATAGTTCCAATTTTGAAAGACAAAGAGTTCTTGTGATAGATAATGGTGATGACTGCACAGCAGCAAGAATGCATTTAGTATCGTTGAACTGTTCACTTAAAAATTATAAAGATATGGCATGGCCTAGTGGCTTAGGAGCTGAGTCTGTAACCTCAGGCCAGTACAATCTACATGCATCCCAAAATAAGTAAATAAAATGCTTTTTCTGCTCTCTCATGTTGCCTGGCACCAGTCTACTCACCTTCATTTCTACCTGCACCTTCTCATTAAAAAAAAAAAAAAGATTCAGATAGCAAATATTCTGTTATGTGTATATTAACATAATAAAAAATGAAGGAAAAGGCAAAATTATTAAGAAAAATTCAATAACTGCAACTTGCTTGTATCTAAAAATACAGTATTCAAATGAAAAAAATTAAGGTAAAAAGGCATAAGTAATATAGTGAAACATTTAATAAATCTCAATAATAGGCAAAAAGAAAATAAAAATTAAAAATTAACATAAAACAAAAAATAAACAATTCAATGACTTGATCAAAACCATTTTATCAAGCAAGTAGAACATTTACAAATGTTGATCAAATATTTGGCAACAGAAAAAAATTCAACAAATACCAAAGTATCATAAAGGTCTCTGACTGACTAAAAAGACATCACTAAAAAGAACACATTTAAAAAATTCATAAACTGTAAATTCAAGTAGACTTGTAAATAATTCATGTGAAAATCATAATAGAAATTGGGAAATATATTGAGCTGCAGGAAAATAAAAATGCTGTGCAGCTGTCCCTTCATACTCGGGCACAGGTGGGGGTGCCTATGACACAGTATTTGCATATACCCCTAGACAATTCCTCCTATATACTTTTTTTTAAGGAAAGGTGCAGGCAGGAACAAAGACGAGAGGCAAGCAGGTTGAGAGAGGAGGAAGAAGCACTTTATTTATTTTTACTTAGTAGTTGACATTGGTTTTTCGCCCTGGACCTAGGTCTTGAACACGGGACCTTAGGATGTACATGGGACTGCTCCCAGGGTGTACTAGACCACTAAGCCACCAGAGAGTGCCTGTATATTTTAAATCATATCTATACGACTTATAATACCCAGTACAGTGTATATTCTAAATAAATCAGTTAGACTGCATTGTTTAAGGAACAAAAAACAAGGGGAAAAAGCCTATACATGTTTGATACAATCTTAGGCCTAATTACTTAATGCATATTCTTGCTCCACTACTGTTTGATTCCAAGGACTATGAAAACCATGAATATGGAAAAATGGCTATCTGTTAAAGTACATGGAATACAGAACAATTAGAAACATATATATACACATGTATAAATGTATGCATAAATGCATATGTACATATACACATGTTTGCACACATTAACATATATGCATATCATGTACCTGTATATATATATATATGTAGACATAAATGTCATATAACTAGAAAACAATGAGCTTGATTATACTTTGAAATCAAAAAGTTCAAAAAATAATAGACACACACACAAAAAACAGAAGAAACAAGAGTAGGAAATTATGAACTAGAAACCAGGAAAACAATGGTGAAAGTCATGAAAGGTGGTTTGGTAAAGACTCCCAACATTATCAAAGTTAATGGACGGCTAAAAAAAATAACCATAAAACTTCTAGAAGAAAACACAGGCAGTAAAGCTCCTTCACATCAGACTTGGTGATGGCTTTTCAGATATGGCACCAAAAGCAAAACAAACAGATGTGATTGCATCAAAATAGAAACCTCTGTAGATCAAAGGAAATTATCAATAAAATGAAAAACCAGCATACCGAATGAGAAATTATTTGTAAACTGTATTATCCGATAAGCAGTTAATATCTAAATGCATAAAGAATTTATACAACTCAGTAATAAAGAAGAAAACAAATGTCATGTTTAAAAATGGCAGAGGATCTGAACATTCTTCTAAAGTAGACACGTGTCAACTGCTATGTGAAAATAATACTCAACATCACTAATAATCTGGAAAATGCAAATCAAAAGGTATGAAGGTACACTTGTAAGTTCTACCAAACTTTCAAGAAAAGACAAGTCTATTATGTCAACATTAAAATGTGTTCTCTGATACAAAAAGCATAACTAACCTATGGCTCTAGCTACTGTACTCTGAAACCCCCCTCTGTATTCATGTGGAGGTCACACTTCGCAAGTGTTGTTCTTAACTGGTGACAAAGCAGGCAGTGATACAAAACAGGGCTGATCCTGGGAAACTGAGGACTCTTCTCATGGACGACTGTGGTTCCAAGACTCACCACTGGTCTTAGGGAATTTTCTAGAAATGCATGACAATCTCAGGCTCTTTTCACTCAGCTTCCCTTTCTTCTTGTCTACTCCAGAAAGTTCAGATCAGCATTGTGGTATGACAGATGTCTTACCTTCTCCCTGTATTTTTTTTCCTCCTGGGAGTTTTCCCTAATACATTTATTACACACTAATCCCATCTTGGTGTCTGCTCTTCTGATGACTGTAATCTGGGAAATGAGGTAAAAACGGGGATTTGGAGCTGACTCACTCACAACTTGGCAGGCTAAAAGGACACATCCATTTTAAAAGGTGGGGCACAAAGTCCCAGGAAGAAGACTTCAGTTACTAAAGATTTCACCAGTGGTGAGCTGTGAATATATCCTGGTGGAGGGAAATACTGTTGTAGGTACAATAATTCAAGCATTTAAGAGATAGGGAAAAATGCCTTGAAAAGGGAGTTGAATTTTCTGATTATCGCTATATTGTATTAATACCTGCAGAGATAATGAGAGATTGAAGGCCACTAACAAACATTACTGGCTAAATATAAGAGCTGACAGGCTTCTTTCAGAGCTTTAAATGAGGCCCTCATGTCTCACAGTGCAAGAGCCAATACGGATGAACAGCAGGATGATTATCTAACTGTTACAGCTGCAGAGCTCTAGAAATGAGAAAATACTCAGACAAAATAATTCCCTTATGAAAGACAAGGTCATGGTTAGGAAAATCTGAGCCCTTGATATATGGAATGGGACTATCTCAAATGCTATATCTACATGGATATTCCTGGGAATATTGGTTCTACAACTCCCCTCCCTAGTAATTGAGACAACGGACACACCCCTAACAAGATACCATTCCCTCCTGTCTTTGCCACAGTGATAACTAGAACTAAATCTCAACATGACACATCTTAGCTTGGTAAGAGAAGGAAAAAGAATACACTTGAAAGAGTGCCAAGAATTAACTAGCACACACTGGCAGGAGCCAGGGTACTGTAATAGGAATTGGATATGGTGGTATTCAATCAAGGCAGATGAAATTTAAGACTGTATAAGCAAGATTCATGAATTATGGTACACAGTTTTAGGATCACAGGAGATGTAATATTTTACTGAGTATTCCATGGAATGGGACAAACTTGGTGCTTGAAGGACTCTTAGAAACCTGAGAAAAGCAATGGTCAATATAAAGTATAATGACAATGTCAACTGCCTTCGCAGATGGAAGAGAAAGAAATAAAGAAGCCAACAGAAGGCAATGCACTGAATGACATATTACATAAGGGCAGAAAACTATCAGAAGATTATGTTTTTCTGATACACATAGAGTCATCATTCACCAAGACCATTAGGAATCCGCAAATGAGAGGGGCATCAGCTTACAAAGTTCAGTGGCTTTCTTTTGCAGACCAGAGCTGACAACAGGAGAGGCAGCTAGACATAAAGGGCTATATTTGTTAAGTGATGGGATCCATTATAATAAATGCTGGGTGTCAGTGCTTAGCTGACAGAATCCAAGGGCCATGATTACCATAATAATCGGCAGTAGTGGAACAGCAAACAAGGGAGGTGGACTACAAGAATTGTGGGGATGATTAATAATATGTGGAAGCCCCAAGGGATAAAATGGATGGATAGCCAACAACGGTGCTATTTAACATTTAAATTTATTTTACTTAAGAATGGAAGAACAGGAAGCTGAGTGGTTGTCTACATAGAAAATCATGAACCTATACTGAGTTCCCAGGTGAGCTAAAGAACCCACTGACTGAAAAGGTACAAGGTCCATGGAAGAAAGGACATCATGAAACATCTTGAAAAGTATATAAAACAATTCCCAAAGGAACTTTGGTATAATCCCAATCCAAAGGGACCAGTTTATATTTGGGTATATCATAGGTATGTACACGACTATATACACAGTGAAAGAGTAATGAAGATCCATTTTAATTACTATTAGACACAGGGTTAGAGATGACAAGGTACCCATGAACTCAAAATGTTACCATGGACCCTCATTAGAGACTTTAGGGGCCAGATAACAAGCTCTGGCTAAATTCTGGCATGTAGTCAGCCAACTGTGTCTATGAATTCACCCAGCAGAAATCCCCTAGTCCGTGAGTATATAATTTTAGTTCATGTACAAAGAAGTTAAAGTATCCCCTAGATTTGTATCCCTGAACTGTGGGGTAAGCTCTTTCACAGTAGAAAAGATCAAGTAGTGACCTCTGAAACTGCCTTCCATCTGGTCAATATTATAAATCAAAAACATTATTTCATCCCAGTGGAAAAGTGTTAATTAGTACTACCATTAAATATCTAAGAGGCCCTACTATATATATATCTCCATTTAATTTACCAGGTTGGTTGAACTTTATTTTTAAATATCTAATTGAGACTTTTCATATTAACAGACTTGTCTTCCCTTTTATGGGGGTGAGGACATTATTATTAAAATAATTTATTTTGGTCTTCTAATCATTTATCATACCACAGACACCGACAACATATTTAAATCTAGATATGAAAGAGACCAAGATTTAGAGAAACTGGGATACCTACTGAAAATGATACAGAACATCAGAGTCAGAGTATACTTATGAATGATCTCCCTAGTACTGGCCCAATTATGCTCACCCCCCAGAACTATGCCCAATATAACTAGTCTCCACAGAACCATGGCTAAATGGAAAACCTGGTGCATTCACCTCTGCTACCTCAATTACTAGTTTAGAAAAAGCAATGGCAGTACAGCGGTCTGATTGAAGGAAGTCCGAAAATTCTGACTTGTTTAAAACTTTCCTTAAAAATTTAACAATGACCTCATTAAATAAAGCAAATTTCAAATATACTGTCCATGTTTTTCTTAACAATGAGACAATGTTAAACTAATTTGCATTTCACTACTCAGAGAAATTTAAATGACAAAAAAACCTGTCAAATACATTTTTTCACACCATGATTAGAATATTTTATTTCACTTTTATCAGTGATGACAGCATAATACATAGGATCATCGCTAATACATGGTACACATTAACCTCAGCTTTTCTGTTTCTTACTAAGAGAGCTACTGAACTGAAATATGCACACAAATTCAAAAGCTTAAAATAAAACCCTAAGCACTTAAATAATTCACATGCATATTCAACTTTGTGAATTTTTATTAAAGTTTATTTACCTTTATATAAATACCTGCATCAATACTATTCTGTATTAAGAATATTTTGATACATTAAAAAAGTTCATTTGATTGCAACTAGATTTCCAAAAAATATGTTGTGACCTAATTAATAGCCTTAAGTTCATTTACATTCAGAAATATGAAGTCACAAAACAGTAAATATATTTAAGATATTTTCTATCAAATTTAATTTTTAAGGGATATATTTAAAGTATGTACAAGTATGTATGTACAAACTTTGCACATATTAGCAATAAATAAGGTTATAGAATCAAATTCAGGAAATCATCATCTTTTAAGGACTAGAGAAAATGAAAATTTTAAGAGCAAAGTGATCAACACAGCAAAGGTTTTACAAAAGAGGATAAGTGAACACAGAATGTGTAAATTGGAGAAAAGAATTTAGACAACTGAAGGGTTGTAAGTAAAGATGAGAGATTAGACTTGCTCTGTATGGACCCATATGGATGAATTAGAAGAGAAATCATAGGGAGACAGATTTCAGCACAAGTATAAAAAACAATTAGTTATCTGAGGAGAGAAAGTGTTATCTCTGGAGATGAAGTGTTTCCTGTCATTAAAGGCATTCAGGCATTAGCTAGATCAGGGGTCGGGCACATTATGTCCACAGGCAGAACTCAGCCCACCAGTTGCTCTTGTAATAAAAGGTTTATTGGAACATCGTCACCCTCATCTGTCTCCACGTCAGCTGCGGTTGCTTTGCTACTACAGCAGCAGGTTGTGTAGGTGCAACCGAGCCCACAGATTCTAAACTAGTTACTCTAGACCATCTATAGGAAGTGTTTGTGACCTCAGTGGAGAAGGTGTTAGGAATTCAAGCACTGTATGGCATCTGGATTTTGTTGTTTAGAAAGCGCCTAGCACATCGACTGTGTCAGAACTGGGCTGCTCAGGTTCTTACTATACAAGCCATTCCAGCCAACTTGATGAGTGGAGGCCAAATTCATAATGCATTGTTTTTAAAGCTGCCTGCTTTGACGTGGGCTGTTCACCTGCAGGACATTTTTCTAGTTTTCACAAAGGCGACCAGAGGAGCAGCATAAACTGCACACATCACACTTCCATGTTAACAAAACAACATCCCTTGCAGTCCAGATGATTTAAGTTGCCATAACACAGATATTCTATCAATGAAATTCTGAGCTTCTCCCTAACCCAATGTTTCTTTACATTCCATAGAAATCAAAATAGATGTCCCTGAAAAGAGGTTTCAAATGTTAAGAAATGCTATACTCTTTGAGAAAGGATATTACATTAAAATGTTAAAAACTCTAAGGGAAATTTTTTTTAAAAAATCTGAGAGTAAGATCAGTTAAAACCAAATCAAAAGAGCCCTTACTTCCTGTATACAGGATCTTTCAAAGCTGTTTAATTACAGAGCCTTTTTTATAAAACTTTGAGTAACTATCTCACATAACCAGTGTTCTAGGGTATGGTGTTCTAGTCAAAGGCATATTAGCACTTCCAGATTATAGGCTCATTGAGGGCAGATAATACAAACCATGTTTCATCTTCTGTAGATCTTAGCACATTGTTAAGACATATGACAATTATCTAAGAAATAAACTGATTTCATTCCAAGAGATGTAACCAATCAAAATGGTGAGTGTACTATTGAGTTCAGTAATTCAAGCAGGGTTTAATTATTTTTGTTAGGGTTGCATGAAGTTATCACCCTATTTCCACTGGCTCCATTAGCTATTAAATAGCACAACAGCAGAAGAATCTTACACAGGAATAATTCAAATGCATTTCTTGTGCTCTGTGGTATATACTTAAGCACATAAAATTATTCAAGACATACAATTTGATATTTTAAGATTAAAGAACTAGTAAGTTACCTATCAGAACACAAACAGAATATTGATTTAACAAAGTCATAGTCTCGAGAGGCAAATTACCTGAAGAAGGTGACAAAAAACTGCACAAGATCCATGATTGTATTGTGCTGTGAGAATGCAATCTGAAAAATCAAAGTAAAAGAAAATTGGAAACTTACTGAATTTATGTTCTTCACCAATACTTGTAGTGATATTTCAAAGTACTTTTAGATACAATATTTTTTAATCATTAAGACATTTGAATCACCAGTCAATAACCATATTAGCTGAAATTAAAAAGTTTACCTAGAACACTCCATATGGTCAACAACCACTGATGCCCTTTATATGGTTATAACAATAAATGGCTTTTAAACATATAATATTACCTTAAAGCTATATGTTAACAGTATCGTGTTAAATCCTGACATATCAAGTTGCCTAACTAAACATGCGAATGAGTTTCTTAATCTAATAATGATCACATTTTCAACTAATACAATAACTTGTAAGTCAAAAATATAAATTTCAACTCTATTAAAGACATTGAAGGGGTTTATTTTTGCTATTTATTCCTGCCTAAAGAAGCTGAACGCATACAGTAATATTTTGTTATATACCAAAGATTAAAATATGTATACAATATCTTTCTTGAGGAATTATTATATAGTACATTATTCAGTAACACAGCACCTCAACAGAGAATACCTGCTACTGAAATCCAGCTTTTCACTTCTTAGGTGCATATATTCTGGAAAACTATTTAATCTTTATGTGTTTCAGTTTTTCCGTATGTACATGGCAATAATAAAAGCATCTGTATCATAATGCTACAGATTCACTGAAAATAAAAACAAATCTCGCTATAATATCTGCCATATAGTAAATATAACAACAACAATATTATTATACTCTTACACCATGCATAAAAGGAGATGGTCAACATAAGTGAGTTTTCCCAGATAACTAAAGTTAAACCGTTAAGGTATTGAAATTTCTTTCTTTTAAATAATCTTTTATGAAAATCTGCCTGAATATGTAAGAGAATTTCCATTTCCAGTGAAAAATGGACTAATGGGGATGAGATTTCTCTCCTGTCTTAAACAACTAGAAAATTGGACAAAGTTTATGAAACAAACATTTTCAGAGACTGGACAAAAGGGAGACAAGGACATAATTCATGGATGAAGGAAAACAAAGGAGATCAGTCTCACAACTGTTCCAATTTTCAAAGCAAGGACATAACACTAAGAAACTTAAATGACACTCTAAAATAAGAAATATAAAATAATTCATTCAGAAAATTGTTAAATTTATGACATATATAGGAATGATTTAATATCAGAACATTCATATCCAAAATGCTTCTAAGCTTTGGAAGAATTACAAAGCACTTACACTATGCAGACAGGGGGGAAATAACTGCTACAAGAGTTGACTATAGATGAAATTGCCTTAAAAGATTTAGGAAAAAGCATCTTTAAAACAGAAAAAAAATACAAATGAATTTTAACTTCAGATGACTGTCCAAAAGTGTGTCAGAAAGGGAGCATATCAAACATGAAAAACAGTAAATGAAATCCACAGGAAAAACTGTGGGTACAACTGAAATAACTGGATAATCTTCAAAAGGAGAATGGTTTGAAATCATAATCAATAAAATTGGCTTAACTAAGACAAACTGAATTGAAAGGTCACCTCAGAGAGTGTTGGAACATATCTAAATGGAACAGCAAGAAAGGAATTTCAATAAAGGCTTGAATAAATGAGCAAATGAATGCAAACAAGAGGAAAATCCGAATGCTCCAAACAGTTTTCACTGGAACCAGACAGACCAATTAAAATACGTAAGGTGAAAACAGAAGTAGTTTCACATGTCCAAGAACTTAAGGGGTCATTGGGAAGCTCTAAAAGAGGCTAAATCAGCTTAGGTCGCATGAATTTTTGAAAGCAATCTGTAAAAATCTTTTTATCTCATGCCCCATACTGAGAAGAAATAGTTGGTAGTGAAATCAAAATTGAGTACAGCAGGAAAAACAGACTCAAAGTAAAGAAAGCAGAAAAAAAGGAAAGGAGTCAGAAGTCCTTAAAAAACAAGTGACACATTTTAGTTTTATAGATACATATAAATATATATATATACACACACACATATATATATGTATACATATCAATTATGAATATTCAAATATTTCCTTGTCACTAATTTCTCAGTATACTGTCAATGTCACTCATTATTATTACCCTCAAATACTTGTTGCTCTTTAATCTGTAAAGGATTTTACATTACTTCAAGATAACAGATGCATGGATGGTAGGAATAAACAACAATGTTAAAATAAATTTCAACTGGCAAAGCACACGATTCAAGCTGGTTTTACAGAATTTTGTTATGGTTAACTTGCTTCTTCTCTCTCCATATAATTAAGTATCTTAGAAAAACAATCATGTTTTGAGGCAAGTAAGAAAACTAAAGACACTATTTAAAAGATCTATCATTTCCTACATTTCCCCAAAGAATATTTGAACAATCAAAGACGACATCTACATGTGAGTCATAAACTAAAGCACTAAAATAGTCTAAAATTTTTATTTTATTTTCTGTTTGTACTGTCAGTAAACAATAAAGAGAATGCAAAAGTTTCACAGGAGACATGGGATACTTTCAGACTCAATCTTGTATTGAGAGGGTCAGCCTCTACCTCTCAAATGAACACTTATTTTCTACCTTGTTAGGAAAGGACAGCTGCAATTTTTCACAAATTAGGTTGCTATGTAATGTTTGAACACGAAGTACACTGCTGGCTGAAAACCTTGACAAACTTTTTTGAGATGAAAGTCTCTTAAATTTCATGACAGGGAGGAGTAAATGGTAGGATAAAATGATGTGGGGAGGGAGTCTACTGAAAACTGCATCTAAAATACAAACCACCTTAAAAAAGAAGCAAGACACACCCCATAGTAACTAATCTGTTATTATAACCATAAGAGTAAATGTAGAATTGACAAAGAGCACCCCATCTCTGGGCTTGAGTCTCAAGTGGAATAGCATCTAATACTGGATGTTCAAAAGAAGTCAGCTCTATGAATGTGTCTTTCAAAGTATTTCCCCACCTCTTATTTTCTACAGGAAATTTCATAGGCCTATGGAAATACTGTCAGACAGTCCATTGTCAGGAACAGACTTAAAAATAAGATTGAACTGAATCTGAAAAAAGTTTAATGCAAATGCATATAGAAAAACAATCAGCACAATCTGAAACCTGACTTTAAAATATGAAATATTTTCCAATAAGAATAATGATCAACATTTTAACTTTGATTATTTGATACAAAAAGTTGCATTAATTGTATTTGGATAGAGAAGTAGACTAAAACCTTGATATTTACCCTTATATTTCAAATAATTTGTAATATAACACCTCACTTCAGTACCTACTTAACCAGTTTATTTTGTATTCAAATGATTCATCTTCCGTCTTTGAAAGTCTAACACACTTGATATATGTTTATAGACATCAGCATTAGGATTCAGTTCTTTTTTATTTTGTTCTGTATAAACCATTAGTAGCAAGGGGATATCACTTAGTCTAACATGGAAATTAAAATTGCGTATCAAAGAATGATTCCTAGCATCCTACTCATAAAACAAAAGCAAACCTAAATTATTACATCAGTTTGCAGACTGACTTAATAGTGAATTACCAAATCCCATTTACCCAGAAACAGGTAATTTAGATTCAATCTAATTTAATTTAATTTAAACAGCAATATATAAAAGTGGATGAGCAGCACTACTGTGTTAGAATACGAAGTACTTAAGCTCGATGCCCTATTTCTATTTTTGAAATTATTAGCTTTGCAGTATTTTTTAACTAGGTTATTGGCATACTTATACAACATTGCTATGTGTCTCATAGATACAAACAGAAATTTTAAGGCTATTTTAATGCTAAAGTGGATGGCAATCGCAAACAAAATATTCTACTGAAGATAATGAACAAAATTCGTTTAAAATTGAAGTGATATCCATAGAATTATAACCTGTTTCCTGAATATATAAATTTATCAAAAAGATATGAAAATGACAAAGGTTCACATTGAAAAATTGCTGTCAGCACGTACAAATAAATACCTGCTTAAAATTTCCTACTCTGGTAAGGATATTACGTATCTAATAGGAAAAAAATGATCATTGTCTCAATTTCTAGAATTTCATTAGTAATATAAAATGTATGATGCCTTAATTTTATAATACATAAAGATCAATAAGAGAAAATCAAAAGGCATATCACAAAAATAAAATGAAAAATTCTCAAAAGATACTTCTTTTTAAAACATCTTAAATATTAAAAAAAAAAAAAAAAGCCAGTAGATTTCGACAGAAATAATGCTAGTAGAATGTGAAATTATAGTTCCTCTTTTGAGTTAGCAATTATTAAAATATTTACCCATTTTTGGGCTTTAAACCACAAGGACAGCTTGTGTGCTCAAGTTTCACTGGACTAGAAAGATATCACCTGGACTGTGTTCCTTTTAAGAGTTCTCTAGGGAAGAATCCATTTGCTCAATTTTTCCAGCTTCTAGAGGCTTTGTTATATAGTTCTGGCTCCCTCCCATGATGTTCAAAGTCAGTTATGCTGCTTCTCTCTGACCAAGCTCCTTTTAGGCACATCAGACTTTGACCTGAGGAACTAATGTATTTAGATTGAATCCTCCCAGATAATTTAGAATAATAGACTCAAGATCTAATCTTAACCACATCTTCTAAGGCCCTCCTTTCCATGGAAGATATATTCACAGATAGCAGAGATTCAGACACAGACAACTTTGTGGATCCATTATGCCGCCAAATATATCAGAAGTATACAATAGTTCTTGACAAATTTAAAAGAATTCAAAACACTCAAAACAGGTTCTGTGACTACACTAAAATTAAACCAGTGACCAAAAATTACTTGAAATTCTCTAGACAGTGGGAAAGAAATATTCTACTTCTAAAGAAAGCACTAATCAAGAAGGAAATCAATGGGGAAATTAGAAAGTGAACATAATAAAAATGAAAACACAACCTATAAAATTTGTACTCTGGTTTGGCTCCAAGAACATATTTCTATTATATTCTCCAAAGAAAATCCAATAGAATGTTCATTTCTATCTATTAAATATTTATGAGCATTATAAAATTACTATGTAACTTGATTAAAAATAAAATATAATTACACAACAAAAAATAAAGGGCATGAAACAAATATGTAACAACTATATCAATTTTGATTACAATTTATAAGCACTACAACCTTTTGTCACCTCAATCATGATTTGAATAAATCAAGTGAAATCTGATCAATATTTCTGAATTCTGTATAAATCCTAGGATCTAAAGTAATACATCTAGCACCCTCAGTGTAAAACCTGTTTAAGCTATATGGAAATATTTCTATTGCAATCTAAATTTTAGACTCCATTGGAATCTAAATCAATCACTGCAAAGTGAAAAAATAAATTTGTCAAATCAATTTTCATTACTTAATATGTAGAAATGTGTGCTAGTAGTTCTTGAAAAGTTAAGCAGTTTTCTTAATTTAGATGTTAAATCTACTTTTTAAATTAGAGAAATATTTCCAGTAAATAATTTCAAAATCATTCAGTCTAACCACAAATCACACAAAAATTAACATAAATAAAACATGCAAACATTTCTACTTAGAAATTACAAACTGCGATTTACTTACATAAAAGGGTAACAAATAATATGTAGAATTTTTAAAGATTTCAGACCATAATGACCCAGTACAGGGGTTGGCATATACGAGTTGTTCACTAAATAAATTCAAAATGAATCTACTCAATCAGTTATGGAAGAATGAATAATTGAATAAATCCCAACATTACAACATACAGGGTTTTCAAAGTATAAATTAAAAAAAAATTGACTATTTCAAGATAGAAAAAAAGATCCTAAATGTTTCCTAGTAATAAATATGAAGGCCTCAGTAGACTATCACTAAATATCATTAAAAAATAAGACCAATATATATTTATAGCATAAAGAAGTCAACTGTGATAGGCAATGGGTCTTAAAGAACTAATTTTTCAGTATTGAGAATTCTGTTTTATTAAAAGTTAAAATTATGTTCAGTAGATAATAAAGCAAAATGAGATATTAAATATAGCAAATAATTTTAAACAGGTTTATAAATGTATACAATTAATCAAAATAGTCAAGTTTTTCAAGTTTTGATTCATTTTTCAAAATATAATTTCAATAAAAATTAATACATTCTTTGGTTTGAGTCAATTTATTTGTATAAACATATTTTCTGTAACCATCATCATAGAGCCTTTTTATCAAGGATCAATACATGTTTTCATATTGTTCTAAACATAGGAATATATATGCATATATACATATATATGCACATGTATATATGTATATTTTTTAGAGCATTCTTTTTATAATGAAAACACTGGTCATTAGAATACTTTTAACACTTACCTGTATTTTAATAGGCCAGGAAAAGTTGCTGACATACACATAGAATGTAATGTTAGGATTGCTCCTGAAGTTAAATTTTTCATAGGAAAAACTATCTCTGTATTCCTTTATATTATTCTTAGAAACTATAGGAGTCTCCTCTCCTGATACTGTTCCAGCTAAAATGTAAATAATAATTAACAAATATTAATAATTCATAATGGGAATCATAATCTTTCTGAACTTAAAACATACAATATACTTCATTTTTTAAATACTTACGAAATATAATTATTAATATAAACCATACAGCTCAGAATGATTAGAAGGAAACAAGATTTACCACAAATATAACGAAACTAGGTTTAGCATAAAGTTATTGTTAAAAAAGACACAGATATCAGGGAATATGAGCTATGTACCGAACACTGGACGGGAGAATTTACATTCTTTTCTAATAATTTTATCCTGGAGGCATTCCATCTCTATTTTTCATATTGAACCCTGAGCCTCAGAAGATTAATGCACTTGTCTGAAGCTCATAGTTACTGAATAGTAAACCCCTCTGCAGAGCTCAGGTACAAGGCTTCAGAAATTGAGTTCTCTCTCCTTCCTACTCCACGAGGGTCTTTCCAAGTAAATCTGAACATATTTTCCCATATCTCAATGCAATTAAAAAATGGAAAAGAAATCAATTTGTCTTACCACAAATTGAACCATCACTACTGTGAGGAAATTGAGAGGAAGCTATAATTTAAAATTTGAGCTAAATGTTCAATGGGTTAGACACACATTGGGTGCTCAATAAATATTTACTAAAATTAACCAAATGGAACAAAGAAAGCATTTCCAATAATATTACCAAGCCTTCCAACTTAGCAAGCTGTAAAAATAACTAAATTAATATAGTGAGCTACTGAGTTCATTTCTAAGTGATCACCTATTCTAAAATTACTTTGAAAGCTTTTCTAAAATGCAGGCCTCCTGACCCCACCTACCAAACTGATAGATTCCTGAAACTTGTTTTTGGGAATCTGAAAGTCACAAGTTATTTCTTAAATACTAAAAATTGCTCTATGAAAGATAGATTTCATAACTCTTAGTCAATTTATTGTACAGAAGCCAATTTTAAATTAACAGTACAAACTGTCATCAATTCTTAATGAAAATCAGTGTCAAGATTTTACTATATACAGTCATCCCTCATCTATCGCGGAGTTACGTTCCAGAGACCCCCGCGATAGGTGAAAATCCACAAAGTAGCAGTTATAATTTATTTTATTATTTATATATATTTTAAGGCTTTATAAACCCTTCCTACTCTCCTATAAACCCTTCCCATACTCTTATAAACACTTTCTATACTCTTAAACCTACGTAATTTTGACAACATGAAATTCTATGTGGGTCCTCACTAGTGAAGTACACTATACCGCAAAATCCCGCGAGATAGCAAAAATTTCGCGATACAGAATTAGATTTTTTTTTTAAACCCGCGATACAATGAAGCCGCGTAAGTGAACCACGACAATAATGAGTGACGACTGTACTTGGCACTGCTGTAAAAATCAGTCCGCATGTTTACTTGAATGTCTCATTTTTTAACACATATACTATAGGCACTAGAACAGGAAAAACCACTCTCCTTTTTAATTCTGTTCTGTGCATTTAACGTTCATATTAAAATAGTATAATGACTTAATTTTCAGGAAGCAAATACAGATTTCTAAGAATCCAGATATTTTCCTTAAAAAAGGTCTCTGACATGTCTCCAACAGTGTGTCTGTTTTAGAAGATGGACAGCAACAGAATTTCCTAAGATCACTTGCCAAGAGAGTAAGAATGTTCCTATAACCCAACACAGAAATTTTCAGTTCTTTCTTGTTACATTTTTTAAAAGTTAATAATTTCAACATAAAAATCTTATTATGGAAGACATATTAAGTGTACCATGTTTTAAAACTCTCAGTATTGAAACTTGTGGAAGTATTAAGGGGGAAGTGTATTTCTAAGCCTGAAAGTAATAGATGAGTTGTTAATTTATCAACATTCTCACAAGAATTTTGTTGTTTTATATAAATAATGTTAATAATTAAATGTATAGCTCATAAGTCAAATAACTGAAATCTGTTTAGTATTACAGAAGTAATATAATTAAGTCACAGCATTTCATAATACTGTCACTTAGAAATTTTAAGTAGTGTAAAGTATTTGTTACCCAAACAATATTATTATGGGGGAAAGTTAAGAATGTAATGGAGTTTTATTAATGTTTCTACTTCCTATTTTATCTAAAACACAATGATCATGACATAATTTTTTATTTAAATTACCTAAAATAACAGTGAAAGACCATGTTAGAACACTACACATTTAGAAGTGAAGGACACACGATAAAAAAATCCTCTTACCTGTTGAACCAATTGACCACGTAATGTTGAGATTAAAGTTGTTTGATGCATTAATTGAAATATCCAAATTTTTGTTTGACTACAAAGAAAGAAAACGCTGTTTATAAAAATCAAGTTATACCAAATAGATGTGTAGTCAGTTACAATTATGCTGATGTTAGTTTTCATATTCCATATATTAAGTCAATATTCAACTATGTATACATACCAACTATATTTTTTCAGAAAAAAATATAACTGATAATTTCAAAAGTACAGTTAAAGTTCCCATTAATCTTCCCTACTACATTTGTTCTTCTATATATAAGCCAGAGAATTCTGTAATTCAGTATTTGTGTTTTGATTCTCTAAGTTACCTGTAGTTAATATTTAAACAATACTGGTTTGGTTTAGTACAAAGTAATTTTATAGCAAATAAGGTTGTTTTATTGAAAACCTTCTCTTTAGGTACATATCTATTAGTGAAAATACTTGAGGTATTTAAACAAAAACCTTCAGGAAAAAACAAACCTACTTGGGGGCTAAAAGAGGAGCTCGCTCACATGAGTTAAGCTGTACAGAGGAAAACTGAAGAATATTTATGTCAGTCAATCTGCTTTTGTCATTCATTAGTACAGACTCTTCCTTAATATTTATTATTCTCTTATTCCACAAGATAAAGTACACACCCTTATAACTAGATAGTCCTATAGAAAGGCAAAGAATTATAGTCATATTGAGTAAGTTACCTTCAGATATTGAGTGTTTCGTGCTGTTTTGTAAAAAAGCTATACTGGTGAGAACTTAATTCCAAAAAAATTAAAAATTGAAATTAACGCTTTAGTGTTATTATTTTTTAAATAATGCAAAACATAGTTCAATGGGAAATATATCCTAAATTTTCTGAGTAATTTCAGTAATTTCTTAGGAAATAAGTTTGTAAGCAATTAATATCCCCTTGTCTGATATAACAGTCTTAGAGTAAATTGACTGATCTATATAGTCCTTCTCTGACGGACAGAAGGAGAGAGGAGTACCATAAAGTGAAAAAGATGCTGGATGACATATGACAGTCATTCAATTAAATGACATAATAACATCCACTTTTTTTATCTAGAAGAAATATCAACTTATAATGATTGTAATGGATGAGGGACAGCTGAGCCTCTCTGAAGAAATGAAAACAATTCTTTATCAGAAAACATTCTCTTTGATGTTTTCAGGAAGAAAATATAGATTATAGAAAAAAGGTCAGATTGAAAGTATAAGGAAAATACAATAATGTTGAACGACTGTCATACATATTTATCAGAGTATTGCTCATTATAGAGATAGCAATTGATAATTTCAAAATATTCAGAAAAGTAAAACCTGGAATTAGATTCAGATTCATAACTGGTCGTGTCATAAGCAAAAAGTGAACTTATCGAGTTCTACTGATAAGCAGTTCAAATACTTTTCACAATATGCACCACAAAACTGTCAAACTTCTTGAGACCCTCCTATCTTTTTAAGATACAAGTAAAAAGCAGTTAATACTGATTCAAGATAATGCCAAAAAGTAGCTGAGTATCATTTTGACTCCAGTAAAAGCAGAAAATGTTTTTATGTCACAAGAAGACAGTTCTGGTGAAAAGATACATTGTTCAGGTATGATACGCCAACACCTACTTCAACGTGTATGTTATGCTGGTTTTCGAAAAACTCAGAAAGGAAAAGAAGAATTGTCTCTGGCAAGAAAAACCGACTTAGTTTATCACACGAACAGGCTTGACCTAAAAGTCAAGTACAGCTTCATAGGCACCGATTCACGATCAGGAAGCAACACAGCGAATGAATGACAGTGTGCACTGTTGAGCCGGCTGACCTTGAGTTCAAATATTGGCTCTTTAATACGCATGCTGATAGTATAGAGAAAGCTAGGCATCCTTTACAAAAGTGAGTTACTCTAACTCCAAAATGGGTTGTGACACCATGAGGAATTTCCTGTAAATATTAAAGAAGATAATATCTCAAAAACATATGGCTTCGGTCCAGTGCTGGCAACAGAGGCATCGTCACTGTTATGTGTGTCTAAAGAAGCAGTATGTCCTCTTTTTCATCTTCTTCATCATCATCTTCATCAGAGGACTGAGAAAGAGGGTCTATTTGCTGACCCCTGAGCAGGGGGGTTGATCTTCGATTAATGAAATGATTCAAAAGTCATTTTTAATGAATACAAAACATAATAGAAACAGTGCATCCTAAGATAGCTTAGATAATTATTTCTATCTTGAAATCATACCTCCATAATTGTACATATCTTATTGGGGGAAATATAACATATCTGCTATTACTGCTAGAAGGGTGACACAAAATTTCTAATTTACATGGACGACAACAAAACTGCTTGCATTTTTCCAGTCTCTGTCAATTCCAAATGTAGGTATTCTTAAAATACATGGAACCATACCTAAAGTCCAATAAAATACATTTCAGATTTAAGAAAATAATAATGCTATGCTAAAAGAGTGATACTGTGGTTTCCACAGTAAATGACACAAGACACAGTCATCTAGAACACTGTTGGTTAGATGTGGATAAGTTCAGCAAGATAATTTATACAGAAACTTTCAGAAATCATTCACTTGAAACCTCTGGCAAGAAGTCATCTATAATAAGCTAAAATTAAATCTGTTGTCAAGAACAGGAAATATACAAATAATTAAGATATCTGTTTTTTATTATTTTGTTGCAGGGTTAAGTTGGAAGCCTTGATCAATAATCCATATTAATTTGAATTGTTCTGAGTTTAATCTCCCTTTAATTACTAATTAATTTATATAATTATAAATAATGATGTTATACACATTTTCAGTGACAACTCTCATGACACTTTAGCATCCTTCCACTTCAAAGAATGTGTGCCTAGGCAAATATTCGGCTTCTACAAGGCGGTAGAAAATAAAACTGAAAGCTGCAGTATTCAGAAGCACTAAAGAATTTCTAGAAATTTAATGAGGAGACAACAGCCAGAAGAGAAGGACACTAGAAATATGGTTAATCTGGATCTTTGTGTGACTGTGGCTAATAAAGGGGAGGAATATTATCCAGGCCTGCAGTCTGAGTCAAAGAACTCCACAAGTTCAAAATTACTACCAACCAAGAAGCCAGTGGTAAAGAAGAAATTCTAATCTATGCTTCATCATGGTTGAACCTTGGAAAAATTATTCTAGGGTAAATAAGCCAACACAAAAAGCCAAATATTGCATGATTACACTTCCATGATATAACTAGAATACACAGATTCATAGAGGAAAAACTGTAAAATAAAGTTTATCAGAGGCAAGGGGTGGGGAGACATGAATAATTACTTCTTAACCGTTTCAGAGATTCTACACAAAATTACGAAGAATTTTGGTCACAGTGGTGATGGCTACACAATATTTTGATTGTTTTTAAATGCCACATAATACACTTACAATAGTGAAAAAGATAAATACTATGTTGTGTATATTTTACTGAAGTAAAAAATAAAGGCAATGTTAATTATAATGTTCTTAAAAAAACACTGTTAACATAGTGAAGTGCACTACACATGAAAGAAAACTTCTTTAAAAACACTTACTTAAAAGTCAAAACTTGAAACAACATTCCAAAGAATACAAGCGACCCTTAACATGCAAAGAGACAGGGCAAAACAGATTGGACTGTTATCTTTTGGCAGAGGAGGGATCCAATTCTATTGAAAGGGCAAGTTTACATAATGATATTACTTCTTGACAAACCCAATAAAATATTTTAGAGTAAAGAAGTTATCCAATGTCAGGATACATTCTGAGGTTTCCCCTACTGAAAGACAGTCAAAAGAAATGGCATGGATTTAAGAAAAGGGAATAAAAAAATAGACAGCAATAGTGACATTAGCAAGATGTGAGAGCAGGAAAACCTAGCCATTATCCCCCACAAACACACTAAGCTAACAGTGGTATGTGGACCAAAGAAGTACCTTTCTGGGAGGACTAAATCCAGGTGTCAGTGGTGAACAGAAAACTAAGAACAACCACATTGCTCCAATTAAGAGGGGCAGCTTCATTTCACCTAGGTCACCTCTGCCCCCAGGCCAGCACAGCCAGCATCAGAGAGGTCAGCTCAGTCTAGGACTCATCGCTCCAGGAAAAGAGATGATGCAGCATATATCCTTTCAAGGCATTGTCCAAGGGAACAGCTTCTAAGTTGCCACCCCCAGAACACTGAGGGAATAAGTATAACGTGAACATCCTCAGACATCTAAGAACAAAGTAAGTGGGTGGTTTACTGAAGCTCAAAGGACTCAAGAGATTACAAGAATACTTCTCTCTGAAAAGGGAAGGAAAGAAGGGGGATAATGTACCCAGACTCCTGGATTTTCCTTGCTCTGTCCAAGGAGAAAAGGACGGACAGCTTACTATGGCAAGGGCAGTTCTGGGAGACTGTGAAAAGACAACCCATAAGGGTGGAGCTATAGGACTGAAGTACGCATCCAAAGTCAGGGAATTTCAGCGCACTCCCAGAGAAAGTGGGGGTGGTTTAGCACAGCCAGCATGGTGAGAGAAAGCACCAAACCTGGGACTTCTCCCCAAGAGGAAAGGAAAGCAGAGCATGACCATCCATGGAAAAGGTTTAAGATGCTCCCACCATCGCTAGCTACACTGATGGGTGAAGGCCTTTCCTTTTTGAAATCAGTTCATAAAGATTAAAAGAAGTGGCTATTTCTTCACAAGTGCAGACACCAATGCAAAGCTGCATGGAGTGTAAAGGATTAGAGAAAGGAATAAACCAAATAAATAAATAAACCAAAGGAATAAAATAAAGTCCAAGTAACTAATATGAAGGAAATGAAGAACTAAAATTGCCTGGCAAGGAGTAGAAAATAATTGTATTAAAGAAAGCTAAGGGATTAATAAAACAACTAAATAAAGTAAGAAAATGATACACGAACAATTAAAGAATATAAAGAAAGATATAAACCATTAATAAGAACCAAATAGACATTCTGGAGCAGAAAAACCATAACTAAATTGAAAATTCAATAAAGAGTTTCGAAAACAGACCTGACAAAAACAGTCAAAGACAGAACTGGCAAACCTGAAGGCAGATCACTTGAGATAATCCAAAGGGTCAACATCTAAGAAGAATGAAACAGAGGGAGGAAAGCCTATGGGCATGTGGAATATAACCAATATATGCAGTTTTGAGAGTTTCAGAGCAGAAGAGAAAGAACAAAGGGGAGAAAGCTTATTTAAAGAAGGAATGACCAAATACACCTGAGTCTACAAAGAGGAATGAACATCTAGATTTATGAAGTCTAAAAGATTAAAGGCAAGATGAATATGAGACCACACCAAAACAGGAATCAAATTGTTAAAAGTCAGAAAAAAGAAGGGAATTTTAAAATAGAAACAGAAAAGCAACTTTTCACATAGAAGGGAGCCCCAACAAAGCTATCAGTGAATTCATCTGCAGAGACCTCACTCGCCAGAAAGGAGGCGCATGACACATTCAGTTTCTAAAGAAAATTATCTACCAACAAAGAACATTATACTCAGTAAAACTGACCTTTTCAAACAGAGTAAAGAAATTCCAAAATTAATGTGAGGGAGAGTTAAGTGCCACTAACTTGCCTTTCAGGAAATGCTTGTTCCATCAGTAACAAAATGGGAGTGTGGGGTGAACAGTAAAAATATAGATTCGATGTATGTGATTGAAGTTACTACCAAATTACAAAAACTATTAAAACTATAAGATGTTGCATGTAAACCTCATTATAGCCAGAAAGAAAATACATATAGAAGATACAAAAAAGAATAAGAAACCAAAGTAAAGCAAAATCCCCCAAAATTAATGAATTTAATAAAACGCAAAGAAAAGAGGAACAAAGGAACTGCTAGATTAAAAACAACGAAATAAAAGTTGATCCTACCAATAATTACTTTAAATATGAATAGATAAAACTCCCCAATCAAAAGACATAATGTGGTGAATGCATTAAGAAAATAAGACTCAATAATCTGCTGCCTAAAAAGGCTCATTTTTTAAAATATGTAACTTATTTTGAATGCATGGGTCTTATTTTCACATACAACTACTCAGGAGCATAATTATAACCCCAAACATAGTCATATATCTTAATATAAGAGAAATAATATATAATCTACATTGCAGGACTGTTTGTAAAATCTGAAACATCAAACTCAAATTCCCTGAATTGCAAGGTTATCTAAGTTTAATGAAAGCAAAACTATAGGACTGAGCATCTTTCTAAATAAGTCCTACAATGTGGTAATCAATTACAAGAAGAGGTAAAATTACAGTGAAAGATGACAGAAAAATTGTTACCTTTGATATTAGTATACATACATTACAAAAGATGAAATATATCCTCCTCACCTGTTCTGGGTTTGCTATGAAGTTTATGGCAGTATGATGGCGATCATCTTCCTGTAACAAGCTGAATGTAAACTGATAATCAATCAAAAGACTGTCTGTGGGAGAAAAAATACAATCCTGATATACATTTTAATAACTGAAAAATAAGTTAAGTGAAGACATATTACATATCAGATTAGGATGAGCATCATTCATTATTAAATGTGGCCTATTCAAAATTTGTGAAATATAAATCTTCTGTATCAAGCACCAAAAACCAAAATTTAGATATATAAGAATTCCTAATTCTATTTGTTTCAATAATATGTATTACTTTTGTTATTACCATGAAAGTTTTACAAATACACTAGACATTGTGGAAACCACACAAGAGTAAGAAAATAAAATATAAGTCATTCATAATCTTACACCGAGAGAAAAATAGTTAATATTTGGTGCATTTTATTCCAGTTAAAATTGTATAGGTAGATTGAGAGACTGGTAGATATTTTGTATTCCAATGTTATAAAATTAAAATTCTCTGAAAACAGGAACTTTAATACCTGAATAATATTTCATCATATGCTGCAATGCATTTACTTGTTTCTTTATTGTTATAATTTTTAGTTTTAGAAACTTAAATATTACTGTGATAAATATTAATCTACATAAGTGACTTATTAACAACTGATAAAAAAGAATAAAGAGCAAAATTATTTGTAGTTGTGTCCAAGTATAATGCTGAAACCAAGGTGGAATATTTAAATGTTATCTGATATTTAAATGTTATCATGAGTAGCTTGACATGTCACACAAGTATTACACATTGCTTATAATGTCAAACAGCCGCCTTTATAAAAATATCCAAAATGTTAAATAAAGATAACTTCTCTTTTTTCATACATAATCTTCATGTTATGCCCTCAGCCATTAAACACTATAGGCAAATACAGGAATAATATTGGATTTACTGCTACAACTATCAAGCAACATATTCTGTTACATATATATCATACACATACACATACATATACTATATATATGTAAATACATATATACTTTGTAAGATCCACCTAAGATACTTTTTTATGATTAAATATAAGGCAACACTGCATCTTTCTAAGAATGTATAGGCATCCTTATATGTGCAGATAAGGATATGCGATACGTATTTCCAATTTCCGTCTGATTGCCTGAAATACCAGAGAAAAATTCAATAGGCCAATGTTGTTCTAGGCACTGAAAATACAACATTATGTGATCAAAATTCTTGTCCTCATTCAACTTAAATTCTATTAAATGGACACCATATATTGATAGATAACTTAAGAGTATCACAGAAGATGATCAGTGTTTCGGTGAATAAACCAGTAAGAAGACATACATTTTTGACAGAATAGATATAGGCCTGAAATTCTTAAGAGCATTTGAGAGGAAACATTTTAATATCAAAGATATTTAAAGATAATAAGTCATTGAATTTATACCGAAAATGTAATTCAGACCCAGGAGATAAGTAAAAGAAACTTTCAAGAAAGAAAAAGGCTTAACTGTGATTCTTGTCAAGAGGCTGTGTCAAGAGTGCGGGAAAGAGGTGATGGAGACCAGGCTAAGAGCAGCAGATTCATCAGAAGGGGTCTGACACCTAAATGCATTTGGCAGGCACTACAAATAGTAGTAGGCTATAAAAGGATCTAACACCTGAGAGAGAAGTAAATGTTTTTCCTTTTTTTTTCTTTCTTTTTTTTAACACAGGACTAAGCAAAAAGCTAGCATTGACTGAGATGAGTAAGAACAATGGGTTCTCTTTGTGGGGAACTGGGGGAATATTAAGGAACTCAGGCTTCACAATGTGCAGCTGGAGTTACTGAGTCTCAAAGTGGTGTCCTGACAGGAGCTTCAGATCATTTCTAGCAGATAGCAACTTGTATATTATTATCATCATTTTAGATGGGAGTTGAAGTCATGAATCCTGGAAATCACAACTGGAAGACAGAGAAGAAGTCCAAGGGATGCAATATTAAATAATCAGCTCCTCGGGAGCAACCAACAAAAGAGACAGAGGGGAAAAAAATGAGAGAGGAATAAACCCGGAATTTAGTGTCACAGGAGACAACTGCTGAAAACAGAGCAGAGCTCTGCTCAGTCAAATGCAGCTGACAGGTTGAGAAGACAAGAGGAAACCAAGGGAAAAATGTCTACATGCAATAGCAGATTTTTTAGGAGGTTCAATCAAATTATAAACAAAATTAAGCTCATAAGTAAAAAAAACAGGAAGATAAGAGGTTTTAAACAAATAAAATATCAAACATTAAAACATGCATGAAGTATTTAAAGATATTCCATTAAAATAATGATTTCTCGGAAAGTAATGGCTAAAAATAACATAGAAAAAGATATTTTGAAAGAAAAAGCAAGTTTTTAGGTACACTATATCTTTGGGTTAATTAAGAGCAAATGGTGAAGATCTACTTTATTTTTTTAACAAAGGTTACATAAAATGTTTTTTAAGAAAAAAGTAGCCTGTGAGAAAAACCATCAAAGTTATTTAAAATGATTATATCTCTAAGATATGAAAAGGGAAACATTCTAGAATCACAAATGAAATTAATCTGGATTAATGTATGCTCTTTCAATATCAGCTCATTTGGGTACCAGAATTATATAGATTTTCAATATATAGATATCATATAAATTGTAAAAGAAATGTTTTCTTTGAATACATTGAGAAAGGAACTGAGGTTCTAACAATTTGTTTTTTTACTATATTTTAATAGTGTGTTTATATTTTAGTTTATCACTATCCATAGAATTTAAGGAAATATTGGAAGTAATCTCCCATTTACCAACTGAGTTCTTTTATAAGGGTTAAGCAATCTCAGTGAGATTTGATGTTCTAATGGGGATAAATCTTTCTCACTGATAGGATTGCTATGTGGGTTAAATACGATTTTGTGTATTTGGCACAGAGAATAATGACTCAGAAAATGGAGGCATTCAATACATGTTATTTCACTTATTCATTATCTTGGCTTTCAATAAATTCTAAAATATTTCAAAAGTCAAACAAATTATCAAGTGTGTATTTACATATAGTTAATCGTTTGTAAGTATATGAATTCATAATATATTTAGCCATCCTGAGTCTGAAAAGAATGCACATAGACTTTGGTTAACAAAATCCAAATATGTCCTAAACAATGGCATATATAAATACGTGTATTTTCAAAATTAGACACTTGTTTATCAAATTTAAAAGTGAAATTTAACATTTTCTTCTCCTCTTAAACACCCTTCAGTGTCTTCCCATTTGTCTCACGCTAAAGAATAAAATTCTTACAGGTTCTCTTAACTGCCTGATTTGGAGCATGCAGATCTCACGAATTTCATTCCTTGCCTCGCTTAATCGAGTTTTATGTATTTCAGCGTTCATATCTCACATACCATCTTCTTTTCCACCACAGACATTTATGTTTACTGCGCCTTCTGAGTCTACTTCTTCCCACCTTGTCATCACCACTCCACCAAGTCATCTTTCACATCAAAGCTCATTCATTCTGTTGTCCACCCATTGCTATTCCCTTTACCACAAATTAGGTCCAGCTCTCTTATACCCACAGCATCTTTAATTCTCACAGAGTTCTCATGACAATCATATCTAGGCAGTTGTATATTGGCCTTAATCTATTTTTCCCAAGTAGTTAATAAGCTTCATTGAAGTAGAACCTATATTTTCACTGCAATACCCTGAGTCCAATAGTCAGTCAATAAATATGTTGAATGAATAAACAAAAGTAAGTCAATTTCAATAAATGACGTACTTTCCGAGCTCTAACAGCATAACTCAAGTAAATAAAGGAGAAAAATCATAGTTCTGACTATTGAATTAAATAATTTAAAAATCATAGTTCTGACTATTGAATTAAATAATTTACATTAAATTGTTCTGTATATAATAAAAACCCAATAAATTCTAGTTTGTTTTTTGCTTGGTTAACAGCACTATCCATGTTTAAGACTGTTAATGTTGAACTTGGGACTTTTAGAATAATCCCAAAGGTAAAAATCTATTGTAGGCATGTCCTAAGTTGAACATTTGCTAGATACAGCATTACAGAAAAAGCACAGAACCTTTGTAATTATCTACACGCTGGAATGACTGATTTTTTTATCTTAGGACATACACTTAAGCTCTTGGTCTTCTTTTTAACATCGATGAGTAAAACATGTTGACTAATGATCACAAATACCTATACATCAGTCATTCTGATATAGGGGTTTTCATACAGTATTCCAAATAGCTAAATTTTCCATTCTTCTGCAATAAGGGACTCTAATTAGATTTTATTGGAAGCAAATGTTCAATAGGGTAAGTAGAAAAACAAAACTCATTTCTATTTAGATAAAAGACATGTACTTAGATTTTCATTGAAGTATTATATGACTTTATGTGAATAAATCTAAAAATAAATGTATAACAACATTAACTTAATAATCAATAACATGACTTCAGTTTTCATCTAATCATCTCATCAATAAAAATATATTTTCCCATATAACCACAGTACATAAATATTCACTTATCTATTAACCATGTGAATGTGTATTTCCATTTTTAATATACTGAAAGTCTTCTAGGAGCAACACTCTTTTCTAAGCATGGGTTCCAAAAAGACAAGGCCCTGGAGTCAGACTTTCATTCTAGTAGACAAAGAAAACCCAGTTTCAAGGAAATAGTAGATAATTTATGCAGGATAGTGTTTAAAAAATTAACTGTTACACTGGTACCTGGATAAGTCTATTTTAGATAGTGGTGGAAAATTAGCTAAAGATGACGTTTTTGAGGTATAAAGATAGAAAATACAAAATTCATGATCTAAGATAAAGTTTGGAATATTTAAGATCAAGCAGAATCACTAAAAACTTTTATAAAAATAAAATGACTCTGTGTCAATATCCAGATGTTCAGTAACCGGACACGGATAGTGATCAGTTCACTGATTCTCTACCAGTTGGTAAGCAGTGCAGTTAGTGCAACAGCACATCTGGATATCCGCTAGGTGGCACTTTCTCACTGCTCTTCCTTTTCATCATTTTATTCAATGTTCTGAAAGTGTATTACTTAAAGTGAATTTTAAAGTAATTTATTCTTAAGTAAAACCTTCAAGTAATTGAACTAAATGAAATTCTAATTAGAATTTTATGAAATTTATTTATCAATTTTGGGATGTTTGATATTTTCATATGAAAACTTCATATTGAGAAAATGATATGAAATTTTATCTGTTTGGATGCTCTTTTATTTCCTTCAATATAATACTTCTGTTTTATTTATAAAAACAACTCTCAGGTTAAAAATGTTGCTCATCTTGTTGCTCCAGTTTTATCACCTGTGGCTAGTAGTACAGGCTCTAGACCCAGTGTACCTGGCTGGAAACTGGACTTGACCATTTCCTACCTCTGTGCTCTTACAGAAATTATATCTTCTCTGCAACCATTCCCTCAAATATAAAATGAGGATACTAAGTGTAACAATCTCATTTAAAGATTAAATGAGCCAATAAATACAAAAACTTTAGGATAGCCTGGCACAGTATGTATGTAGTAAAGTTTAACCAGTACTATCATTATTTTAGGTTAGGTGGGTTTTTTTCCCAGTTTGATGGAAAACTTTTATTTTATAAGTGATTCTAAATAATGAGCTAAGTATCATTCACAATAAGAATATTATATATGTTATGATCTCTTTCATGGTAAATTCTCAGAACGTGATTTATTTAGAAAGGCATATACAAATGGAACAATTAACCTTCACTCAAGGAAGATAGACTCCCACACCAAGTTACATGGCTGAATGAGAAAAGTAAAAGCAGGAAACAGCCCCCGATCTTCCTCACAGCTCGGCACCATGGAACAGAACACAGACTGCACGACTTTGCTTGAAAGCTCTGGTAGGAGGTTCTCAGACATTTTCTCTGTCTTACACCTCATACTTCAAATTATTTTTTGGGAGTGTCTACGTTATTTACATAACCAGAATAATGCAACATCTATGAGTCAAACACAATGTTCATTTCCCTTTTAGATGAATGCAATGGCAATTTTTCTCACTTATTTTTAACTTTCTCTTTGTTGTACTACATGGTCCTTCCACACTGAATATACCAAAATATTAAATACTTCTCAGATAAACATCTAAAACAACGGGGATGGGGTACCCCTGGCGGCCTACTGGTCAAGTACACCCTTGGAGCAGTCCCACGAGCATGCCTAGGTCCTGGGTTCAAGACACAGGAACAGGGAAAGCCACCAAATGCACAACAAAATAAAAATGAATAAAATGCCTCTTCCTTCTCCTCTCTTATATCTTGCCGACTTGCCTTCATTCCTGCCTGTGCCTTTCCCTAAAAAAATACTGGGATAGAGTTAACAAACTCCATCCAATATGGCAGATTAGGAAGACGTTGAGCCTACCTCTTCCACACAGACATAGCAAAAACAAATCAAAATATGAACTATGACCTTTGAAAAAGAAGTGAGGATGGGGGTGGGGGGGGTTGAAGTCTATAGAAGAAAAAGTGATAGAAAACATCAGAAAGTATAGAAAAAGGAAAAAGGGGTATGTGAACATCCTGGTGTGATAAACAGAGGAACTTTCCTTTGGAAAACAATAAGGCTGGGAAGCAGCAAATGCAAGGGGAGCTAACAGATAACTGCGCAAAGACCTAACTGAAACATTTTCATTTGTTGAACCAAAACTTCAACAAGAGGACTAAGAAAGAGGTACAACCTGAGAGTGAACAGAACCACTACCAGGCATCCTCACAAGGCTCTTTTGTCCTTGTGGTGCTGGCACTGGAAGAAAACATTTTGGAATCAGGGTCAGAGAACAGAACCTCCCACACCCCCACCTTCAGCAGCACTTACAGCTATTGAACAGCTTGTTCTTGTGGTTACAGTTCTCTTGGCCAACTGCGTAGCACTCACCTGGGAGAATGGACGTCAACCCAGCCTGTAATCCCAGCACAGGTGGCCACGTTCATGCAACAGCTTAGCCAGGAGTAAAATGCCAGGACCACTACTGAGCATCACTTGCAAAGTAGCCTGTCTGCTCGCATCTAGCCCAGAGAATCCAGGCCTCAGAAGGGAGAGCTTCTGCCCCTGAATCGCAAGGTTTTGGGGAGTACTTTGGAAATGTTTCCTCTAGGAGCCGTAGTCCAGGGAGAAAATTGAGAGTATTTCACATGAAGAAAGGGTAGTGCTTTGCTGTACCTAGTTCAGGTGGTCCCTGAAGTTAACTTAACCTTCCCAGATTGTGGCTACTGCTGGGACTCTAGCCTGCCTGCAGCTTAGGTCTCCCTCCTCACGCCTGGGCCTCTGAGTGAAAACTTACTTACAGAACATGTTAAGGTAACAGCTAGACTGCAGCTGAAGCAAGATTTACAACCCAAGGCTACTGGAAAATCTCTAACTATGGAATTAGTCTTGAGGTTAAGGTGGATACAGATTTAACCCTAAGTCCAACATCCACAGCCACAGAGAGGATAGAGCCCTAGGCATTTTCCAGCAGCATCCTCTTTGCAGCCTACTGTCGTTACTGTCATTCTGAAGTCAGGGTTCTCAGGCTATCACCCAGGGCTAGCTCTAGAATCCCAGGCATTCTGACAGGTGTCTTCAATCTACACAGCAAGTGAAATTCCCACATCCCAAGCCATCACCCTAGGCCAATACTCTGCAACCTGAAACCCTAACACAAGGTCATTATAACAGCACATGAAAAGAAAAGCATTCTGTCTAATCCAGAGAATTAAATACAGAGTACTAAACAAAATAGACAGAGAAATCGAATGCAAATGACAGATCAAAACAAAACCCCAGAGAAAATCCCAATTCAATGGAATTATGTGAAGTGAAGATCCAAAGCAAGTTTTAATGATGCTCACTGAATTAAAAAAACAATGGATGAGCAAAATTAGGACTACAACAAAGAGAAGTTCCACACAGAAACCATAGAGTTAAAAAACACAATAGCTGAATAAAAACACAACAGAGAGGCTTAATAGTAAACCTGAAGAAGCATCTGATCAAATCAATGACCTAGAACCATGGGCAGTGCAATGCGCCCAAGCATACTTAGCAAAAGAAAGAAAAAAATTTAAAAGAAATATAGATAGTATAAGAGATTTATAGAATAACATCAAGAACAACAGCACTGGCATCATAGGGGTTCTAGAAGTAGGAAAAGAAAGGGGCAAGAGCTTATTTGAAAATATGCTAGTTGAGAACACTCCCAACCTGGAGAAGAAAGTAGACATTCAGATACAGGAAGCTCAAAGAGTTCCAAACAAAATTAACCCAACACACACACACACACACACACACACACACACACACACACACACACACACACCCCCAAGGTACATTGTAATTAAAATGAAAAAGATAAGGATTCTTTGTTTTTTGAAAGGAAAGATTCAGGTAGGAATGAAGGTGAGTAGGCAGGCAGGCTGGAAGAGGGAAAAGGAACAAGCATCTTTAATTTTTATTTTGTTCACATTGGTAGTTTAACCCTGAAATCAAGAATCTAAAACTGGGGTATATGGCTTGCTCCTTCAGAGACTATTGACTCAACAAAGGGATCCCAAAAAGATGTATGCATATTTCTCAGCAGAAACATTACAGACCATAAAGAAATGCCACAATATATTTAACATATAGAAAGAAAAAGACTTCCAACCAAGAATACTCTACCATGATAGTTTATCACCTAGAATCAAAGGAACAATAAAGACCTTCACAGACAAACAAAATATAAAAGAATTTATTATGAATAAATTAACTTTGCAAGAACTACTAAAGGGGTTTCTATAAAATGCAAAGAAATATCAAAAGCAGTTAAAAAATAAATAAAAAATATATATATAATGTGGGGAGTAAAACTGCTCTCCTGTTAGAATTAACTTAAATTTAACATGTTTCCAATTTAAAATAGGTTATAAGCAAAATAACAAGGTGACATCTCACACCTGTGAGAATGGCTATCATACAAAAAACAGAAAAAATAAGTGTTGGTAAGGATGTAGAAAACAAAAAGTTTTATGCACTTTTTGTGAGAGCATAAATTGTGCAATCATTATGGAAAACAGTGTGGAAATTCCTAAGAAAATTAAGAATCAAAAATTATATACAATTTTATTAGTCCACTTCTACATAGTGAGTTGAAAAACACTAATTTGAAAAGATACGCACACATGTTTATTTGCAGCATCCTTTACAAGAGCCAAGAGATAGAGGCAGCCTTCGTGCCCATTAACAGATGAGTAAATAAAGACATATATGCATGCACACATACAATGGAACACTATACAGCTATTAGATGGACCTAGAGGACATTTTCTCTAGTGAAATAAATCAGAAGGAGAAAGAGAAACATTGTATGGTTTCACTCGTATGTGCTACATAAAAGGATCAAACAAATGAACCAAATGAAATAAAAACACTTTTAGTCTATAGGATCAAATTAGTAATTACCAAAGGAAGAGGGAAGACAAATCAGTAGAACAGAATTAGACTGTTAGTGGTTTACTTAATGTGTTATATACAGATGTCAAGTGATGACGACATACACTTTTAACCTACATCATGTCATAAAGCAATGTTCTCGCAATAAAATTAAAATTAAGTTTAAAAAAAGTACAGAGATATAAGCTTCAAGAAATTTAATAAGAATAATGATTAATTAAATAAATCAACAATAATTTAAAAATTTACATTGAGATGAACAGATAAACATTTCAATCTTTAACAAAATAAACTAAGGCAAGATGGATGAGTGACAGAGGTGAGCAAAGAACATAAAAATGGTAAATAAATTCCACACTCTCGAAAGAGGCATGAATTACTCTCATCACCAAATTTTACTCTGAACTCTAAATAGCAACAGAATTCAGATTAAAAATTTCTCAAACAGGTATTTGAAGTAAGTCAAAATAGGGTAGGTTACTTAGAAATAAACTAAAATACTAATTAGCAGTTTGTACATCACATGTTCTTAAAGAATTAAGGTGGAACTTCATAGAGCAGATCATTACATAATGTGACTTTCTGTACTATGATACTATTGATATGCACCATCCATATAATATTTGCATTTCCCAGTCTTTCATTTTGTTTAAAGTTTTCATTGTTACAATTATTATAATACATCAAAAAATAAGAAAAAAGAAAAGTATATCACATTGTGACTACTACTTTTAATGAACTGCTGAAAATAAATTAGTTCAGTATTTGTTTGGGTCAATATCAACTTGATATCACTGAGAGAACCTTTATTTTTCTATGTAAAATATTACAGCTTTTGAATACATTTAGTTTTTTATCTTAAACTGAAGCTTAGAAAACCCTAAGAGTATAGGATACAACTGTTGTTGTATTACTTTCAATTAAGTTAACACCACATGAGACTCAATTGCTTTAAATCATAGTGTGGACCTGCATTTAAATCTCACTCTAATCTTTTCATCAGAATATTTTCGATTAACATTATTGCAAGAACTACTGACCTTTTCTTTAACACAGTTTCGTTCAACTATTCTAAAACTTTAAAGGTCTCTTAGCAAATAACAAGACTGCCATCTAGTGCTTTATGACCACCTATAGCATTTCTTTAAAAGAGTGATTCCTGTGTCATTTAAAGGATGAGCTGTTCAACTGGACCGTTAATGATGAACACAACAAAGTACATATAGACTTTGATTTATAATGACACACATTTGAAAATTACATAATTTTGTGATGAAGTGTCACTTCAATAAAAAGTTATTTTTAAAAAACTGAGCTGTTCAATATGGTAACCACTATTCCCATGTAGATACTGAGTAACTGAAACGTAACTGATAAGAACTACGACTGCTATACCTGTGGAATAAAAATTACATTTCACTTTGTAAAAACCTACAAGAAGATATATTATTGATTTTTACACTATTAGAAGTCAATATTTAGATACACAGAGCTAAATAAAGTACATTGTTAAAATCCATTTCACTTGTTTCCTTTTACATCTTCTGATGTAGCTACTAAAAACATCAAACTACACAGGTAACACACATATTTATAATAAACAGGACTGATCTAGAAGAAAAATTGTCTTAAATATAAAAGATGCAAAAATGAATGCATTTCTTATGTCTAAAAAAATGGAATACAGATTTTATATGTCGTTACTCGTTAAGAACACAATAAAGACAATGATTCAGAAGAATCACAAAGAAATTCTACCTGCAAAAATCAGACAAAAATGTGTCCCTATACAATACAGAATGTTTGAAAGAAGAAAAGCAAATCAATCTGGAAAAATGTAGAGACTGAAAATAATTTAAAAGAAGTAGAAAATAGACGAAGTAAAATCAGAATATAATTGCAAATGAACTGAAATAGTTAAATATATATGTGTCTACACATTTAGCTGTCACCTCTGAGAGATACTGTGCAAATAATTTTCTACTTTGAAAAGTAAATACAGACCACAATATGCACCATCTTTCCTGTATGAACCTCAGCAATGAGTAATCAAATATCTAAGAAGAAATTTGTTTTTACATACATTTTCCAGTGACAAAATAAAGAATGGAAGTATCAGAATTATAATCCCTAATCAGGCACCCTGTGCTTTTAGATGAAGAATACAAACTCACACTTTTCTTCCAAAATCCATACTGAATGTTATTAAACCTCTAAATCAGGGTTCCTAAACCTAAACACTATTGAAATTTGGGACAAAATGCTTGTTTTCATCTGAGGAGGCCGCCGTGTGCACTGCAGTGTGTGTACCAGCCTCCTGGCCTCCACCCAGTAGTGGCCGTCAGACAGTACCTGCAGCCCAGAACCAATTGTGATAGACAGATATCTTCAAGCACGGTCAAATTCTCATAGACAAAAAAACACCTTAAAAAACCCTTGGGCTTTTATATGCAACATTCTCAATAAAGCTAGAAAAAAATTAAAGATGGTTTTTGAAAGAATTACTTACATGAAAATTTCAAAATTCTTACATATATATGTACATATATGCACAAAAGATACAAACTGAACTCAAAACTTGCCTAGAAAATTATGTATATAAGAAAACTTACACCAAAAATTGGTAAGTATATAAGGGAAAAAAATTATTAAAGACAAAACCTAAAACTGATGAACAAAGGGGAAAAAAGTGGAAAAGATAAAGCTTATACCATTAATACAGCAAAAAAATTTTAAGATGAAAAAAAATGACCAACTGACCTGTTGGTTCAATTTAGCTGATCTTTGAGGTTCACTTAATATTTTTAACTATTCCTGTTTTAAAAGAAGATACTGATCTTCTCAAATTTATTTTGCAAGTAACTATTTATTGAAGTAGCATAGTATAACATTTCATAAGTTTCATCTGTGCAACATTAACATATTTATATGCTATAATAATATCACCACTAAATCTACTACCAGAATTACGCACCATGAAGAGAAAAAATTTAAAAAGTTAGTCAATGGTTATTCAATTAGAAAAGAACTGTTAAAATATACTTTGCATTCACTTATACTGAGAATATTCTCACATAAAATGTAAAGAGTAATATTTAGCAGTGGCACAAACAATAATATGCTATGACTATGTTAATATCAGAAAATCTATTAATGAAACTTCACACTTAAGAATGTAGAGGTAAAACTCGTTCATGATGAAAACTTGTAGCACACTAATATAGACAGGAATTTTCTTACCTTGAGACAGGAAATAGTCCATGATTTACAGTAAAAACTACATAATGGTCATTTCTACTACCATAATTTTGATTCACCAGTGAAATAAAAATTCTAACTATCCCAATAATGAGATAAAATATTTAGAGAGGGGAAGTAACTGTCTTTATTTGCATAAATTTAATTAACTTATTATTAAAATACTGATTTATAAGCTGCACAACTAAAACTTACATAAATTATAATGCAATATTCATAAAAACTATTTTAAAAATCTATAAGCAATTCAAGTTAATAATAGAGTACACTGGGGTTGATGAATACCTAAACAATATATTGAAATAAATTTTATTTTACATATCAAACACAGAAATTATTTTAAAATATAGCATATAAAATAGCAACAAAAATATTAGAAAATAGGATATACCGTATACATCTAACAAAAATATGTCAAAACCATGGGCACATGATACTGAGGCCATATTATTAGTTGTAAGAGAAATGCAAATTAAAACCACAAGTTAATACTGGACTTTATATTATATTCTGGAATAATGCCTATAATCAAAAATACAGAAGAGGAAGTACTGATGAGGATATGGGAAAACGGAAGCATCTATAAATTGCTAGGGGGAATATAAAATGAGGCATATAATCTATAAATCCATTAAGAAGCTTCTAAAACAGTTAAATATAACCTGAAGCTTATCATATGAACTGGTAATTCCACATCTAGGAAACTACCCCCAAAAAATGAAAACATGTCTACACAAAGACCATTCGAACATTCAAAATGGCATTTTTCATAATAGCCAAAGCCTAGAAATAGTGAATGAACAGGGTGATATATCCATTCAACAAAATTGTTATAAAGAATAAAGTAAAACAGAAACAACTTATGATTATCTTAATTGATGCAGAAAAAGTACTTAGCATAAAAGGAACTCATTCATAATAAAAACACACAGCAAAATAGGAATAACAGGGACTTTTCCTCAACTTGATAAAGGCATCGAGGAAAAACCTACAACATACTTCATAGTGAGAAACTGCCTTACCACTGGAAGAAAACAAATATTTGAACAAGACAAATTATTTGCATGCTCACTATACCTTTCCACATGGTACCACAGGTGGAAACCAGTGCAACGTGAATGAAATAAAAGACTTCAGACACAGGCAACAGAGAAATCAGATACCATTATTTATAGAAGACATAACTGTTTATGTGGAAAATAAGAATCTACAAAACATTTCTAGAATTAAGTGAGCTTAGCAAAGCTACAGAATACAAAACCAATATAAAAATCAATTATAGTTGTACATACCAAAGACCATCAGAAATAAAATATCAAAAAATACTATTTAACCTAAATTAAAAACTTCTTTTCAAAAAATTACTATTAATAGAATAAAAAAACAAGCTACAAGACTAGGAAAAATTATTCGCACATCACTTATCAAATAAAGACAAAGGACTTAAATCATGAATATATAAATACCCTGAAAACTCAATAATACAAAAAAATCCAATAAAAAGTAGGTAATGTGTGTAAAAAATAATAACATGAGAGACGCTTAGTCATTAATCATTAGAGGAACACAAGTAAAATGAAAATTAGATACTACCACATACCTATTCAAATGGCTAAAATTAAAAAGACATATGAAGTATCATGAGACGCAGAGTAGTGAAACTCTCAAACAATGGTGGTGGGAATGTAAAGTGGCAAAAAAATCACTTGAAAAGTAATTTGGGTGTTTCTTAAAAAGTTCAACATACAATTATCATGTGGTCATAACCCAAGGAAAGCATTTTTCAGTAACACACCTGTGCAGCCCTTTAAGAAATGACCAAAATATTTATTAAAATCCAGTTTAGCTTTCTCAGGTTCTATATTTTGTTCCATTTTCAGAGTAAGAACTATTGTTAATTTACTCTTCAGAGTAGAAAAAATGCACCAAATACATTTAAGAGAATATAGCAAAACGACATTGTCTTTCTGAGAAATATATATGGAATTTTATTATAAAATATAAGAGATGGAAATAGTAATATATGAATAACAGTATCAATGATTCAATATGATTTTTACTAATCTATATATTCACCTGAAAATAAAGAGTACAAACCAACCATTAAAGTGAAAATATACAAATACTTACAATAACATGTTCCTCGAAGTGGATTACCAACATAGCGATTTTCAGAGTCACATCTACAGAAACATAAAAACTCCTTTACTCTTCAACAACAAAATCTTATCAAAAGTTTCATGTTTTTCTTCCAACAAAGAAGCAATTAAATTCTACATTAGACATTTAAAAATATCATTAACTGAAATTTTAAAAATCTTGAAAAAATTGTAGAAAGACTAAACATGAGCAGAGTGAGAGAAGAAATGTGAAGAAAAACAGGCAAAAGAGGAATATGTGTGGAGTAGTAAGACACGTGGGAGAGGATTATGAGTTTTAAGATATATATTTTTTCTTAACATTATGAGGTGGAATAAAAGGTCCAGATAAAGAGATAAGGGCATTTCAGGCAGAAGAAAATTAGAGAAGTTACAAATGATTTTTTTCACTTTTGGTATTCTTTGAAATTAATATTCTTGAGAATTTTGACAACAAACTGGTATTTTTCAAAAGACGCCCCCCACCCCCACTCCACAATTGTGTAATGGAGGAAAGTTTTCTCTATGTTGGCCAACCCTACATTTAGGACCTTATATTCTAAATTCATGCCAACAGATTTTTTTTAAATCAAACTCATGAATCCTAAAATTAATACATTTTTGTTAACTATTGCAATGGAAGAAATCCTAAGTATTTTCAATATTTCTTATGCTTACATTTTCATTCCCTTTTTCCAAATTTCAATTAAAATGACAACTAGCCATTCTATTAGTTACAGAACTAAAGCTGGGTTTTGCATAATGCCACCTCCTGGAATACCCTCCAAATTCAATTAATATAAAATGTATACACCACAGTACAAATGAATAAAATGACAATATTTACACCACATCTAAAAGGTCAGTAAGTCAGAAAAACCTTCCAAAACATCATTGTTTTAGTAGAGTTAACTAGAAGAATAATACATACATATTTTTAATTAATAAGAAGGCCAGATGAGAATAAAAACAAATAGTCAAGTTACATTCTGAGTGCATTTTTCAGTCATATGCTTGACAGGTTTTGTATCCATGCAAAAATAAAAAAAAAAAAAAAAAGTTGAAGAGTAAATCATTTTACACTATCTACAAAATTAAAATCAAAATGATAGCCCTTAATAATAGCAATTTTATTCTTTGTGAAAGAAATGAACTTCTGAGGTTAGGTCTTCTATGACACCTCCAAATGTTACTTTTAAAATGCAGTACTTTTCTGACTTTAGAAAATGATCATACTCATTTTTGCTGGGTTAAAGCACTTCAGAATCTACAGTGCTCATATAATACTGTAACTTCCTTTAGGTCCAACTCCTTAATTCACACCACGCTGTAGCAAATATGTCCATGCACTAAAGAACTGACTTGCATATACCATTATAATTCTGTTTTTGTCATAAAACAGAAACTTGATCTGTAACAAATGAGAATCTCAAAACAACTTAAATAGAAAAATATTCAACATAATATCTCTGGCATTATTAACTGCATGTCTTACTTGCCCAAACAGATAATTCTCAAAACCCTACAGCAATCTAAAATGACTAATTTTGACAAATAATAAGGAATTTTGAGTACTTTTTAACTGAGCTATGCTACTTTATGAGCTCTAGGATACAAATCTATTTTCCAATATAGAAGTTATAAGATTTCATGTTTTATTTTATAATAACTAGTTTATTCAAATTAAAAAACTTAGACTGGAAACTATTATGTCTACCTTGACTATAATATAATTTTTACAAGGAAGTGGTTACAATTTAATTTTTATAAACCACAAATTAGCTCAGAAGAAATGAAATTATGTGTTCTTGTTTAGAACATAATTTTTATTAGCTTTCATTAGTCAAGCTCAGAATTTTAACAGAAATAAGTAATTAACACCCTCTGGTTGAAGTAAATCAAACAAAAACAAGCTTTTAATCAGTAAAATCAAATCAGTGCTTACGGGAAAGGGGGGTGGGTTAGACAAGTTGGGTAGAGGGGCTCACTTGTCTGTTGAAGCAGGAACTGGAATGTTGCCAGTGAACTTAATGAATGATATACACAGATGTTCCTTTACAATGACACACATCTTTAAGCCTTTATAATGCTATGCTGCAATGTTCCTTCAATAAAATTAATTGTAAACAAAATAATCAAACTAAGAGGCTTTACAGAGATTTTGAAGGCATCCAAAATAAGATCTATAGTCTTTTCCATTTTCAAATTCTAAAATAGATATTAATCAAGGAATATGGAGAGAATTTTGAATGCATTATAAATATTTTCAAAATGTTGAGCTTAAATATCAAATTTTGGGGTATTTTAGTTTCAGTAATCATTAAGGGATCACTAGTGCCTTCAAATGCTAAGGAAATAAATAATTCCAAAAAAAATAACAAAAGCTTTTAGATATTCAAACTCAACCTGAAAATCAAAAAACATTATAACTAAAAGGAAATACATTCCTTATTGCTCATTAGTACATATCAACATCTTCTGTACGGTAGTTAATTTTAAAGAAAATATTTAATGATTCAGTAAAAATTCCAATGAGCTTTAAAGGAGCTGAAAAGTTTAACTGAAGTTCACCTGCAGAAGCAACATATAAAAGACTAGCTAGATAAAAACACTGAAAAACAGACCTATGAGAGAAGTTAGAATTAAAAGATAATAAATAGAGTGCACCCTGGTGGCTTACCAGTTTACACCAGGACAATCCACATACATCCCAAGGTAATGGTTCAACACCCAGGGCAGGGAAACCACCAATGAAGAAAAGCTGAATAAAAAATTAAAGTGCTGCTTCTTCCCCAACTCTTTCTTCCTGCCTGCCTGCCTATTTACCTTCATTCCTGCCTATACCTTTACGTTAAAACAATGTTTTAATTAAAAAAAATATATATATATATATAGCAAACATTTGCAAACTCCATGTAATTAAAATAGTATGGTATTAGTACATCAATAGAAAGACCAGAGGTACATAATAGAGATTTCAGAAGCAGTATCAAATCTCATACAGTGAAATTTGCATATGTAAAAGTAGCACTTTAAATACTAGGGTAAAGTAAGTCATTTTTAGACAACTGTATAGTCATTTGGAAAAAATATAATAACAGATCTGATCCTCATAGAATACACACAAAGAAATCTCTAAATGAATGTGAGATCGTATAAGTGAAAAGTAAGCATTTAGAAGAAAAGATGACTCAATGATATGTTAACAAAGGTATAATGAAAGGGTTCCTAACCATAAATAAAATACAAAATGCAATTTTAAAAAGACTGAAATTATGATTACATGAAAATAACTTTTGTATGAAAAAAGTGCCATTAGTAAAAGTCAGAGAACACATTGACAAATTGAAGGGAAAAAAATGCAACACATGCCTCAAACAGGGTCTAAACTTTTAAAGGATTTAAAAAATAAGGAAGGCTGAAAATTCTGTGGAAAACTGGCAAAAGACATGAACAGACAATGCACAAAAAATGACATAAAAATGTGTCAAAAATACATGAAATGTTCAACTCACTGATAATAATGGAAATATAAACCAAAACTAGACTCAGACACCATTTTTTACCCATTAGATTGTCAATGCTTCAAAAGAATAGACAAACATTTTGCTTATGGGACTGTGGGGGAAAAGGCCCACCCATAAAATGCTCATGGGAATAAGAAATGAGAAAATACCTATAAAGGAGAATTTAGCAATATCTAATAAAACAACATGTATATTTATTCTCCAATCCAGCAAATCCCACTTAGAGTAACTTACACTAAAGTTAACCTAAGAATATGAAAATATACAGCCATATACTTATTCATACAGTATTATTAGAAATTTCAAAATATAGGAAACTAGGAGGTTTGTTATATAAACTAGATTATATACATATAATAGAACTACAGCAGCTGAACATAAAAGCAAACAAATAGATGAAGTTATTTACTTTATAGAAAGATATCCACAATATGCCACCCAGCTAACAAGGTGGAAAAGAATGTGTATGTATATATTGATGTATACACATATTTATGTGTATATGTAGTATAAGATACAAACATATTTCATAATAGATTTAAAAGGCCTGGCTCTTAAAAAAGAAACAAAGATAAACCAGAAAATGATGAAACTGTTTACCTACTAAAGAAGGAAAGAGGAAATGAGACGTGATCCCTTTGAATATATATTTGAATGTCTCTGACTTTTGAAAGAATGTTAATGTTTAAGATATCTGTCCACCCAAAATGTATTAAAACAATAAGAATGATAAAGAGAAAAAAATAGAAAGGTAATTTTGAAAAAAAATGACTGAAATACGAATATTTCAAATGAATACTAGGTAGTCATCCCAGAGAGAAAGGAAGGAAAGGAAGAAAGAGATCAGGAGGCTGGAGAGAAATAGAGGATGGGCCAGGCAGTGGGAATAAAATGAAAGGGACTATTTTTTGGTAATTTATGAATTAACAGTTGACCATATAATCCAAATCTTGGACAGGATGAGGTGGAGGAGGGAAAATTAAAATCTCCTTTGAAATCTTTTTCAGAAGTTTGCTTATTGAAGTGGTAAAGAGGAACTTGTCTTTAAAGCAATGAACGTGATGCTGTATATACAAATGCTAATTTATAATGCAACACCTCAAATCTATATGATGTTATAAACAAGGTTAATTCAATTAAAAATTTAAATGTCAAGTGGAATCTAGATTATCATAATATATCAAATTCACTGTAGGCATCGAAATGGTAATTTAAAAATCAGAATAAGACATCACAGTCAACTATTTTCAAGAAAAGTACACTACCAAAAAAATTGTAAATTATTTCTTGAAGGAATTTTGCATATATGAATGTAAAACAATTAGATTGATCAACAAGAAAACATTTTCAACGCTCTTTTAGTCTCTAACAGACCAGAGTTTAGAAACATGAAAGTACAATTTCCTCCTAAAACCTGTTTTCAAAGTCATTTGCATTGTTGAAGTTTAGTCATTTAAAAAAAGTATATTTCTATACCAAAGGCCAGAGATTTCCTTCATAGTTTAAAAAATGTAAAAACATTAAATGTGTGTGTTGAACCAATGTTTTGTACACAAGTATATAAGGCAGAAATATAATAGAGGAGCAATTGGATATATTTGTACTAATATATTCCTAAGTAACAAATCACCATGAATTTATTGACTTAATCAATACATATTTATTTTTGCACTATTTTTGTGGTTCAGGAATCTGGGCCACCATAGCTGAGTTCTCTGATTCATTCTCAGTGCAGCATAATCACAGTGTTAGCTAGAAATGAGTTCACTGCATTCAAGGTGTGACCTTGAATGGGGTCCTCATCATAGACTTGACTAGATACATCTGCCTCACATTAGTTGGGAGAACGTATTTCCCTGTGACTATATACAGAACTAACGGCCTTGGTGAGTTGCTTTCAGCTGGAGGCTGCTTCACCTCTTAGAAGATGGCCTCAGCTCCACCTACTTCATCAAAGCCAACAAATAAGAAAGCCTCTAGAGTAAGTCTTTTACTTTAAGTTGCAGACATAAAGCCAAGTCATAGACATGGCTTACCATCTCCTTTATCAACTAATGCACAGCAATCACAGAAATGGTAACCTATCACCTTGGTGACATTTTCTGGCTTAGAAGCAGGTCACAGGTCCTGCCACACTCTAGAAAAGTGGGTGCGGGAATTATATGTTATGTGACTACCAGGAGGCAGAGAACAATGGTCATCTCCTTAGGGTATTTCCAGTATAGTATTTTTGTTATACATAACATTTTTATCATAAAATATTTCCATATATTTATTTGGGATATGAAGATGAACAGTAATAAAATTCACATTATAAATAATTTGAGAAGTTAAATTATTTGACCAATTTTAAACTCATTTATAAGAGGTGAGAGTATAAGAAAAAAGGTCTAGATATATAGATATAAGCAATTATTTAAACTGATATTATACCACATAAGTTACATTAATATTGCACTATATAAAATATATTAATATTTCTGATTTGTAAGCTAAATAATCTTTTTAAAATTCAAAATCCTTCTGTAAAAAATTAGATGCAAACATTAAGTCTTCAGAAGTCTTCAGAATAGCTTAATTAAAAACATAACTTCGAAGAATTTCTGTTTCTAAGCAAAGAGATAATCATCCTCTATGCCCATTAAGCAAGCTAAGCAAATAGCCAGATTGATGTGAAAATAAATTTAGGTTGAAATATTAGGAACGTTGAAAAGATAAATATTGTCATTATATATCACCAAAGTAATGGTGATCACTTACGTGAATAAATACATCATAAACTTCACTTTATTAAAAACAAAATACAAGATAACTTCACATTTCAAGGTTTAATATAGAATTACCTTTTATCCTTATTGATTAAAATAGATGTAAATATTTATCTTAGGATTAGATAATATTTTATACTCAGAAAAAAGAGAACATATATATTTTAACTTTTATTAGAATTTTATAGAGCTATATTTTACAAGTTGATTAAAAAAAAAACCCATATGTGCAAGTTCCTCATTCCTCAAATATATGTCAACATACCCTGCCCTCCATCAAAATATCAACAAGAGTTCTTGACCATTTCTCATTGGGTCCCATCACCACTTACCCCCCATCAACCTGCCTAGTCTCCTTCCCTACTGGTAACCTCAATTCAATTGACAGAGTACAAAGGTTAGTTTTGGTTTGTCTGTTGCTTTACTTTGTCTCTTCACATTCTACCTATAAGTGAGATCATCTGGTATCTGTATTTCTTCTTTTGACTTATTTCACTAGGCAAAATCCCCATTAAATTCATCCATGCTGATTCAATGTCAGGATTTCATCTCTTCCAAAGACTGTGTAGTATTCATGCATATATACCATTGTGTGTATATACCACATCTTCTTTATCCATTCATCTAACATTAGGCACTTCAGTAGTTTCTAGTTCCTAGCTGTTGTGAATAGAGTTGCAATAAACATGGGTATACCCAGAAGTTAGTTGGATGGCAGGATTTCCATCGTCAATTTTTGGGTGAATGTCCACAGTTTTCCATACAGGTTGCAATAATTAGTACTTCCCCCAACAGTGTAAAAGTATTCTTTTTTCTCCATGTCCTTGCCAACATTTGTTGTTAACAAACTTTTGGATAACAGCCAGTCTCTCAGATATGAGGTGACAGCTTTCCGTTGTTTTGATTTGCATTTCTCTGATAGCCAACAAGTAAGAACATCTTTTCATGTGTCTGTTGGCCTTCTGTATAACTTCTATGGGAAAATGTCTCTCCAATTCTTCTGCCCACTTTTTAATTGGATTTCATGTGTTAAGTTTTGTGAGTTCTTTCCATATTTGGGGTATTAAGCCCTTGAGAGATATACGGAATGCAAATATCTTAACCCAGTTAATAGGTTGGTTTTTTGTCTAGATGATGCTTTCTTTTGCTGTGAAGAAACTTTTTAGTTTAATGTAGTCCCACTTGTTGATTTTGGTTTTAGTTTCCATTGATGCTGGAACTGAGTTCCCAAAGACCTCTCTAAGACTGATATCATGTCTTCCCTCTGTTGTCTTCCAAGAACATTTTTTTATTTCTAGTCTTACAGCTAACTCTATAACACATTTTGAATTAATTTTTGTCTATGATGTTAAGTGTCCTAGTTTCATTCTTTTGGACATGGCTGTTGAGCTTTCCCAATATCATTTATTAAAGACTTTCCTTTCTTCATTGCATGCTTTTAGTTCTTTGGTCATAAATTAACTGAACATTTCTAAGTGAGTCAGTTTCTGGTGATTCAGTTCTATTCCAATGATCTGGGCCTCTATTATTCAAATACCACACAGTTTTGATAACTAGCACTTTTTCATATAACTCAATCTCTGGGAATGTGATACAATCAGATTTTTATTTCTTACGATTGCTTTAGTTTTGGGGGTCTTTTTCTATTCAATAAAAAATTTTAAATTTTATGCTCTATTTCCATGAAAGATGCCCATGAGATTTTGATGGGGACTGCATTAATCTGTATACTGCGTTAAGTAAGATGACCATTTTAACAATATTGATTCTTCCAAGGCATGAGCAGAGGAGATATTTCCACATCTTTTTATCCTCCTCTATTTCTTTTAAGAAGGACTTACTGTTTTCATTGTACCAGTCTTCTACTTCCTGGTTAAGTGTACTCCAAGGTATTTGATTCTTTTTGCTTTTACTATAAATAGTTTTCTTGACTTTGTTTCCTTCTAGTATATTGCTTGTGAATAAAAGTGCAACAGATTTCTGTGCATTGATTTTGTAGCCTGAAAATTTACTGTATTCACAGATAGCTCTAACAGTTTTAAGACAGTTTTTAGGGTTTTTCTTCTTTTCTTTTTTTTTGAGAGAGGAGAAAAAAGCAGTTACTTACTTTTAGTTTTTCAGATTAGTTGCTCCCCCTGGCTCCCAGTCTTGAACTTGGGGTCTTGGGATATATGTGGAACTGCATAGGATATGCTAGACTGTTAGGCCACCAGGGCATGCCCAGTTTTAGGATTTCAGTATATATAATCATGTCATCTACAAATAGTGATAGTTTTACTTCCTCTCTTCCTATTTAAATGCTTTATATTTCTTCTTCTGGCCTAGTTGCTATAAGACACAAAGGAGGGTATTTAATTGCAACCATTTTGAAAATATCATGACATTGTTTGAAATACCTAACAATCTGATGAATAAAATTGTATTTTAATGAGAAGTTACAAATATATACAAGATAAAATGCATTTGCTTTTGCTTTATTTCTCCTCTAAAGAAACCCACAAAATATGAAAAATAATCTGACATTAAGAAGTTTTAGTATCTTATTGCTATCATTTTTCAAATTTAATATAAAAATTAAAATTTAGAAATGAATGCATGATAAGTCCTCAAATAATATAAACTTAGTTCACGGTTTTCACAGTTCAATAAATGGTAAGAAGAACTAGATTAAATTGAAGAAAATTAGAAATGTATATTTTAATGCTGAATAATATTAAAGAGAGCAATAAACTACCAAGACACAAAAAAGGATGAAATTTCAGAATGTTGAGTTGTTTGGGGATCCCTTTGTCACTTACCGATGCAAAGAGCACATCACAGAGAAAAGGACCGCAGTCTAAGTGCACCAAATATTCACAACCTAAGTCCTAAGGAGTAATCTTAGGATTAAAGACACAGAAATGCATTTTTTTGACACAAGAAAACCTTTATTAAAAGAAAACTGAACACAATTTTAAAGAACACCACCTCCAATGTCTCTCTTCACTTCTTCATTGAGAAAGGGAACGAGATGATATTTAGTTTTTCCAATGCCACAGTTTGGCTCGTCTTGGTATTCTCACTTTCATTTCTGATTCTGGCTCTGGAATTTCATGATAACTTTCAGCAGTCTGACGTCTCCTGTTGTTCCTCCTAACTGAAGTTGTCACTTTGCTCTGCCAACTGTGAGTCTTTTGTTGAGTGGATTTTGATGCTCGGGATTGTTTAACACTCCTGAGATGGGTCATATATCTTCATTCTTTTCATGTTCTTTCTGAAAGATGGTCGCCATCCTTGGCAAATTGCTCCCGTTTGTCTTTACTTCCTTTTTCTAACTGAGTCTTGATTTTCTCCAAAGCTCTCACACATAGGCCTATCTTTTACTTGCTCCAGAATCTCCCTCAATAGAAACAGATGATCTTTAGTAAGATAGCTATTGAGTTCGAGAGCCAAATTTCTGGTGAACATGGAAACATTAAAATCTCATTACAAATTTTTTGAGCCAAATTATTGTGAACTGTTAAGGCCTGACAATCTTGGGGACTCTCAGCCTCAAGATTTAATCTACTTGACCTTGTCAAATCTAAAAATAATTCAGCAATATTAGTGATGTTCATTTCAGCTGGAGGAGCTGATGGAGGAGCATTGGCCAGCATTTGCAGGGTTGGAAGAAAGGCTTCTTCAAAGCATTCCTGATGAGTTCTGCTTGTGTATGTGAATACGTGGAAGAACACGCTGGGGCAGTGTCAAAGTCAAACATCCTCTTCCGTCATGGGGTTGTGCCACACCAAGGTAAGATGAGAAAGAATCTTGCTGCTGACCAAATGCCCAGAAAACACAGCTTGGCTAGTCCTTCTGCAACTTCTGTCCTGAGTTCACAACCTCACTACCTAGGAAATCAGAAAGGAGTTTCAGAATATTCTTGGCTATATCAGACTCTTCTTCAGCTCCTTTGGACTCTTGCTCTTCCTTCGTATTTATTTGTGCACCTTCACTTTGTAGGGCTTTGACTTTTTTAGTATTAAATGGTTCAATCCCAAATAATATCAGTTGGGCAACAACTGCCTTTAAGGCACTACTTTGAGCTAGTCCGTCAGAAACGTGGTAGAATTAAGTTATTTGGAAAGTCATTTCTCCCAAGTAATTATGGTAGCCGTAATAAAGCAAGAAACAACTAAGCATGAAAGCAGATAAGAAAGCAAGAAAATGAACCAGTAGAAATAAATGGTGACATAGAGCCATGGGAATTTAGCTGTTTTCCAGAAAAAGACAGCCTCAAAATAAATGCTTATTATATTGGAAGAGATAAAAGATAAAATTATAAATGAGAAAAAATACAAGATAGTGACAGATTTAACTGATTGAAAAGTCAGTCTGAAAAACTGGAAATTATGAACACAGCAAAATGAAAATATGATAACTAAAACTAAGAATTGAATGAGTAAGATTAACAGCAAATTAGATACAAAGGAAAAGAGAAAAACTGAAATGATGACAAGAGTTTAAAAAGATTAAAATAGACATACAAATGTGTTGTTTCTAGAGTCCAAAAATAGAGAATGGAGAATAAACATTTTAAGGAAACTGGCTGAAATCTTGGAAAACCCCAACATGAAAAACAAAAAAATAATACAAATTAAGAACATTATGGTAAAACAAAAAGGGATATTTTCTCAAAGGCATAGTATAAAATATATGTAAGAAGAAATAAAAAATTTGGATGTTTTCATCTTTTAATAAAATCAAAGATCTTATGTCTTATTTTAAAGACAAAATTTAAGAAATATTTCAAACCTTTCCAGTGCACCCTAGTGTCTTAAAGGTTAAATCCGCCAGACACAGGTCACATACATCCCTGAGACCCGAGTTGGTGACCCAGGGTTGGGGCGAACAATTGAGATGATGAGTAACTAGGTAAAATTAAACTAAAAGTGTCATCTCTTTTCTCTTCCTGTCTGCCTGATTCTGCTTGCCTTCAGTCCTGCCTAAACCTTTCTTTAAAATAAACAAACACACTTTTCCATAAGTAAAAATCTAGGGCCAGCTGCCCACACTGGTGATGTTCCCAAATAATAGAAAAGAAAAAGTTTTAAATAGCACTCAAAAAGTATGAACCATATAAAAAATATTAATGTATTGAATTAAATTAAAATAAAAATTTTCTCTTCATTAATGACATACAGAACAGTATGAAAATCCAAAACCCAAAGTAGCATTTTCTGAGAAATACTCAATAAGCAAGGTGACATTTCTCTTTCCAGTCTGGAAACCATGTCTCGATTTTTATATTGGAACAAGTCTTAGTAAAGCAATAATAGGTAGATAATACATAAAGAAAACAAGTGCTAGAGAGGCTGTGGAGAAAAGAAGAACTCTTCAACACTGTCGGGGGTGGTATAAAATAGTACAAACATTATGCAAAGTAGTATGGAGATTCCTCAAAAATTAAGAATGGAAATCCCAAGTGATCCAGTTATTCCACTGCTGGGTCTTTACCCTTAAAGAAAAATCCACTCATTCACAGAGATATATGCATCCCCATTTTCACTGCAGCATTACATACAATAGCCAAGAGCTGCAATCTAAATGCCCATCAGCAGAGGAGTGTATAAAGAAGATGTGGTAACAAACACAAAAAAATTCTATTCAGATTTAAAAAAAGATGAAATCCTCCCATTTGTAGCAATATGGATGGGCCTAAAGGGAATTATTTTGGTGAGATAAGTCAGAAGGAGAAAAGACAAGCATTGTATGATATCACACTCATCAATATGAAATGTACAGATATTAAGCAAAAGAATGAACTAAATTCAAAAAATTATATTTTAAAAAATGAACTAACTCAAAAAACCAGACTTTAAACCTAAAAAGTTACATTGCAATATTCATTCAATAAAATTGATTTACAAAAAAAGAACACTGGCTAAAAGTTAAAAAACCTAGGTGGACATCCTAGTCCAAGATTAATTAGACTGTGATTTTACACAAACCAACTTTTCTAAGTTTCGATTTCTTTTACAAAAAAATGAGGATAATATTACCTACCTCACAGAATTTTTATAATAAATAATACAAGCAGTCAGCCCAAAGATAAGATTTAGTAGGGTTCAATATATATTAACTATGATGATGGTAATAATAACAAAAACAACAATGGCAGCGATGAAGAGCAGTAACAAAAACAGAGGATATTATATTTTATTCTGCCAAACGCCAAAGCAAGACAGAAAGAATAAATTATTTCAGAAAAAGATTACAGTGAAATATTTTCAATCATTTATCTTTTTTCCCTAGAAGCAAGAATGCTGAACTGTACAACACAGCCACTGCACTGGGGCCCCAGCAATAAATTAAACTGACATAGAAGTGCTTAATTGTAATTCATCTTATAATACACATGCATTTGAAATGCATCCATATTTTGATAAAACATCTACACATATACCACAGATAAGTTTTATATTAAAATGCTGAAACCTACTGTAATCCATTTCTTCATAGAAGTTTAAATTGGATCATATCAGAAGACAATTTCATCTTCTCATATTTCACGATAGCTTTTAATAATAAATATATGAGACTGACCAAAACAAATTGAAAGCTTAAAGTGTATTTTCTTTCTTTGACATGTATCTTTTATTTTATAATTATTTCAAACTTCCACTTGTGTATCCTGCACCTTAATTTGATACTCTGTTCCTTAATGTGTATTTATTTTCTACCAACAATCCCAACAATTCTATATACATTGAGACCTATTCTGATCATCTGGAGTTAAAACCTCTTAGCTTCAGTATTTGACATCAGTGTAATGTTCTAATTGGAGAGCGAGGATGATACTAAAGTCTCCTAAAAAGATAGTATTCAATGAGAACATCCCTGATAAATTATATGAAACAATCTGCAGCAGTTTTAAGAGACAAATGGGGATTAAAGAATAAAGGATCCCAAAGACCACACAAACAATTCACTAACCTACTCCTAGATCCCACTTAACGAGTAAGTCATTTAAGGTTGGTGGTGTAAATATACAATAGGCTATCATGCAGAGATTTAAAAAAAAAATGAAACCACATGGAAGGACCTTAAGGGGATTATGTCGAGAAAGATAAATGTTATATGATTTCACTCATATATGGAAGATAAATGAACAAAGCAAATGTATAACTGTGTATATATAAAGTATATATTATATATAGAATGTTTTTAGTATATATAGCTGTTGAAATACAAAATTATATATCTGAAACTTTAAAAAGAAAACAAAACAAAACAGAAAATTCTTAGATAAGAACAAAACAGTGGTCACCAAAAGGAAAGAGAGATGGCTTAGGGGCAAATCCAGTAAAGAAGGGTAAATGCAAGGTGGTAGCTAGGTTTTTGGTTATGTAGCATAGACAGAGTTATTATGTAGCATATACAAAGTTATAATTATAATTCATTATACCTGAAATCTACATAATATTATAAACGTCAACGAAATTCTCAAGTAAAAAAGAAAATGTAGTAATTACAGCTGTCAAACAAGGTGCCGAGGGATCAGCGATTACTCATAGGGTAGGTTGGCTCCCACGACAAAGGACCTTAAAATCTCAGGACTCTTATACAGTAACAGTCTGCTTGCGGCATGAGGCAAGCCCACTAGGGAGTAGTAACACTGAAGTCCTGCCCTGCAGTCTCCCAGGACTCAGGCTGTACCTGGGCTCTGCACTTGGTTAAGCCTGCTTCTCCTTCTCCATTTAACTTTTGAAAGAACACGAAGAGGAGCTATGCCACAAGAGATTTTAGGGGTCAGCATGGAGTGGTGGCTATTAGTTACGCCTGTTGGTCATCTGGTCATGTGAACTCCTAAGGCAATTACAAATAGATCCAACAATTCAATGCCACTGCCTGGCCTCTACTACATCGGAATCCTGACATATCCACTGACACTAGAGAGCCCAGATGACGGGCAGCATTTCCTCTGTCCAACACAGCCTGCAGAGAACAGTGGCCACTGAGTTCACAGACTCCAGAGCGGCACTTACTACTGCACTCCATACTAAGTGAGAGAAGTGTTCTGGAAGACTTCCAAGACAATAAAGTCACTTTAATGGGATGTCTGGTATTATGCAATATATACAGTCCAAAACTAAAACCAAAGTTCAAAACTGCCCCTCACAATTCCAGCAACCACTCAGCTCTTTTACTAGCAACAATCAGCATGCCCACACTTTCAAGAGTCATTAGCAACACCAGTTAGAGTCACTGAAACAGGAAATCTTAATTCACGGGACAGTGATGTTGCATCGGTAAATTCTCCCATCCTCAACGCTGTATTCCATACAGCACTGGTGATGATGGTCCATCATCCTCAAAGTCTGCTCTCACACAGGCACTCCTAACCCCTGCTAATGAACACCTTCCAAGTCCTCAAACTTTTTCAGTGAGAAGCTATCTCTCCCTATAGCAAAGAATGACCCCCACACATGCTACACTGAAATGTCATACTTTTATTGCTCTGCCCACAACAAGTATAAGTAGGCAAAGTGCTGAAGGAGAATAAATATCTTTTCTTAAATGGGTGAAGTTTTTGCATTGTCTTCAAGGAAGGAGAAGTATTCTACTTTAACAAATAATAGAGGACTATTTCTTCCAACCAGGAGTGTTCAAGGGAAATCGGATTCAGGATTCTGAAGCTGCACTCATAAGTATTCTTGTTGAAGGCCTCGAAGTTCTATTTGAAAAGCCTTTCAGAAGGAGATTGTTACAAGGATGAACTATCACAGTTGAACCTTCAGTTTCATTTACAGGAACCAACTTTATCATTAAATCTTGGGCATAATTTTCAACATACATTACTCCCTATGACTGCAGAAGATGCGAGTCTTTAAATGTTGTCATGAAGTTCTGAGAGTTCACAGTATGTCCTAAGTTGATGGAAGGCTCCTTCCTTAAGGTTTTACTGCAGTTAACAAAACCAGCTAAATTTGCAATCATAATGACCATCCTCTCCATAAATGTCAAGTTCTAAAGTTGCTGCATAAACTAAAATTTCTCCTTCAACCTTTATCCTATCAAACATGGTCCATATTAACAATTATTATGCTACTAAGGCAGCAGGATAATGACTGCCACACTTCCCATTAGCATCGGAGTGCTTACTGCCATCTACAGGCCATTCAATTATAAAATCCCCCACTCAGAGCCTGCTATCCAGAGCTACTGCTTCCAGAAGCAATTACCTTAGTTGGAATTACCTGACTATTAGATGCTGCTATAAGGATCTCATTGCAGGTATTCTGCAAGGCCAGTTATCTCAGGAAACATTGGAGACCAAGAAGGATATTAAGAAACTCCTACTGCTCAGTGGTTGAAGATTAATCACATTGGCATGATCTATCTTACACTTCCTAGTTGAGCCTGGGCAGAAATGAGCTTTTTTGGAATGAAAAGAGGAACAAAGGTTTTCATGCTCTATGGGGAAAACTGGAAAGTAAAGAAATTGTCCACTACAGACCTGGAGAAACCATGTGAGCCAAGAGAGCAGGCAAGATGTATTTTAAGTATATGCCACAACATTTTACCAAAACTTCCTTCACCTACTTCCCCTTTTTTTCTCTTGGGAAAATTCAGTCTATATTCACAAATGCTGTTAGAATGCTAAGGGAGGAAAAATTAACTACTATTGACCTTCTTTACACTAGTAAATTAAAAATGTATTTGACTGATGTAAGAGACATCACATTTTACAGATTTCAAATATGTGTTCCCATCACATTACAAAACTGAGAAATTTTAGAAAAATAGTAAATTGTTTATTTAATGTCATCACATACTCCACAAGAGTAAATGATTCTCATAGACAAAATCATTTTACTCGTTGCATATTTATATTATACTCATAATTCCATTAAAAACATTTTTAACTTAAAATTTTTGAGTGCCAACTATGATTGAGACCAGAACCAGACAGAGAACTCATATTACTCTAGCAAGATAAATAATGTGGTATATTCCTTTGAATGAATAATTTGATCTATTATTGAAGCCATACTTCTGGTGTCTGTCATTCCTTTCCAATTTATATTACAACCATTTGTATATGGCTGTCCAGTTTCCCAACACCATTACTATAGAAACTGTCCTTGTCCTATAGTATGCCCTTGACTACTCTGTCATAACATAATTTTTCATGTATTTGTGGGTTTATTTTCAGGCTCTCAGTTCTATTCCTTTTACCTATATGTGTGTTTTCACTCAAATACTATGCTAACTTGATTACTATTGTTCATAGTATAATTTGAAATCAAAGATCATGACACCTCCATTGATCATGACACCTCCATTTATCTTTTCTCCTCAGAACTGTATTTGCTATTTGGGACCTCTTGTTGGTCTCAAAAAATTTCATCATTTTTTTCTATTTCTGTGAAAAATATCCAAGAGATGTTTTGGTGATTACATTAAATCTCTAATTGCTTTAAGTAACATAGTAATTTTAATAATATTAATTCTTTCAGTCCATAACATGGAATATCTTTCCATTTCTTTTTGTATTCTTCTATTTCTTTTAACAATGTCTTACAGTTCTCATAGTATAGGTCTGGCATTTCTGTGGTTAATTTTATTCCAAGCTATCTGACTCTTTTTGATGCAATTACAAGTGGGATTATATTCCTGAATTCTCTTTCTGCAAGTTCATTAGTTGCATATAGAAATGTTAGACTTTGGAATATTAATTTTGTAGTTCACCACTTTAATCATTTATAGTTGTGAGCAGTATTTTATTAGAGTCTTTGGAGTTCTCTCTATTATTATGTCATCTGCAAATAAAGATGATTTCATTTCTTCATTTCTAATTTAGATACATCTGATGTCATTTTCTTATATAATTGCACTGGACAGAACTTCAATAATTTGTTAAACAGTAGTAGGATGATTAAACATCACTGAGGAAAACTTTCAGTTTTTACCCACTGAGTATGATGTTGGCTGTGTCTGTCATACATACACACGTACATAAGTTTGCCTTTATTATACAGAGATACCTTCCACAATACTCAATTTTCTGAACAGTTTTAACATAAGACTTCATGTTATTTTATCAACCACTGTTTCTGTGACTATTGAGATGATCATTTGGTTTCGGTCCTTTCTTTTGCTGATATAATATATCACATTTTATTGATATGCATACACTGAACCATCCTTGTTTGGAATGAATACACTTGATTTTATATGATACTTTTAATGAGATGCTGAATTTGATTTGTTAGTTTTTTTTAAATGTTTGCATCAAACTTCATCAAAGATTTTGGTCTACAATTTTCTTTTTTGGTGATCTCTTTGTATGGCTTTGGAATCAGAGAAATGTTGGAATCATAAAACATGAATGGAAATTTGACTTCTTCAATTTTCTTAAAACAGTTCAAGAAAAATTGGTGTTAGTTCTTTGAATGTTTGATAGAATTCCCTAATGAAACCATCTAGTCCAGAGCTTTTGTTTTGGAGGAGATTTTTTTATGACTATTTCATTTTCCTTACTTGTCACTGATAGGTTCTGTTTTTCTATTTCTTCCTGTTTAATCTTAGAATGTTATGCTTCTAAGAATTTGTCCATCTATTCTAGGTTATCCTATTTATTGTCATAAATATCATATGAGCCTCTTAGGATCCTTTATATTCCTAGAGTATCAGTCGTACTTTCTCCTTTTTTTATTTATTTGTATATTCACTCATCTTTATGAGTCTGGCTAGTGGTCTAATTTGTTTATTATTTCTAAGAACAAGCTCTTGGTTTCACTGATTTTTCAATAATCTATTTGATCTCTATTTTATTTGTGCTCTAGTTTTATTATTTCTTTCAACTAGCATTTGATTTAAAATGTTTCTTCTTTCTCTAGTATGTTTAGGTAAGACACAGGTTTTTAATTTGTGATTCTTCTTGATTCCTGAGGAAGGAGTGTATTACTATAAAGTTCTTGGTATTGCTTTTGCTGCCTGCCATAGGTTCTACTAAGTCATGTCTTCATTTTCATTTAACTGCAGGTATTTTTTAATTTCACCTTTGATGAACTCATTAACACAAAACTGGTTCAGTATCAAGTTGTTTATTCTCCACTCCTTTGCCGTTTTCCCCTCTCCTTTTTTTTGGTGTTCCTCATGCTCTTACAAACTAAACAGGTGCTAGACATGATTTCAATATTCGTAAATTTATTCAGGCTTGATTTATATCCCAGCATATGGTCTATCCTTGACACTGGTCCATGAGCAATTTAAAACAAAGTGTAGTCTATTTGTTTGGGAGTGAAATACTCTAATCTAGTAAGTCTCTCTCATCTAATTTGCCATTTATGTCTATTGTTTCCTTGTTGGTTTTGCCTGGATGATCTTTTCGTTATTGTGAGTGGGTTTTAAATTCTTCTAATAATATTGTATTGTTGTCAAGGTCTACCTTTAACTGCCAATATTTGCTTGGTGTATTTGGGTGCTTCTATATTGGGTGCATATATATTAAAAACTGTTGTCTTCCTATTGTACTGATCTCTTTAATATTATGTAATGTATGTAACGATGATCTTAATCCCTTGTTACTTTTTTGGCCAGAACTCTATTTTATCTCAGACAAGTATTGCAGTTTCTACTTTTTAAGATTCATCATTGTCTTAGAATAGAAATTTCCATCCCTTCAATTTAAGTCATGTTTGTGTGTTTCTAAAAAACAGCATTCAGTTCGGTTTTGTATTTTAATCCATCCAACCTCTCAGTGTCTTTTAACTGTTGAATTCTGTCCACTTACATTTAGGGTAACTATTGAATATATCATGACTGGTTACTGTCATTTTAATTTTTTTATGGTTTTGTTTATTTAGTGCCTTGTTTAGCTTTTTGGGGGAACTTTCTTCCTTTTGATTCATAGAGAAGTGCATCTTTCAACACTGGGGGGTTGGGGGTGGTGGTGAGTAAGATCTCCAGGAAGCAAATTCTTCCAAGATTTGTTTGTCAGGGAAAACCATTATTTCTCCATTAGGAGACTTCGAAACTGACAGGTATTATGATATTACAAGGACTTGATACCTAATCAGAAAATGATTTCAAGACACAGATAGCTATCTTTTTAGCAGATAAAAGTTCAAAGTAGCCATCATAAACTCAATGAGATCAAAGAAAACTCAGAAAACAGATCAGAGAAGAACAAGAATATGCAGCAAAACACATTACCAAGCTCAAAAACAAAATGAGTGAGCAGAAAAAAACAGAAGGAGTTCTTCAATAGAAACTGAGATTCATGAGGCAACAAAATGCAATGAGATCAAAAGTACCTGAGAAAGTTATGGAAACAGAAGTGACCAAATGCAGAAAAGGATCAGTGAGCTAGAGGGTTAAAAAATACAATCAAATCAGGTGGAAGAAGAGAAATTAAACATTAAAAAAAAAAAACAGAAGAAGAAACACCTCCAGAGCTCTCTGACTCAATTAGGAAAGGTAACTTATGAATAAATATCCCAGAAGAAGGAAGGCAGAGAGGGAGAGAGGAGGAGGGTGGGAGTGGAGGGGGGGAGAGAGGGGGAGAGAGGGAGAGAGAGACAGAGAGACAGAGAGAGAGAGAACAAACGTGTTCCAAAAAATAAATGTTGAAAACTTTCCAAAAATTTCCAAACCTGGGGAAAGAAAGAAACATACAAGTCAATGAAGCCAAAAGCACTCCTGTGTATATAAATGCAAAAAGACCCACACTAAGTCACATAATACTATCAAAAGTTCAAGTTAAAGAAAGAATATTAATGATGGCCAAAGAGAAAAGCAAGTATACACTTGAAAAGGTATTCCCTTTAGGCTATCACCAGACTTCTCAGCACAGACTCTACAGACCAAGAGAGAATGAAATGACACATTCAAAATATTACAAGATAAAAACTGCCAGCCAGGAAGACAATATCATTGCATTTTTATTAGGATTTCATTAAGCACTAGTGATGTTGAGGATCTTTTCATGGGCCTGTAGCCATTTGTATATCTTATTTGAAAAAAAATGTCTATTCCAGTCTCTTGCTCATATTTAAATTGGAATATACGCTTTTTGCTCTTGAATAAGATGAGTTTCTTATATACTTTGGATATTAACCCTGACAGATACAGAGCTTGTTAATAATATTCCCATTTTGCAGATGGTCTTTTCACTGTGTTGACTTTTCTCTTTCACCGTACAGAAACATTTTTGATTGACATAGTCCAGACACATCATGCTGTTACTGCTGTTTATGCTTTAGTTTTCGAATCCAAAAATTCACTGTCAAGACCGATATAAAAAAAATTTCCCCTAAAATTTCTTCTAGAAGTTTCATGGCTTCAGTTTTTACACTTGTCTTTAATTCACTTCAGGTTAATTTTGTGAGTGATATAAAATAGAAGTTTAGCTTTTTTCTTTTACTTATGAATATCAAATTTTCCTAGCACCACTTATTGAAGAGATTCTCTTTTCTCCATTAAGTATTCTTATCTATCTTGTCATACACGAAATGATGATATATGCTTGATTTATTTGGGGGCTTTCAATTCTGTTCCAGTACTCTGTTTTTATGCCAGTACCATATATTTTGATTACTATAACTTCATATCATTCATATAGTATTGAAATCAGAAAGTGGGATTCCTTCATATTTGTTCTTTCTTCAGGATTACTTTGTACATATGGGGTCTTTTGTGGTTTTATATGCTTATTAAATTTGGTTTTTATACTTATGTAAATAAAGCCGTTACCATCTTAACGCAGACTGAACTGAATCAATAGATGGCTTTTGGTAGCATGCACATTTCAATAATATTAAGTCTCCCAATCCATTGATATGATACCTTTCCATTCGTTTGTAGATTCCTGAATTTCTTACATCAATGCACTGTGGTTTTAAGTTTAGAGATCTTTCACTTCATTGTTTAAGCTTATTGCTTCTGATTATGTCATAAAGAAGACCATTTTCTTTGTTTCTTTGTCAGATAACTTGTTGGTAAAGTATAAAAATATACGTGGATTTTTATATTTGAATTTCCTATCCTGTATCTTTACTGAGTTCATTAGACCTAACAAGAGCTTTTTTTAGCAGAATTTTAGAATTTTCTAGCTATAAAACAGGACATCTGCAAATAAGAACAACTGTTATTTCTTTCTTATCAATTATGATGCCATTTACTTCTTTTCCTTGACAGGGACTCTCCAGTACTATGCTGAGCAGAAATGGTAACAGCACACGTGTGTGATTTTCAGGACTGAGTATGATTTTCATTATGGGCTTCTCAGATATGGCCTCTATGATGGTGAGGCATGTTCCTTTTATAAGTAATTAAAGAGGTTTTATCATGGCTTTGAACAAAATTGTCAAAAAAGTTCTGTTTCGCAAAGGAGATACATAGTCTTGTCTCCAGTTCCAATATTGAAGAGCATTTTGGGAACAAAGAGATAAAAGATATTTCAAAAACAGAAAAATTCCGGAGGAAGAAATACATTAGAGTCTGCAGACGATAGTCCAATAGGATCAGAATGATAATGGCCAAGTTTCCCATTATACTTGTTATAAGTCAGCAGCAGAAAAAGGAAAAGCGCAACTTGAAACTTGACATCATCTATGAGACCAAGAAGAATGAAAACTCTTCCACTGTTTGGTTTCCCATCGTGAACTTCAAATGTGAAGAAAAGAATAATCAATAATAACAACAACAATAATAAAGCTGCAATGAAACAAAAAAAGTTGTTTCTATTCAGACGGTCATATAATTTCCTTTATTTTCATTCAGTTAATGTGATGTATAACACTAAATGATTTGCATATCTTGAAATATCAGTTGCCCAGGGAGGAAACTCACTAGGACATGGTGAATGATCCTTTTAATGTGCTGTAGAATTTAGTTTATTAATATTTTATTGGGAATTTTTGCACCTATAGTCATCAGGAATTATTATATCTGAGTTTTCTGGTAGTGTGCTTTCCTGACTTTGGTATCAGAGCAATGCTTGCCTTGTGAAATTATTCTGAGAGTGTTCTCTCCTCTTCAATTCTTTTTGGGAGAGTTTAAAGACTGTCATTCATTCTTCTTCGAATTTATGGTAAAATTCACCGTGAAACCATATTGTCCCGGGTTTCTCCTCATTGGGACATTACTGATTTCTGATTTGATCATTCGATCATTCAGATTATCTGATTCTTACTAATTAATTTTTTATAATTTACATATTTCTTCAAAATTTTCCCCCTCTGTCTGGATGGTTTGTCCACTGCCAAGAGACAGGTATTAAGGTCCCCAATCATTATTGTATGACTATTTATTTTCCTTTGAACTCTGCTAGTTTTTGTTTTATATGTATTTAAATGCTCCAAGATTAGATACATATTTAAATTTGTTATGTTTTCTTGATATACTTACTGAGCCTTTTATGATTATATAAGAGCTTCCTTATCTCTATCCATTTTAAAGTTTATTTTGTCTGATATGAGTATAGAAATTCCTGCCCTTCTAGGGGCGCTACAATTTTCCTTTCCCATATCTTCATTCTTGGTCTATGTGTGTCTTTAAGGCTATAGGGAGTCTCCGGTAGACACTATATCATTGGAATTTTTAAAAAATTATTCACTGAGCCATTCTTTGTCTTCTGATTGGGGATTTAATCTATTTCCCCTTAATTATTTGTAACTAAGGACTTACTATTACCATCTTGTTAAATTTTTTTATTGTTTTGTAAATCCATTTTCCCTTGTTTCTTATCCTGCTGTTTTATTTTGTTTTGATATCAATATGTTTTAACTTCTTTACTATGTTCTCCTTTGGATAAGAAGGCTTACATAAAGTAACTTAAATTAAAATACTTTATTTTAAACTAATAATATTCAACTAAAAGAAGTTTAACTATAGTAGAATTCCTAAGATTTACACTTTCAATTCTTCTCATACTCATATTTTATTCACCACTATTAATTATAGAATCTAATTTTGATTATGTTAGCCATTACAGTGAGTCTTATGTTCCTCCGATGTTTTTATTCATTAATTTGCATCCTTTTATTGCCACTCTAAGAGCTCGCTTTAATATCTCTTATGAAGCAAATGTAATTGCAATCAATGCCCTCATCTTCTGTTTGCTTGACAAAGTCTTCATTCTGTAGCAGGGTCACCAATCATGTCCTTGCTTGAAAGTAGCTGTTTTCTTGATCAATATATGAACATGTCACCCATTCTCTCCTGCCCTAAACAGTTCATTGAGAAATCTGCCAGTGTCTTACAGAGGATCCCATATATGTAACTTCCTTTTCTCGAGCTGCTTTCAAAATTGTTTTGTATTAAACTTTTGACAACTTCATCATAAGTGTCTTAGTGTAGCTCTATTCATGTTCAATCTGTTTGAAATTCTTTGGTTTTCTTGGATCTATTATATCTGTTTCCCTCCCTAGATTAGTTTAATCCATTATTATTTTAAATATACTTATTTTCTCTTTGCTTTTTCAATACTGGAATATCCATAATACAAATAGTGTCTCCTTCCATGTGTTTCGTGGGTCTGTATGCTTTCTTTTCTCTTTCTTATCTTTTTTTCTTTTTGCTCCTCTGACTAGATAATTTAGAAAGACCTATACTCTTCATAACTGATTCTTTCTTTGCAAGGTCTAGTCTGTTTTTAAAACTCTCTACTGAATTATCACTTTAATTATTGTATTTTTCAGCTCTAGGATTTGTTCTTTTGTCTTTGGTATTCTCTATTCCTCTGTTGAACATTTCATTCTATTCAAGCATTATTTTCCTAACTGTGTTCAGCTGTCTGTGTATTCTTGTATTTCAATAAACCTCTTTAGGAGGTTTATTCTGAATTCTTTGATAATTCATAGCTCCCCATTTCTTTAGACTCAATTATTATAATTTTACTATCCCCATTTGTTGGTGTCATATCTACCTGATTTTTCATGATCCTTGGTTTCCTACATTAGTAAATGATACATTTTAATAAGTCATCTTCTCTTCCAAAAGTTACAGTTATTATCTGGCATTAGCTCAGTTTGAGATTCTGTCTCCTGGTAACATCCTGGGGCAGGTGGGACTTGTGTTAGGAACTTCGGGGGTGAGTAATAGTTCAAGTTCTAAGGTTGAAGGCAGAAAAGTTTGCCATGACAAAGAGTATGACTGCTAACTTGGTTCCTTTCCCAAGTGAGGCTGTAGACTAGGCTCTGCAGTTGCCTCCTTCTCTAGTTAGACTTCCTGGGTGGTCAGGACCAGGAATTGTAGTCAGCAATAAGTAGGTCTATGAATTAGCTTCCTTGCCCTAGAACAGCAGCAGGACATTACCCTGGAACTACATGGTTAATTGCTTGGGAGCCCAAATCAGACAACAGGGTATACTGAATTTCCTTATCAAGTGAGGAAGCAGTTTTGTTCTGTGGACAAAGAAAGTCGAGGGCAGTGCTCTCTGCTCAAGTGCCACTATAAGCAGGATTGCTGGATGAGCTGTGCAGCTTCCTCTGTACTCTAATAAGGCTCCTTGGTCGGGCAAATTGCAGGCCGCATTCAGCAATAAGCAGGATATGGATTAATTTCCCCGCCCCAGCGTATCAGGAGAAGCAGCACTAAGGTTAGTAAGGCCCTTTGTTGTCTTGACTCAAGCTGACCCAAACCAAGTTCCCTGGCCAAACTGGGCCTCTGACTTTGTTCTGGAATGTTTAGCTCTACGTTTAGCATTGTTAGATGACACAACTGCCAGGTGTTCTCATCAGCCTTTCCTGTCCGAGGAAACTCTGGGAACCATGCTTCCCGGTGAGTGAGGCTTTGAATCGGCTCTCCTGCCTGGGTAGCCCTCTTCGGAAAAATTTCAAATTTTCCCAAACGGGCTTTCTGATCAGGAGAGGCTAGGAGCTAATCTCAGGAACAGAGGCTACCACTTACCACTCCTACCTCTGAGGATAGCAACCGTCCACTCCTGGAACTGAATTTGACCAGGACCCCTTCAGCTCTGATTGCCTACACTGTGGCTACATGGCTTCTCGGTGCTTTTGCCAGTCCTTCAATTCAGATAAAGGCAGGAGCCCTGCTTCTCAGGGGATAAGTTGATGGCACAGAACTACTGTATGAAGTATGTAGACCAGACTCCAGAGTCTGCAAAATTATTTCTTGTTTGAAGACCCAAATCAGGCAGACTTGCACCTCTTCAGATTCCATAGTCAAAATGCGCCACCAACTCATTTTTATAAGTGAGCGAAACCACTGATTGGGATGACTGACTTCATGGGCTCTGCAGGCAGGAATTCAGTGTGCCAAGAACAGAGTGCTGGCTGTGGGAAGTCCCTTTTCATTTCTCCAATCACAACCAAATTCCCCTGTGATTCCTCTGAGGTGAGATCCCTGTAGGGATTCAAAAAAAGAGACCCACAAAGCTTGGTGCCTGAAGGTCACCCATGGGCTCTGTTTTCCCACTGGTAGGAAGCTCGGCTCAAGGAGCCCTTTAGCATGATGATGCACCCACCATTCTGGGAGAGGGGCAGTGCAGGCAGCATGTAGCCATTCCATTTACCCTTATATACTGCTTGTTTGCTGGTTGGCAGGACAGGAGGTACTTCAACCTCACCCTATTTTCTAAGATTATCTAGTGTTTTCTTGTTCATAAACGAGTCTTAGTTGTTCTGATGGGGGAGGCAGGAATGACCTATGACAACACTGGTGATGTCTCTGCTGTAAAGAATGCAATCTTAAAATTTTCTCCATGCTTTTCCATGAGCAGCTAGTGGATTCCAATGGGAAAACACCTAAAAGGCAGATGAATTCCCCCAATTCCTAAGACCCCATAGAGCTTCATACTCCACGGACAGTCCACACATGAGCAACAATTTATAAAGCATCTTAGCTGAACTCTTTAAGTTTCCAGCTGACTTCAATCCAGATAAGTCAGGATTCATGACTCATCTCTCCCTGAAATGTTTCTCTTTAGCGTTTTGGTCACTTGATAACCTTGTGATCTTCAATGATCTTAAGAAAACTCATGAATTGGCAGCTTGCCCAGATTTCACTGTAAGGCTAGGAGCAATGCTCTTTCCAGCTTGACACCCTTTTAGTAAACCTAGATATGCCATGATTGTGTTCATTTTTACTTCTTTGCTTTACTGATGACGTTTTCCCTTCTATTTACGATACTCTCTACTCAAGAAATTGTAACTCTCCTTCAAATTTCAGCTCAAATATTCTCAGATCAAACTTTCTGTATCCCATAAAGAAAGATAGCGTCCCTTCTCAGTATTTTGCTCATTCCACCCCATCATGTATATTTCCTGCACATTCACGCTGTGGTACTGATGCAGCCATCCACAGAGAAGTTCACGCTCAGAAAGGATAGAGGCAAGCACTGAAATAAAGTGCGAGGCAGTAAGTAGCAAATAGAAAGAGAGCTATTTTCTGCTCAAAGAGTTATAAAAAAAATACAAGATTGTGTAATTTCTGACCACATACTTAAAACTAACCAGAATTGATCCTGGAAAGAGAGAAGGGTTCATAAGCATCTTAAATCACTAATATATGAAATAAGTATAACATTTTGGCTACTATCTCCACACCTAGTCTGAAAGATATGTGAGACAAAAACCATGTGTCATCAATAGTACAAAGTATCCAATTAATAATTATTTACTGGTCTGAATGACTAACACTTTTCCTAACAAGGGCATTTTTCCATTATAAGCACACTGTAGAAAATAATTGCTTTAATAATGATGACTTTATTTTTCATTGCTCCATACTCTAAAGCTAAGTAAATAAAATATTTAAAAGTAGTTAATGTAATTATATTTATAAATACTAGCTATAAAATAATGTTACAAGTCAGTATCCTAATTTTTCCCTTTATTATAAAATCATGAATAAGAATTAGGGAAAAATGTATTTTCATAACTCAGAACAATATATTTTGGTTTTCTAATATCATATATATATACACACACATACATACACAAACACGCTCATATATATACTAAAACTTGGGTGTATATTTAAGTTTAAAAGTCCATAATTTGAATGAATTAAAATGTTGCCATCCTATAATTAAAATTTCTCTAATCTGGAAAATAAAACATTCCTGAAGTAGTACAATACAGCGAAGGTAATTATTAGAATGGTTAAATTATGTATACAAACATGCTATAAAAATTAAAACTGTCAGTATTTATAATCATGATGAAATCTCAGAAAAAACATATTTTCTGTGATGAGTAGGACCTTTTACCTAGCTTTTGCAGCAGGAGTGGTGGGAAGAGAAGGGGCCAGGGATAGAAGGAGGCCGGGGGGGAAAGTCAGGAGAGGGAAGTGATGGGCAGTGCAAAAACAAAAATGTAGGACTCTCCTTAAAATTTCATGAAGAATTTCAACATGACAACAGTGGAATAAAACACAACACCCTTCTAAGTATGAGGACCGGTGTCACTGACAAGCCACATACCCAGGACATTGGCCCTGCTTATCAAAACCAGTATTTAGTGTAGCAAATGTTGAAAGCAACCTGCTGTCTTAAGAGCTGGAGATTCTGATTTAAAACCATAGGTTTTAAGATGAAAATAGCTTTTCTTAATAGGAATTTCCTTAATTAATAGCTCATATATTGCTCTCATGTTTAAGTTACACACCAGGAAGAAGGAATGAAAAACAGCTTTGCTCTCCTTCTCTGAACTCAAAAATGTGTGCTTCCACAGTGGTAGTCAAACATGTGATCATCAAACTCTAGATGTTTAAGATAATTCTACAGAAAATAATATAATTAAGTAAAAACAAAACATCATTGTCCATTATTTCTATACTTTTTAAATACAAATGCTTATATATTTATAGTAATGAAGAATCCTCTATTGTTTTTTTATAGCTCTATAATTACCAAAACCAGATACATGGTTTGTGTCAAATACAATGAATTAGTATCTGTTAGACACATACGTAAATGTGCACATAAGAAATACAAAAGTATAAAAATGATTTTAATAATATAAATACATATCAACAAAAAAATGAAAACAATTTAACAAATCTGAAATAACTGCTCTTAAAAGTTAAGCTTTTCAGAGGTTAAATTTTTCAGAGGTTAAGAATAAATATCGAGAATTACAATACATTATATTATAAAATGACAAAATACTCAAAAGCTGAAAAGCTGAATGAGATACAATTATCCAAATAATAAAAGAGTTTTGAAAAAAAGCATATAAACTTTGGATTTGGGCTATCTAACAGACAGAGAGAAATTATAATGATGATAAATGCAGATTTGATACAGGAAATGTGTTTTCCAGGAAAAAAAAAAAAGAATGTGTCTTTCTTTACAGAGATGCAAAAGATATGCAGAGTTTATGGGCTTTTTTTTAAAGTCTCCATAAAATTTTCATTTTAAACAGCTTAATTTTTTATGAAAACTGATCAAACACAAGTAAATATAGTTTATAATAATACTGGTAGCTTAACCAGCACAACTCTAAACTTAAAAGGAAATCCTGTAACAGTTCTAAAGCACAAATAAAATCCACAAAGTTCTAAAAAGTCATTTTTACTTACAATTGGCATTGATCACCTTTTATTCCTTTGGTTGTGCAGAAGCATTTTCCTGTGTGCATATGACAAATATTTGCGTGGCCACTGCATGTACAGGCTGCAAGTCAAAACCACAGCGACATTGAACATTCTCCAACACAGACATGGGAATTACATTTCAGGAAAGGTTTCTATCATTATCTTATTTTAAACTATGTGTTTTCTTTTTTCCATTCAAAAATAAGTTACCATGTAAGTTATTTTTAATTAAAGGGGAATAAATTCACTTACGAGAAAATTATGGTAAACTATTTAAAGTCTTGGGAGTATCCTGAAGTCTAATATAAATCCATATATTTATCTCATTTATATTTGGGCTTCTTTTCATCTCTAATTTGGTACATCTACTTGATGAAATGAGTTTCAAAGATCACAAAAGCTTTGAGGTCAAATAACTTAGCTTCAAAATGCACATCTACAAATTACTAGACAGGTGGCTTTGAGCAACCTATGAAATCTCTCTAGTTTAGTTTCTTCATCTGCAAAAGGAAATTCACGTTATGTTAAAACACCTGACACGCAGCCAGCACTAAATGTTTACAGCCACTCTGATCTTCATACACCAATAATAACTATCGCTGCATAGTGTGCAAAAAGGGAAGTCTGTGCACTTGCCAAAAATCATCCTTTCAAGTTTCTGTGGTCATTTTCTATTTTAGTATTCCCTGAATACTAAATGCAATATAAATAATATGATATGTGTTACAGAGACCATTTGGTTCAGATGATCTCCAGTGCTACTTTTTAGAGAAACACCCCAAATATTTAGATCACAAATCTGATACTTTCTTGTGCCCAACCCATCACTTTGTAAGTCCAGTTTCTACATGCACACTCTGGCATCTGGCCCCTCTTTTTCATTGTGAGAGCCATCCTTAAAGTACTGTCACTCACATTCTCTTACTGGCATCAATACAATCATTTACCTGACTTTTCCACTCTCATTAATACTAGGCTACAACTCACTCGCTAATCCTGAGACATATTCTAAACAGAGACAACTGATCATGTTAGTAGCCCTTTCAAAACAGTCAATGAGAACTAGAGCTCTCATGCAAACCACCGATGGCTGACACAAGGCACTGTACTGACACAAGGGAAATAATGTGGATTTCTGTGCTGCACAAACATATATAAAAGGAAACTAAGGGACGCGCCCTGATGGCCTAACAGAAAGTCTACCACGGAGTAGTCCACACACATCCAGGGTTCAAGACCCAGTGTCAGGGGAACAAGTAAAATGAAAACTAATTAGGTAAAGCACTTCTTCCTCCTCTCTCTTCCTGCATGCCTACATGTTTCCATTCCTCCTTGCACCTTTTCTTTAAAAACATACATAAATAAAGCTAAGGAATCACTGGTGTGGGTCAAAAGCTAAAATATACTAAAACTTCCTGCTAACTGTGGTTATCTGCTTTCAAAAAGTAGATATTAATCATGTCTGTTTTAAAGACACATTTTCATTTATATACATATAAAATAAGTTTTAGCACCAGGTAGATTTCTAAAAATATGCTATTTCATTTGAGAAGATTTCTATAAAGGTGTGATTATTTTTTCATAAAGAATATCTTAAACATCAGTACTGCTTCCTAAACAAAAAGGTATAGAATTAACTATGGACACAAAAAATGTGAGAATTACAGAATAAATTACAAGGTATAGAACTGCAAGGAATAAGGGAACACAAAGATATACTGGCATATGTAGCTTCATAAATAGTAAAGCAATATATGACATCCTTGAATATTAACTTATAGAGTTTCATATCAATACTATCTTGTATTGTAAAACTCACTAAAAAACAAATGATGTACATTAATATTTTAAAACTTCAATAAACCTTTAATTTATCCTTTATGGCAGAACTAGATAATAGCTATGCATACGTTGCTTCTTAAAAGAATTATCATTGTATAGTAGCTTTAATAATTTCCAAGACCAAAAAAAAATTGTGTTAAAATGCTGTTTAACGTAAGCTCATTTTGAAAGAATTCCCTTGTGGTGCTGTACTTCAGGCTAAAATGGCACAAATGCATTTTAAATTCAATTGTTGAAAATTTATACTTGATGACAGTGTTGAAATTCTTCTGTTGTTGTCAGCATACGAGGTTATCTTTTTATGCTGAATAAGCAACTATTAAACACCATATAGAAAAACGCCTTTTGTTTGGCAAATTGTGTATGATGATAATTTTATAAGCGAGACACATGCTAGAGGACATTATGTAGTCACATGGTATTCCCATTCCCCTATAATATAAAGTTGCAATATCAACTTGAAACAAAAAATAACAAAAAAATTTGAAAAATAAGATGCTATAAGAATTATTCAAACAAGTTGTATATAAAATATACACTTTAGAAAGATGAAGCTGAAAAGTAAACACTGGCATGACTTGTTTCAAAGTCAGTTTATGTTCCTATAATTTTTATTGCTACATCATTGCTACCTGTCTCATGCATATAACAACAACTTCTGGAAGATAGACATTAGACTTCAAATATAGTAAGAATTCTGACAAAGAGAAATATTCAATAATCACGACTTAAAATTCCGTTATTTAAACTTACATTTTAATTTAGAGAATTGAGTCTAAATTTTCATCAATTTGTGTTTTATGAAAGGAGAATAAGACTATATTTTTATATTAATAAACTTAAATTATTGATATTAATAATATTTTCTCACTAAAAACTACATAATTATAACTACTGCATGTATTAGTCTGTTAAGAAGTATGTCAATTATTTTAATGGAATAATGATAGTTCTCTTAGTTTATAAATAGACCACTTGACTTACTTACAGTGATAATTTTTTTGCTTAGCATATTGGGTACCTGTACTTACAAAACAATGAGTAAGCAGGAAATTAAGAGCTGACTCAAAAATACAATACAGTAATATTGTACAACTCGGTTATTCAATCCTTGCTAGAGTATTTATTGAAGATGACTGGGTTTAAGGTAATACTCTAGAACTGTGAACATGATGGCAAATAAGATTCTAGAATTTAAATAACTGAAACCTTTAAGTAACTGTCACTGTTTCAAGAATTTAAGCAGTAAGCTGGAAATTCATAAAGTGCCAAGAAGGATGTAAGATTCATTTTTTATACTTTAAAACTAAAATTCAAAACCAAAAAGAATATTTAGAATAACTATTATTCTAAGGGTCACTAAACTATCCTAGAGGTCAAGTCCAGCTCATTTCCTATTCGTGCTAATGGTAGCTAAGCTGTTTACTTATTTATTTACTTTAAGTTGCTTATCTTGATTGTGACAGTCATTGGGATGTCTGTGAACTGCTCCAACTGAAGATCATGGACTTTATTGTTAAACCACCATAGCGTGCCTGGAATTGTAGTTTTAATAGCTGATCTATTGTTTGACAAAATAATTTGTCATTTTCTTTAATAAAAAAATAACAAGCCATATTTCATTTTCTTATACTAGTAAATAAATATTTTTAAAGTTACTGAATTCAATTTTTCAACTAATTAGTTTTAATACTTTTGGCTTTGTACACAGATTTTTAACAGAAGTCAAAAGCAAGTTAAAATTGCTTAATGAAGTATACTGCACTGGTCACTAAATATACAAGTATTATTATGCTTTCTTTAAAGTCTAAAACTACAGATTAGCATTATTATAAAAATAATTACACTGACCTACAAAGCAAAAGCAAATATAAAGCTACGAATAAAATTATAGGCGATTAAGAAAAAAACAAGTGTTTGTATTTGTGTCCTTTGTTATAGATAAAATAGACCTCTAATAGAAAAGGCATTTCTTCTTAAATAATATATTAAGAGAACTTTATTTATTAAATATTTACTGAGAATATTTATACTGATGCTTTCCTACACTTGCTCAAGGCCTTTCTAATATATAATTAACTGTTCCATCATCACTAATTAGTTTTATACTACTTGAGCAATGAAAAAGTGTATGTCCATATTGTCATTTAGCTTGATGATTACTTTTTGAAAAATAAATGTCAAAAAATTTTTTTTCATGCTCATAATTTCTTAGGTTCATATCTAATTTTCTGTAATACACTAAATAAAGATTTTATATATTTTACAGTAACAGCTCTACCCCATTTTAAACTTACATTTTAGTTTTCATTCTAGATCTGTTATCTGAAGCAAATAAGAATTCCTCAGCACTTACTAGTTAGCACAACCCCAATTTTCATCACTAAATTATAATATCGTACATAAAAAGGGACCAATCAGTGCCAGCTATTTGTAACACAAAATCTCAAAGCATAATAAGGTGGCTAAGTATCAAATTCAAATGAAATTACAGAGAAATATTGAATACTTAGATAAGAGTGTCTTCTATGTGACCCCAGGTAAGTATTCCACTTGTAGATCTAAAGCTATAGAATCATTTTCCAAATTCCACAGGAAATATATCAGTGAACTGATTCACGAAAACAAAGCTGCAAGTAACACACTTCATTGTCAGACACTTATAACCCAGAAGTAGCAACAGTCTTTACCATCACAAAAGTTGAAGTAAACATTCCATTTAAAGTACAATAGCAGAAAGTAGAACTTTGTACAAATAAAATATAGGAAGGATGATCTTGTAGAGATGGAAGCTTTAATAAAAGTGTTAACGAAAGTCAAGGCAAAATTCCCCAACACACAAGAGTTTAGTGACTACGTCTCTAGCACTTTGATGTTACTCAACCATTGAACAACACTGAACAGTTCCTTCCGAAGGTACTAACAGAAAACAAAAGTAGTGTCTTCTATCTCCATCTACTAGTAATCTACAATCAAAGGTCATTTTAACTTACATAATGCTATAAAATATCATAAACCAATGTTATTTCAATAATTTTTTAAAAATCTCTCTAACACTTAATGTCAGGGCCAAATAGTTTTCAGTCTCAGTTTCTCTTGTCCTTAAAATTCTTTTATAAGAACAAAAAGATAATGAGAGTTTGAAAAGAAGTAGACAATGAAAACTTAGGGTTACTAAGCATCTGAAATTAGAGGAACATGTCTACCAAGAAATTCAAAAGATTTCAGTAATTACTACGGAGCGAAAACAAGGTACCTAGAATATAAAAGAATCTATGCAATGAAGATCTTATCATCTTAAAGGTGAAAAAGGCTTCTGAGTAATTAAAAAGGCTCTTTCTTTGTTTTCTTAATCTGATTCAACTTATTTAATAAATGCTTGTCTGACGAGAACCTGATCAAAGTATAACTTCATGGCCACACCATTACTGCACATTTACATATAACTACATAATTATCATTTAATGGCCTCTTTTTGGAATATTTTCAATTTCAGGTTCGCGTTTCTGTCTCCCACAAAATGATGAAGTGTACTCAAACTACAAACTTTTCAGCTTTGCTGCAACAAAACTACAGAACATAGATTTCCTTATCAAGAGAGAATCAAACATTTTACTTTATTTTAAAAAATGCTGAAGTTCATTTAGTTTTAAATTTCTGTTTCTACAATAGGTTTAAATTTACAAGATTGCCACCATAGTAGAGTGAGAGACAGAACAGTCAGTTCGTGTCCATTTTAACTACCTCTAGTCTCAGACAATGTCTGTCACAGCCTGTTAAAGTAACAGATTTCTGTAAAAGTCTGGTATGGACAGATATTCATAAAATGCCAAAAGTAAAATAGAAGCTTTGCTGGAAAAAAACAAAGACATAATAGAATTGCTACTATGTGGAAAGAACTCTTTAATTCCCCAAACTGTCAAATAACAAGTTTCTTTATCACTATTAAAAGTAAAAATTACATAAACAGACACATATATATACCATATATTCACATATATGATATATGGCTGTGTATGCACATGTTTGTATGTGTGTGTGTATATAGATATGTGTGTGTATATATATATATATACATACACACACACATATACATGTTTGTGTTTATACAATGAGAAAGAAAATCAGATAAGCAAACTAATTCAGGAACCCAAAAAAAGCCTAAAAGACATTAATTAATTAAAAAAGTAAATAAATGTAGACTTTTAAAAAAACAACTATGAATGCAATGTAAGGGAAAATAATCTGTATCCTGCCACTTTACTATATTATTATTTCTAGCAGATTTTTGGTGGAATCTTTGGGTTTCCTAAATATAATATGTCATCTGCAAATAGTGATAGTTTTACTTCTACCTAATTGCTCTGGCTAGGACTTCCAATACTCTTTTAAACAACAGTGGTGAGAATGGGCATTATTGTTTTATTCCAATTGTTAGGGGAAAAGTCATATATGTCATTTCTTATATTGAGGAACAATTCTTCTTTTCCCATTTTAGGGAGAGTTTTCTTTTAATCATAAATGGGCATTTAAATTTGGCAAATGCTTTCTCTGAGATTCCAGATAATGACATTACTATAGTGGTATATTACAGTGATAGATTGCATGTGTTGAATCATCCTTGAATCCCTGGAATAAATACCACTTAATTTTAATGTATATGTTTTAATTCAATTTGTCGAGATTTTGGTGAGAATTTTTGTATCAATGATCATCAGTGATACCATCCACAATCATTTTTTTGTGTTATCCTTGTTTGGTTTTGGAATCAGGGTACTGTTAAGTCTCCAAATATATTGAGGAATACTTCCACCTCTTCAATGTTGTGGAAAGATTTAAGAAGAATAGAAATTAGATCTTTTACAGTTTGATGCAATTCATGAGTGAAGTCATCTGGTCTTGGGTTTTGGGGTTTGGGTTTCTGGAGAAATTTGATTACTATATTTATTTCTGTGCTTTGTGATTGACCTGTTTAAGCTAGATACGTCTTTCTTATTCAACCTTGGATGGTTTTGATTCTAGAAATCTGTGCATTTCTTCGAGACTGACAAATTCATTGGCATATAGAAGATTATAGTAACCTTTATGACCCTTATATTTCTGTGATATCTGTTATAATTTAACTTCTTGAATTTCAGATTATTTTTATTTGGATTGTCTCATTTTCCTTAATGAATTTAGTTCACAGTCTATCCATTTTGTTTATTTGTTTAAAAATCTTTTGGTTTCCTTGATCTTGTGTATGGTCTTTTTCAATTTCATTTATTTCCATTCTAACTTTTATCTCCTTTCTTCTACTGAATCTTTATTTCAACTTTCTTCTTTTTCTAGTTTGTTCATATGTGTAAAGATAGATCAATTATTTGGGACTTCCCTTGCTTTTTGATATGGGCCTCTATTGCTATGAAATTCCCTCTTATTGCTCCTTTTGCTGCATCCATATGTTCTGATAGTTCATGTCTTCATTTTCTTTTGTTTCCAGGTAAGTTTTAAATCCAACTTTGATTTCCTTATTGACCCATTAGCTATTTAGAAGCATGTTGTTTAGTCTCCAAATGTTTAATATTCTTCCTGTTTTCATTCCCTGGTTGACTTCTAGCTTAATGTCATTGTGACATGAAAAGATACTTAGTATAATTCTGTCTTCCCATATTTTGGGGACTTATTTTTTGTCAAGACAGGATCTATCCTTGAGAATGTTCTATGTGCCCTTAAAAATAATGTGTATTCATCTTTTAAGTAGAAAGCTCTGTATTGGTCTATTAAGTTCCTCTGGTCTATTAAGTTCCTCTGGTCTATTACCTCATATAAGGTCATTATTTTCTTGAAATTTTGTTTGGATGAATTAGCCGCTGATGTTAAGTGGAATATTGAAATTCTCTACTATAATGTGTTATTGTCAACGCCTGCCTATCAGTCTGTTAATATTGGCTTTATATATCCAGATGATTGGTGTTGAGTATATAGATATTAATGACTTTTATATCTTCTTGATGGAAAGAGTCCTTGACTATTACAGTGTCCATCTCTATCTATCACATATTATCTTTTTGGATGAAAGTCCAAATTGTCAGACACCAGCATTACAGCCACTACTTTCATTTGAGTCATTAATTTGATATAACTTACTACAGATCTTTACCATGAGCCTACCTACGTGTGTCTTAGGTCTGATAGGAGTTTCTTCTACATGATCCATGTAGCAACTCATCTTTTTTTGGTGTGTTCAGTCTATTCACATTTAGGGTGATTATTAATATATGTGCCTTAATTCCATCATTTTACTGTTTGATTTGATTGTTTTTAAAATTCTATCGAATTTTTCCCATGTGTTTCTATTTGCCTTTTCATTTGGGTGGTTCGTCATGGTATTTTTTCTTAGTTTTTCCTCTTTGCTCCAGAGTATCTCTTCTCCAATTTTAGGTTTAGTGGCTACTAGAAGGAACTTAGTATCTAACTTTACAAATCTAAGAGCATTTCCTGAGGAAAAAATTTGTTCATAATACTAACTAAACCCATTAAATACTTTGTAATAAGCTAAAAAATAGAGTAGTACCTAGATGAAGAAAATTATTAGTCATACAAGACTGTACATTTTTATATTTCATAATGTAGAGAAGCTTTTTTCAAAGAATAAATTTCTAGCAATAACTCAACATAATTGCATGAAAAGATATAAAGATATTTTAAGTTAAATGATATGAATTGTCTTATATTTAAAACAAATTATAATGAAAAACATGAAACTAATAGTAATCACATAAAACTGTAGATTGTAAATTGCCCTAAACTCTTGCGGGCCAACCCAGATCCTTCAAACAGAATTAATCTTTTGGCACGTCCTGACCGAGTAGCTGTTAGGTCTGCTGCCTCTGTCCAAATGAAGTACAGAAGCATCCCAAGAACCCAGATAGATTTTGGTCCCAAGGGCAGGGAGAACCACTAATACGAACAACAAAATAAAATTGTTTTTTAAAAAAGAATGCTTCTTATTCCTTTCTCTTCCTGCCTACTTGTCTACTCATCTTGATTCCTGCCTGAACATTTTCTTTTAAAAAATAATCTTCTATTCTGTTTCTTCATAACATTATTATCACACCCACACAATGTATATTATATTTAAATCCTAATACACAGTATCCTCCATATAGTAAGTATTCAATAATTGTGGAATCAAAGATAATCCATCACTGAAAAGTAATGCATGTTGAACGTTTGCAGTGCACTGAGTTTTTTGTTTGTTCAAAGAAAATTTAACATCTTCTTTTACTACTATTTCTAAGTTAGACTGGGGAGAGCATGACAAAAGTAATACTGTCCCCAAAATTTGAGTTAAATCTTTTCCTTAATAGGCTAAGGCCTATTGATATTATAATTAATAATAAAAATACACAATAGGAACTTTCTGAATAATAAAAAGTAATATATAATAACATTCTCAATGATAGCTAACAGTGTTAGCACAGTAAACATTTGACAGAAACACACCTTATGTCATATATAAAATATTTCATTTAAACTTCATAAAAAATTAAATTAGTCACATTTACAGGAGAGGAAACAGACTAACAGAATAAATACCTAAAGTGACAGTGACACTGCCAGGATATGAATTCAATCAGTATGATTCCAAATCCAAATATCTTAATGTTACAGTCTTCAATAGCTACAAAAATAGATGAAAAATAGACAGACATACAGAAGGCAGTCCCACAACAAGTTTGTATTAGAGAATTTTCCCAAACATTACTGAGAAATAATTTTTTTTAACTTTTGAGGCATTTTTGATTTACAAGTTTTTAGATGTGCAGGGTCAGTGTTTATCAAACATATAACAGACCACTGCCAAATTTCTAATAGTCTTCCACCACTACCACTGGATGGACACTACTACCCTTTTCTCCTAATCCCTACCCCCTTCCTCTCAGGATCTGCTGTTAATGACCAACAGTCAGTTTTGGCTTTGTTTTGTCTGTTTCTTTATTTCTTTATATTCTAGATATGAGTGAGAACATTCAGTTATTGCCTTCTCATTCTGACATTTCATTTAGCGTAATCTCCCCGAGTTCAATCAAGGGATCACAAATGGCGAGATTTCATCTTTTTATACAGATGAGAAGTATTCCTACGTGTGTGTGTATGTGTGTATGTGTGTGTGTGTGTGTGTGTGTGTGTGTGTAGCACATCTTTAACCACGCATCCATTGATAAGCAATGGTTATTTCCATTTCTTAGCTATTTAAATACTATTGCAATCAACATATGGGTGCATATATCTTTTTTCAGTAATTTTTTCATATTCATCAGATAGATACTTAAAAAAGTGGAATTGCGGGATCAAAAATAATTCTATTTTTAACTTTTCAAAAAATCTCCATACAGTTTTCCAAAAGTAGCTGTACCCATTTACATTTGCATAACACTGTAGAAGGGATATTGCTGCTGCTGTTAGCTGCTCTCCAGAGCTTGGACAGTAACCCCTCTTCTGGTGCACAATGTGCAAATGCCTTCTCCCAACAGCTGGCTATTCTTTTGTCCTGATGACAGATTCTTGTTCTGTGCAAAAGCTTTTTACTTTGATGTAGTCCCACTTGTTTACTTTGGTTCCCTTGTTGCTGGGGTTGAGTCACCAGAGACATACCTAAGGCTGATATCATAGAATGCATCATCTATGTTTTCTTTTATGTATTTTATAGTTTCTAGTTTTACAACCCAGTCTCAAATCAATTTTGATTAATTTTTGTGACAGATTTTAGAGAGTGGGCTAGTTTCATTCTTTTGCATTTAACTGTCCAGTTTTCCCAAGACCAGTTGCTGAAGAAATAAAATCATTTTAAAAACAAAACACTTTCAAGAGTTAATGCAAAAGTTAATTGCATTCATAGACTAGCCATAAATATACCATATCCTTAAAACAATCTGAGGGAACCTACAAGTACATTCATATAACATTAACAAAAAATATGAAACTGGTTTTAGAAGACTAAATTTTTAAAAATCTGATCTGCTGCATATTTTAAACCTCATTATTCAAACATAAACCAATTTCTTCCTTTCCCTCAATACCATCATGGATTTTGAATTTTAACAAATTCATCTGCTAATAAAATATGAACTCTTAATAAACTAAAAATGAGTAAGGCAAGCTAAGTGTTTACTTCCAATATTTTATAAGTTGATTTTAGCCAGTGCTGAATTAAAATTAACTCACTAGATGTGATATATTGTTTATTTAGTTTATCTAATGTGGCCCTAAGAAATAAAAATAAATTTCATATATCACATCTCCATAGAGAAATCATAGACAGCAAATTACTACCTTGCCAACGTTAGGCAAAAAGGAGCCATAGGAATTATTTAAAGCTTCATAAACTACCAAAGTACCTGCAGCAGTGTATAAGATAGTCATTTATATTTCCATTCCCTTTTATTTTTCACTGCACTGTGACTCAGCTTGCCAAATGTGTAATGTCAGTAACAAAAATTAATATAGACTAACTGAACTAGTCTTAAACCTAGCTGAGAATTATCATGCCCCGAGGAGAACATATTTCTAAAAGCACTATGTCTGCTGAAATGAGAAAAGTTTCCATTCTAATTTAAAATATATTTCAGCTAATATACAAATGTCACTTTGCCTGTGTTGGCAAAATAATTAAAATAATACTTTGGTATTTTCACGATGTTTGGCAAAACATTCTTAGATACATCACAAAAAGACATCAATAAAATGAAAAACAAATAAATGCACTTCATCAAAATTGAAAACTCTTGTACTTCTAAAGGATGCTATCAACAAAGGACAGCCTACAGATTGGGAGAAAAGATGTGCAACTGATATGCTTGATAAGTACCTGATAGTCAGAATACATAAAGAACCTTAGAATTCAACAATGATAAAAATAACCCAATTGAAAAATGGACAAAGGACTTGAATAGACATCTCTCCAAATAAAATACACAAATGGATAATAAGCACACGAGATGAACTCAAACAAGTGTTTGTACATCCATGTTCACATGCAATGCTCACAATGACCAAAAGGTGGAAACAACTCACACGCCATCAATATATAGGAAATAAAAATTAATTTCATTATGTCACATCACCATAGAAAAATCACAGACAGCAAACAGAGAATAGAGAAACAAAACGTAATCCACACATTCTACAGAATATTATTCAGACTTCAAAAGAAAGGACATTCAGCACATGCCACAGCACGAATAAATCATGAAAACACTATGCGATGTGCATTACACCCGTCACTAACCGACAAATACTGTATGATGAAACTTATTTGAGTTACATAGAGCAGTAAAATTCATAGACATGAGGTAGAATGATGGTCACCAGGGGGATAGAAGAGTTGGTGAGGGGAGTGGGAAATTATTATTTAATGGCATAGTTTTCTTTTAGTAAAATGGAAGAGCTTTGGAGATGGAGGGAGATGAGGGCTACTGAATGACGTGAATGTACTTAATGCCACTGAGCTACACACTTAAAATATCAAAATAGTAAATGGTATGTATATTTTACTACAATTTTAAAATAAAAATCATATTTTGAATAAGAAAAATATGTAGACATTGCTCCAAACAAAATATATGATGGCCAACAAGCACATGAAGAGAGAGTCAACATCACTAGTCACTAGGGAAATCACAATGAGATATCATTTAACACCCACTAGAATTGACTAAAGAAGCTCTTTTTAACAAAAAATCACTGTTGGTGAGAATGCACAGAAATTCCTCTACAATGTTGTTGGGAATGTAAAACACTGTAGCCACTACAAAAAATAGTTTGAGCAATTCTCAACTAATTTGGCATTTCCTGAAAAAGTTACACGTAGAATTACCAATATGACCCAGCAAAAGTCCAAAGTATATACAAGAAAAAATAACCTAAAAACAGTCATTTACAGAATTGAACAGTAATGTTTACAGTACTACTATTCACGATAGTCAAAACATGGAGGAAGGTGGGATCTAAACGTCTATCAATGAATAAATTAATATTAAAAGTACGACATGTCCATACAATGGAAAATATTCGGCCATGAAATGAATGATTTAGTGCACCCTGGTGGCTTAATGGCTGAGTCTGCCACTTTCCATCAGGCATAGTTCATATCCCAAGGACCCAAGTTTGCACCAGGGCTGGGGAACACCCAAGATGAGCAATTAAATAAAAATAAAATAAATGCTTCTTCCTCCTCTCTCTTTCTGCCTGCCTTTGGTCATCTTTATTCCTATCTGAACCTTTCCTTTAAGAAAAAAGAAAAAAAAAGGAATGAAGTACTGATACATCTACAATAAGAATGAAGATGGAAAAAATATGCTGAATAAACCACTGTATGATTCCATAGGTAAAGTATCTAAACAAGTCAATTTATAAAGAGAGAAAGCAGATTAGTAATTATCAAGGACTGGGGCAAGTGCTTGATAAATATGGCATTTCCTTTCAGGGAGATACAAATGTTTTGGTACTAGATATATAAGTGATGATTGTAAACTACAGTGAGTGAACTAAATGCACTGAGTCATCACTTAAAGTGGTTAATTTTATTTTATGTAGACATCATCTTAATTTTTTAAATGCTCTCAAATTAAGGAATGGTTTAAAACATCAAGTAATAAAAAATTATCTAATATAAATAAAAATTAAAAGATATTAAGTAAATGACTTCAGAAATACCTAGTGGAATAGCCTTTAAAATAGGTTGGAAAGTATACGTGAGATAATTTTTATAAAATTAAGACATACATAATTATATATTAAATACATGAAATATTTCAGAGGCACACAAGTAATGTGAAAAACAAATTTCAAGATTTTGTTTTTCTGAAAAATATTTGTAGAAATACACACACACACACATAGGTATGTATATGAATAAAGTTTTTTGGTCTATGAAATTCCTAGTAATAGAAAATTCAGTAGTAGAAAGCTTTGAAAAACAGGATCACTCAAAAACCTTGATCTTTTTGTTTAAAAACAAAAAATACAAAATACTACACTATACTTCACAAACAAAATACTTCACCCAACAGGGAAAGTCCAACTCATTCTCATATTCCACTGTGTTCATATCCACTACATCTTCTGTCTACACTGAATATAGTTGAAAGCTGTCATTTTTGACTAAGGGTTACTGGATCTTTGTTTTTCATATTAGCATAATTTCTGCATTAAGGGTTAAGAAGATAACCTACGAATCAGAAATTTTCTTTTATCAGCAGTATGATCTTGGGTATTTTTACTAACTTCTTTGTATATTCGGTTCTGTATGTAAAATAGGAATAAACACGGTATCTCATACAGATATTATGAAGCTGATATGAGATAATGATGCTATAACAATGTGGAAAGAACACAGAAAATATGACATGTCCCCCATGTATCTGTATTAGAGTTTAAACAGGTGAGAGCACCAATGTCACGGAGCCTGAATCCACCTGTGCTTCATCAGCACAAAACCCGCTACTAAGCAATTCTACTGACTCAAGTTGAGGCCCCTCAGTCCCTATGATTCCCAACTCTGAGTGAATATCAGAATCACTGGACAAGACTTTCACAAGAACTAAGAACCACCCTGAAATCCCAACTCAGATACTGATTCAGTTCCCTTAAAGAATGGCCACAATAACTCTTTACAAGTTCTCCAGAGAGTTTCAACGTGCAGGTAGCGTTGAAAATTTATATCTAAATCAGGCCCCGGCCTGACTGTAACTGAGGCTTTTTGTGCATCTATATTGGCACTTTCCATTTTGAAAAGGTAGCTAAAAACATGTAAGAGCAACCTAGCGATACAGAAGGATAACTGTAAAGCTATAACTTGGAAGGAAAAAATTTTAAGACCAGAAATTCTTCCAAAAGTAGCACAAAACAGCAGCAGGATAGAGGAGATAGAGAAAAGAAGGGTTTCATGAATGAAAAATGTGGAAACAGGTGGCATTTATAGTGCTCCTTAAAATGTTCAATTCCCTTTACATACATGTCTATTACATATGATTGGACTTGATCTTTACAACAAATCAATGAAGCTTTATCATCTCCCACTTACATAAGAGGAAAATGAGGCAGAGGGAGCTTAAACTAATTAGCCAAGGTCAGGCCTTTAAACAGTGGCAGAATTGGGATCAGTCCAGAACTGATTCCAAACCCATTCATTAAACATCATGGCATCCTACCACCATGTTCAGGGGGAAAAAATCTTACCTGATGAAAGGCATAAACACAATTTTTATTACTGCTTATTTCTAAATTCAGAACAACTTCCCAATATTAAAAAAACTAACATCAGAGATTACATCTGAAGCCTGAGGGTATAGACAATATTTATTTTACTTTATCTGATAAAGTTCCTATAAAACATCTATTCATTTTTAAATAATGAAAAGTAACATTTAAAAAAAAGTACAACGGAATTTATAGTCCACATAATCCCTAATAATGTTACCTCCCCAAAATATTGAGACAACGAAAACAATTCTTTTTTAATAATATATTTACTGTAAGAGGTGTAACTTTCTCAATGTTCTTCTGTAGTAAAAGCATGTGGACATAAAGGAGGACCTACTCACCTGTACACTGGCCCCCGTTGGTTGGATCTCCATAATAACCTGGCATGCAGTCTTGACACTGCTTTCCTGTGGTGAGGTTTTTGCACTGTTCGCACACATTGTTATTGATGCAAGTGCTATGTCCATTACACTGGCAAGCTATAAAAAATGGCAAAATATATTAGAGATAGCTACTTAACAACATCAAGTATGACAGCTACCAAGACCAATTTTTTATGCTCAAAGTCTAAATACAGCAAAGTTGAAAGGGAAATTCTGAAGGTTTTCTTTTTTAATGTATAACGTATGTGATTCAAAATATAAATGCAGGATAATATACACATGCTCTATAAAATTGGGGGGATTAGCAACAAAGTGAAATATGAAACTTAGAGCTATGGAAGAAGACTGTTTTAACACATTAAAGGTTCGTGGGAATAGTATGTTTAAGTTACATTAACACAAGACTAAAAAGATAGTTTTGATATTGTTAAAATGCATCTTAATAATGTTTACGCATAATAACAAAGGACTGATAATTATAGAAAACGGTGTGGCAAGTGAGAAAAACAGCAACTTTTAAATTAATTTGCATAAATGTTTCTCTAGGAGAGAAAAAGTTCAAGCCTTAACTGAAATTCTATTTGAATATGAAATAAATCATCAGATATAAAGCATGTGATTTTGTTTATATCTTCATAATCTGACATTTAATATGCTATAATAGTAATTACAACAAAATCCATAAGTTTCGGATGAGATTGTAACTTTAGAACTTATTTGGGAAACAGTATTAACATAATTTGACAATTACTTGCCCAAACATCATCATCATTGTCACACGCACAATCATTTTCATCATTACAACTGATAGAAATGAAATGAGAGCTCTCACTTTAGCCAGGAAAGCCAATGTTGAGTTATTGCCAATGTTTGTGATTGGCATCTATTCTGATTGGTCAGTGTACATACTGCAAAAGCTTTAAAATAGTTTAAATAGCACCTTATTGCCATATAGTGTACCCGGTGGTGCATATAAATCACATCACTTAAACCTCACAAAAATTCTATGTGGGATGTACTGTTTTTAACATCACTTCTAAAATGAAAAAGCCTGGGTTAAGCTGCTATCCAAAGTCTTATGACTAATCAATGGCAGAAACAAGGCATAATCAGAAAGTAGGAATCAAAACACCAGACATTAAATACGAAACTTCCAGTATGTGAAAAACGTGAGAGGATAATCCCAAGAGACCAGCAGAAGGTCATCGATAAGTTACCATCGAAGGATGAAGGAGCGCACAGAAAAAGAGGACATGTACCTATATCTTACAGAATTATTCGGAAGCATACCTCTATTACAACATAATATAGAAATAGCACGAAGTCATTATGGAAAAATGTTAAATAATCTTCACTCTTTTTATGGAACTGTGAAAAATAATGTTTTCAAACTTTATATAATGAAACAACTAAGGAAATTTAATAACAAGTGAAAATGTTCATGATAAATTAAATGAAGTAAAGACACAAATACATTTAGAATGATCGTACATTTGTTTTTAAATGCAATAATAGTCCATGGAAAAGTTAATGATGTTTATCATCACTAAGAAAGATTTTTCTGCATCATCAACTTTCTACAATAAATTACTTCTATCATAAGAATCGACAATGTAAAGAACTAATATTTTTAACATTCTATCTCAAATTTGTTACCATTTTGAAGAAAAATATATTCTGTGACACCAGAATTAATTTCAGTGAATTTATTCACTCAAATAAAAACAAAAAGTTTAGTGAGTGCCCACTACATATAAAAAACATTACCTGAAAAACTCAGAATACAAAATGAGTTGCTATAAATGTTTTATGAAACATTCGGCCATATTTTTCAAGTGAAAAGCAAATACCTTAACTTTTAAATGGAGGGCAAAATGTAGCAAACATATCTAACACCCACTCACAGATGACCACTGAAATAGTAGGAAAACTTGCCAACAACAACAGAGATATGGATATTGGGATAGTCAAACAATGAAAACTAAAAGTAGTAACCTACAATACCTCTGGAAATTAAAAGAGGTCCTCTGGTATCATGCCACCTAACTGTCCCATTTTAAAAGTGAAAAGTTCTGAAGGCAGGTGGAGTTACAGAACAATCAAGAAGCATTTCCCTGTTCGCCTCCAGACAACTGGAAAGTGTGATGGAGGAAGCCCGCTGGGTCATGTAATGAAGATACCACAGAGAGAACTGCTAAAGTTTAAATCAAACTGCAGGCAAATGTTCTAACAACAAAAACAACGAAAGATGGTAATATCATAGCTTCTAATTAGCATGGTAGCAATGGCAGAAGAGAAAGCAAGTTATATGAAGCAGGTCCCAGGCACCATGACTGTATCAAACAGAGAAGAAAGGTTATACTAGTAAGTCTTGATTAGGTTTTATTCCTCAATAACATCAGGGTGGCAGACCAAGAAGTAATGTAACAAGGCATCTAATAATTCTTCCAGAACACATTGTTACTTGAAAGGTTTTAATAATAACCTGGATGTGAAGCACTAATAAAACTGAACATAACCCATTTAAACTATTTTGCCTAAATTTTAAACTAGTCTAGATAACTCTTCATCTAGAGATATACACAGACAAAACAAAATGAAAATAAAACATAAAGAAAAACTCAGCATTTGATATGCAAATGTAGTACACAGTTTACAAAAATGTGTGTTCTCTAAATCATGTCAAATATACTATCTGTTTGGCATTCTCAACAAAATTAAAATATTTATACACAGAAAATTAAAGCTAAGATTAACCCAAAATATTGTTCAACATATGGTCTACCTTAAAAGTAAAGGAAATTATTTGATGCTAGAAATAAAACAGGGATTCTAAACAAGAACATTAAAGAGGAATTTCAGTTAGTAAAGAATTTTACTAAAGGTGAGAGAAAAGCAAGAGCTAAACACACTTGCCATTTCGAACAGGATGTTTTCATATTTCCCTGCCACCGGTTTTGTACTGTTTTTAATAAACCAAAGCCATCTATAAAGTGGGGTAACAGGCAACTGAGTCGCCCTTGGCCCGATCTGTTGAAGGAACCCAAAAGCTCGGTTCCATTTTCGTCTCAAGGAAATATGGTCAGTCTAGCTATGAGACATAGATTTCAAAACCGATCAGGGCCGGAATATAATATCCCTGACATCTTCAAGGAAGGGAGTCAGATGAACCACAGTTGCAATATATGAGTCCTTCAAATGTAGACTCCATCTTAGAAAAAGGCAGTAAAGGACTCACAAGTTCAAAGAAGCAGTAAAGAACCTTAAGTTGATGACTTAGGTATGTCTATGAGAGAAAAGTCACTTTCGAGAACTGAAAAGTCTATTCCAGGCATATGTACTGGTGAAATACACACTGTTCATATGGTGAAGAAACCTCAACTTCAAATATTAATGCAAAATCTATTAGGTGAACAAGGAAATCTCAAACATCTTACAGCTGTTTACAAACATCTTACTGATATAAATAGCCCCTTGCTATAAGTTCACAAATCAAGTACATAAATATACCAAACAACAAAAACTGGGAAAGCTCTTCACTATAAAGGACTAGAGAATTTGAATTTTGGACTTTGAAACCACACAAAGTCTGTCGCAATTACTCATCTCTGCACTTTAATGCAAAAGCAGCAAAACACAATACACAGGTGCACCCTGGTGCATGACCAGTTAAGTCCACTGACTCTTACTGGAGCAATCCACAGATTCAGAGGAGCCAGGTTCACGACCTGGAGCCAGGGGAACCACCAAGATGAACAACTAAATAAAATAAACAAATGCTTCCTCCTCCTCTCCCTTCCTGCTTGCCCTCCTTCATTCCTACCTGCACCTTTTCTTTAAAATCAAATGAATATATATATATATATATATATATATGTATGTATGTATGTATACACACACACACACACAAATAATAAACAGACAAACAATAATAATGAACTAGATTTGGTCTGTAAACCTGTAGACCTTGGTGTGAAAATTTCTGACAGAAGGAAAATATTTACTGAATTAAATCTCATAATGAAAAATTACACAGCATCATAAGGGAGCCAGGTGAATAAGATCATGAGAACTGGCACCCCAAACACTGGTATAAAGGGAAAACAAGAAGACCACAAAAATATGCAAAATAATGAAACAAAAAGCAAGAAAATTATGCTTAAAAAGGTAAAGAAATGCATGATGAAAATCTCATCAAATGTGGAATATCAAAAAAGCAGGTATTATTAAAAAAACAGTGAAAAATATGGAGTAGAAATTTAAAGACACAACAGAGAATTTAGCAGTTGATTTTCATTAGCAGAAGAATTAAACTTGAAAAAGAATTAAAACCATGTTGAGAAAAAATAATGAAAAAAGTTAACAGATCCTCAGACAAATTTGGGATACCATTAAATATGCTAACATATGTCATGAGAAGGAAAGAATACACAAAAAATTCTATTATATTAGAAATATTATTATTTATGCAAGGATCAGTCAATCCAGTCAAAATCCCCAGACTGAAAGAGTAGATTCAAGACAACTCTGTACTATCTATAGGAGAAACACCTAAAAACACAAATAAATTGAAACTTAACAGATGAAAGAAGATACAGCATACAAACAGAGATCAAAGAGATGTTGACTTGACTACACGAATATTAGACTTTGAAAAATGCTGCTAAAAAGGGATACATATATATATATAAAAAGAGGGATATTTAATAATGACCAAAAGGACAATCCATCAAGAAGACAGACATATATGAATCTAATAGCAGACTCAAAAGACATGAAGCAAACGCTGACAGAATTTAAAATAGAAAAACAATTCAACAACAGTTAGAGACTCTGACACATAATTTTCAATAATAAATACAACTCTAAACCAATTGGACAAAACAGAAGCACCCACACATCAGCAGCAGGATAAACATGCTTCTTTAGTGTATATGAAAAACTCTTCAGGACAGACTATGTTTAAGACATAAAACAAACGGCAATGAATTTAAAAAACCGAAGTCGTATAAAGTATGTTTTCTTACTATAATGAAAATCAATAATAATAAAGCTGGAAAAATAGCACAACTCTATGAAAACTAAGCAAAATACTTTAAATAACAAGAAGGTCAAAGAATGAAGGATAAAGAAATTAAAATTTTCAGATGAATGAAATGAAAACATAACATACCGAATATTATGGGATACAGCCAAAATACTGTTCAGTAAAAACAAAAATGTAGATGTAAATGTAAATTCCTGTACTTAAAAAGACACAAGGTCTCAAATCTCAAATCACACCAAAACTTTCCACCTTAAGAAACTAAAAAGCAATCAGCAAACTAACCCAAATCAACCAAAAGAAAACAATGAAAATTTATGTGAAAAAGAATGCCATACAGAGTCAAAAAAATTAAGAAAATCGATAAACCCTACAGATCTCTAGAATGATCAACAAAAGTGAGAAAACTTTTAATGGAATGTCATAAAAATAAGAGAAGACATAAACTATTAAAACCAGGAATGAAAGAGGAAGACATACTACCGGCATTACAGGACAGAATAAAAAAAGATATCCAGAAGCATTATGGATCAATGTATGTCAATAAATTAGATAATTTAGCTGAACAGGAAGAGACTCTTAGGAGGACACCAACAAACTAAAAGTGAATCAAGGAAAATAATATAACTAGTTTATAAGGATAATCCCCAAAATTAATGGCAAATCATAGCACAGAATCATTGTCAAGTACCACTTTACACCTAACAGTATGGTAAAAATTAAAATGAAAGATAATATCCAGAGGGGGTGCAGATGTAGAACAATTAGAACATTCATACATTAATGGGGTGAAAAGTGGCTTTGGAAAAGAGTCTGGCATTTCCTCAAAAGGTCAAATACAGATTTACAATATAACTAAAAATTCCATTCTGAGGTATATACTAAAAAAAAATAAATTAAAACATATGTCCACACAAAAATGTATAGAAAACTTTTTAATCTAGGGCATATAAAGCATGTTTTTTAAAACATATTAAAGTAATAAAGGCAATATTCATTACAGAAAAAGGTAGAAATAATCAAAAGATTCATCAACCCATGAGTATATAAAGAGCGTGTGGCATGAAACTGAATATTCAACCATAAAAAGACTGATACATGCCATAACATGAATGAACCCCCAAAACATGCTAAGTGCAAGACTTCAGACACAAAAGGTCTTGCACTATAACTATATTTAAACGCAATGTCCAGAATTAACAAATCCAAAGAGAAAGAACGCTGATTGGTGGTTGTCAGGTACTGGGTTGAAAAAAGAATACGGAGTGACTGTTAAACAGAATGGGTTTTATTTTGGGGATAATTGAAATGTTCTAAAACTTTAAGATGGCGAAGTTGTACACCTACTGAATAGACTCCAAACCACTGAATTATTGACTTACTTTAAAATGTAGAAATGATGGTATATAAATTCTGAGCAAAGACACGAGGCATGCATACTCTGTTCTCTCTTGTGATTCTATTTGAAGAAAACCATGCATTAAAGCTCAGTCTATACTACTGGAGGATTATAAGCCAAATACAGCAGAGAAGGGTCATGTACTGAAGTCCCCTAGAAGAAACAAGTAGCTCAAAACAACAGACATGGGAGTGAAGAATTCTGAGTGTATCCAAAACCAGACAAGTTGCCAGGCAAGTTTGCCACATGGAAAAAAATCAGAAGACTGCAGAAAAACAGACTAGCTGATTCGCAAAAAGACAGTCATGAAAAAAACAGCTTTAAAACAGAGGGATTTGGTTGATACTTGAATAATGATAAATAATTTAAATAAGGTTTAAGAGCAAACTGAAACAACTAACAGAATTAGTGAATTGAAATAATGATCAAAGGAGAGACTAGGATATAAAAATACAGAGAAGAGAGTAAGAAAATCAGGGGCATAATGAAAAAGCCTTAGAGAAGTGACGCAAACTCCTAGAGAAATAAAGAACAGACTGAGATCATGAGATAAATGAAGTTTTTGAAGAGGAATGGCAGAAAGTTTTCCAAGAAATGATGAACAATATCAAGATACACAGTGAATGAATCATGCAATACACAATTACAATAAAAAGTAAAACTGATACTTAGCTGTATCATAATAAAATTACTGGCACCAAAAAATCTAATGGGAAAAAAACCTGTTCAAAAGTCTGAAGGAAAGAAAAGACATTTCTTTCAGAGAAACACATTAAAGTTGATAGTGGAATTCTTAAGAGAAATAGTGGAAACCAAAAAAAAATGGAATTACATCTTCAAACTATTAAAAGAATACGTCAACCTAGAATGCTCTCTTTCAAATATGAAAACACACATATACACAATAAAAACTTGACATATGAAAGCCAAGATAATTTATATCTACAATTGAGAAACACTTCATTTTTTAAAAAATCAGTATTTCAAAATGTTAAAGTTCATCAATACAGCAAAAGGACATTCAGATCAAGAAACAATGAGGAACACAGAAATGGACGGTACAGGAGAAAATTTTTAAAAATTTCTTATCATGATTCCTTTATAAGAAAAAATATCTGTTGAAACAAAACTTATAATGTATTGTGTGGCTAACAACATACAGAAGTAAAACACATGGCAATAATTACACAAAAGATGGGGAAGGAGTAAACGAATTTACACTATTGTCATATTCTTACCTTATACATGAAGGAGTATAATATTGATTCAAGGTAGACTGTGATAAGATAAAGATGACTATTACAATCACTACAGCAGTCACTAAAAAAAACACAAAAGAGGTATAGCTAAAAATCCAATAAAAGTAATGAAAGTGGACTTTAAAAACACTCAGTTAACCCAAAAAAGACAAAGAGGAACAAACAACGGAGAAAAGAATTAAAGGAATTTTTTTCTAATTCTTGATGGTTGACGTAAACTTAATAGTTATATTAAATCTAAATTGACTAAACACTCTGATAAAAGACAGACTGTCAAATTAGATTTAAAAAATAAAACAAGACCTACATGCTGTTTAAAAAGATTCATTGTAAATAAAAACACACAGAAGACTTCTACTTCTGACATGAAGGATTAATCACTCCAAGAATTGACCTTCAGTTGTAAACAAGGAAACTAAACATATGAAACAACTAGGAATCTTGCACACAGCAATCTGCAGAATGGTTCTCCTGAATCTCTGGCTGAATAATTAAATGAACACAATGTAAAACTCCATGAAGCCAGAGAAAGAACCACCAAGAAAACAATGTCAGACAATGACAGGCGCTCACAGAGGACTGGGAATAGCTGTATTTGCAGTACTCGGAGTGCAGAGACTCATAAAACTGGGAGCACTGCTGTAGAGAGGACACAGAGGGCACTGCCTTAGTGGTGATAACAACTTAGCAATGAACTTAAGGCTACTACATACAGGTTCTTAAAAACAGTTTTTAAAAGTATCATACAGGTCCCAAGTAACATAACTGCATGCCAGAAAAGCCGTTCAACAAAACATTAAAAGAAACAGAACAAAAATCAATAATAAACTATAAAAATTCACAATGTCCAGAAGACTGTCAAAAATAATCAAGCTAAAATATCAGATCCATAATCACGGCACACCCTGATGGAGTAAGGGTTAGGTCAGCCACTTCTAAAGTAGTACAGTCCACATACATCCCACAAAACTGGGTCCATGTACTGGGTCCACAAAAAACAACCAATATGACAACTGAAATAAATAAAGTGCTTCTTCTTCCTCTCTCACTACAGCGCTGGCAGAGGCAGAGCAAACAGAAGCCCCTGTGTTACTGGTAGGGATGTCAGACAATGCGACAACTGTCAAACCATCTTCCATTTCCCTTATACTCCATGCCAAATAAAATACAAACTTCTCCACACACAAAGTTGTATATGAACATTCAGAGAAGCATTCTTTGAAAAACTCAAGACTGAAAACATCCAAATATCCATCAAGTGATAAACGGATAAACAAAATATGGTATATACATATAACGCAGTAAACAGAAACGAAGTACTGCTGCAGGCTACACCATGCATCAGCCTTGAAAACATATGCGAAAGAATCTGTCACGAAAAGAGTACATATGATATGTTTCAATTTACATAAAATGTCAGAATAAGTACATTGATAAAGGTGTAAGATACAAGATTAGCGGATACCTAGGACTACTGAGAGTGGGTGGGGGGTTAATAGGCAATTCTTGTTATTAAGCATAAGGTTTCTTTGTGTAATGATAAAAAACAAGTTCAAAAAGTGATTGTGGTGATGACTGCACAGCTCTGAATGTACTGACAACCACTGAGGCATATATGTTAAGTGTGATATGCTGCATAGTGTGATGATTAGTTTGGAAGTCCAATGAAGCTGCTGAGTTATAGTACTCACTATTTAATCAGTATTGATGGCCTTCTCTTGAGAATACAGGCACCTGTATACACGATCAGATTTATGTCATATGGCACAGCTGACTTTGAATGAACTTATTAATAGATCCTTTCCTAGTGCTTCCAAACAAAAGCTCAACCCAACTGGCACCTTGATTTCAATCTCTGAGACCTGGAGCACAGAAGCCAACCAGTTCAAGCCCCAATATCTGACATATAACCTATGCCAATTTATATAGGTTATAAATATTTCTTAAGCCTCTAAATTTATAGCAATCTGTTTGACAGAAATAGAAAACTCTCCAAAATAAAGCAGTGAGAGAAAAACAAACTGGTATGGTGTCAGCTACAAAGTAAAAGTAGAAAATGGTGACCTTTAATATCTTTGGAAATAGAGGATACTTGTCATTTACAATTAAATTTCTACTATTCTAAAAGTTTGTTATTAGGTGAAAATGTTTAGGAATGGTATGTCCTTTTAGTGAATTCATTCTTTTTTTTTTAATAAAATGACTCTTTATCCCAGGCAATATTTTTGCTGAAATCTATTTACTGTTAATGTAGCCAATTAGTTTTCTATTGATTTGTATTAGTTTAGTATATTATTTTAAAAAATACTTGGATCAAATGAAAATGAAAATGACATACAGGATGCAACAAAAGCAGTAATAAGAGGGAAATTTATAGCAACACAATCCTATGTCAGAGAGCAAGAAGAATCACAAATAAACAACCTAAACCTTCACCTAAAGGAACTAGAAAAATAAGAAAAAAAGAAACCTAAATCCAATATGAGGAAGGAAATAAGAAAGTTTAGAGCAAAAATAAACAAAGTAGACATCAAAAAAGACTATCAAAAATATTAACTAAACCAAAAGCTGGTTTTTCAAAAGAATAAATAAAACAGACAGGCCACTAGACAGACACACCAAAAAAAAAAAAAAACCCCAAATCACAAACAGAATCAGAAATGAAAGAGGAATAATCACAACAGATACAGCAGAAATACAGAGGTTTATAAGAGAATACTGTAGAAAACTATATGGCAACAAATTGGGTAACCTAGAAAAAATGAACACATTCTTGGAAATGTACAACATTCAAAAAACAACCCAAAAAGAACTAGAAATCATGAACATATCAATCACAAGCAAGGAAATCAAGAGCAATTAAAACCTTTCTCAAAAATAGAAACCCTGGACCAGACAGTTTCACCAGTCAATTCTACAAACATTCAAAGAATATCAAAACCTATTAAACTGGTCTTAAACTGACCCAAAAATTTGAATATGGCAAACTTCTAAGCACTTTTTATGAAAACAGTGTTATGCAGATTCCAAATCTGTAGATAGACAGCACCAAAAATTCTCAACAAAATACTAGTAATCCAAATTCAACAACGTATTAAATGGGATTCATTCGAGGGATGCAACAATGGTTCAATATGCAAATCAATAAGCATGATATACATTACATCAATGAAAAAAAAAGGATGAAACCACATGGTCATCTCAACAGATGCAGAAAAAGCATTTAACAAAGATTCAAGACCCTTTTATGTTAAAATCCCTGTAAAAATAGGTGCAGAAGGAATGTAATTCAACATAATGAAGGCTAAATATGACGAGCCCACAGCCAACATTATATTGAAAGGGAAAAAATTGAAAGCTTTTCCTCTAAGATCAGGAACAAGGCAAGGATGTCCATTCTCACCATTACAATTTAACACAGTGTTGGAGGTCCTGGCCAATGCAATTAGACAAGAAAAGGATACAAAAGGTCTCCAAACAGGAAAGGAAGAGAAACTATCATATTCACGAATGACACGATAATATACACAGAGAACCCCAAAGACTCAAGTAAAAAGCTACCAGAAATAATAATACACTAAAGTGGCAGGCTACCAAATTAATATTAAAAAATCTGTCACATTTCTTATGCCAACAATGAAAAAATAAAGAGACCAAATAAAAGAATACCATTTACAACTGCATCAAAAAAAAAAAAAAAAAAAAGTATCTTGGAACAAACTTAACCAAAGAAGTAAAGTGGCATTAGGTCTATGCCATGAGAACTATAGGACATTGCTAAAAGAAACAGAATACGACATAAAGAAATGGAAAGCTAGCCTATGCTCAGAGACTGGAAAAATTACCATAATCAAAATGGTCATACTGCCAAAGGCAATATAAAGAGTCAATGCTATTCCCATCAATATTCCAAAGACATTCTTCACAGACATAGAACAAAAAATCATGAAATTTATTTGGAACAACAAACAACTCAGGATAGAAAAAAATACTCTTCAGGAAAAAAAAACAACAATGGAGGAGTCACGCTCCCTGACTTCAAACTCTAGCACAAAGCAATAATTAAAACTGCACTGCAGTAGAATAAAAATAGAAATACAGATCAATGGAACAGAACTGAAAGTCCAGAAATAAGCCCACATATATATATGGACATGTACTTTTTGACAAAGAAGCCAAAGACTTACAAATGGGATGAGGATAGTGTCTTCAATAAAAGATGCTGGGAGAACTGGACAGCCACATACAAAAGATTGAAACTAGATGATTACCTAACACCGTACACAAAAATTAACTCAAAATGGATAGAAGACTTCGATGTAAGACCAGCAACTATAAAATACATAGAAGAAAATAAAGGCAAAATATTATTCAACAGAAGACTAAGAAACACCTTTGGGAACTTGACTCCCATGGCAAGGCACATAAAATCCAAAATAAACAAAAGGGATTATACATCAAATTAAAAAGCTTCTACACAGCAAAAGACACTAGCATAAAAACAAAAAAGCGCCCAATTGAATGGGAAAAGATATTTGCTCATCGCACCTCAGACAAGGTGTTACTATCTAAATATACAAAGAACTTATAAAATTGGACAACAGAAAAACAAGCAATCCAATCAAAAGATAGGATGATGACCTTAATAGACATCCCTCTAAGGATGACATACAAATAGCCAACAGGTTAATGATAAAAAGATCTACTTTTCTAATCATCAGGGAAATGCAAATCAGAACAACAATGAGATATCACCTCACATCAGTAAGAATGCCTATCATTCAAAAAAGAGGAAACAATATGTGCTGGAGAGGATGTGGAGAAAAGGTTACTCTAATTTACTCTTTGTGAGACTGTAAAATGGTGCAACAATTCTGGAAAACAGTTTGAAGATTCCTCAAAGAATTGAGAATAGAAATTCCATATAATTCAGATTTTCCCCTACTGAGTATTTACCCTAAAAACACAAAAACACTTACCTGAAAAGATATATGCACCCCCATGCTCAATGCAGTATTTTCACAATAGCCAAGAGCTGAAAACTGCCTACATGTTCATCAGTAGGTGAGTGGATAAAGAAGATGTGATATATATATACATATATATATATGTATATATATATGTATATATATATACAATGAAATACTATGAGGCCATAAAAAAGGAAGAAACCCTGCCATGTGGAGCACCATGGATGGACTTGAAGAAAATTATGTTTAGTGGGATAACCAGAAGGAGAAAGACAGACATCAAATGATATCACTCATATGATGTATATAGAGATAGAAAACAAATGAATGAAATAAGTTCAACAAAACTAAACTTTAAAAAACTGGGGAGGAGAAAACCAATACAAACAACAATGGACTCTTAAATGGTGGGGGACAAAAGGCAAAGTAAAGGGTACCAAAGCAATGGGGGGATGGGGGTAAAGGGGATTAATTGTAAATGAAGGGGGAAAAAGGAAATATTGGTAAACCTATTTTGTTACATGCAAACGTAAATTCACTATTACATATACCTCAAAGCAAGTTAATGTTAAAATGCAGTATCCCTTCAATAAAAATGAAAAAATTAATTCTTCTTTCCTTAACTCCTTTTCCTTTCTTTCTTTTCTTCCTTCAGTCTTTCTTACATTCCTTCTAACCTTCCTTTCCTTTCTTTCCCTTTCATTCCTTCCTTTCTCCCAGCCCCAGCCCCAGCATCCTCTTCTTTCTTGTTTTCAACCTTTTAAAAATATAAAAGCATTCTTATTACAGGTCATACAAGAAAGTACAGGCTAAATTTGGCCACAAACTATAGTGTATCAACCACTTGATTAGACTTAGAATACTAGACTCACAGGGCTCACATTTGTTCAGCTTTACAAGTATTTCCTAACAGTTTTCCAAAGTGTTTATACCATTTGGGCAAAGCAGTATGTGAGATGTCCACTTGTCCCACATCCTTGCTAATACACATTACTTTTCATTTTAAACATTCTTGTAGGTCACTAGTGGTATCATTGTATGTCTTCAATTTCCTTTCCTGCATGAATGAAAACACTAAAACACATTTGCGGATATTTATTGGCTTTTGAATATTCTCTTTTGTGATGCCTCTTCAATTTTCTTGCCCTTTTTTAATCTGTGTTGTCTGCCTGTGTATTACTGTTACAATAGATATGAATTATCAGTAAGATGTTTTGTTGGATGCATGTATTGTAAATAACTTCTCTAATTCTGTGGCTTTGTTCACTTTGAAATTTTTTTATGAATAGAATTTATTAAACTTTATAGTAAAATCTATCATATTTTCCAAAATGGTTGGTTAATCTTTTCTGTCCTGTGAAAGTCATTGTCTACCCAGAATCCATACTGCTTTAACTTTCACACAACCTATCAGGAATTAATTTTTACATAATATGAAGTGGGGCTCTAGATATAATTTTTTAAATATCCAGTTCAGTCAGCATCATTTATTGAAAAGATCATTCTTTTTCCCACAGTACTGGCATGAATACAGTAATCACAGATACATGGGACTGTTTAAATAATTTCTATTATCTTTCACTGGTTTATTTGTCGAGTCATATACCAATTTCACATTGCCTTAATTACAATCAAGTTATCATGTATCAGAAGAGATCACAGACATATATTTTACTACTTGCTTTCTGAATGCTTGATGGTAAATTAGCCACAGAACACCGGAGGTCATCTTTAATCAAAAACACTGATTTTCCTCATGTCACAGTGATGTTCCCTGCTTGATTCCTAAAAATACTGTACTTGGGATCCATATCCTTGGGTACTGAAATACTCGCTTAAACACAATTTCAGTTGCATATTAAGAACTTGGAAAATCATGTGCACTCTTTTACTTCTCAGATAATAAGATTTTCTCCAAATTTAATCCAAATAATATATATAATACATAACATACAATATCTATAGTATGTAATACTATGTATATATGTATTATATATATAATACATATATACAGTCATCCCTTGCTATATCGCGATTCACCTATCGTGGTTTCATTGTATCGCGGGTTTTTTAAAAAACATATACCTAATTCTGTATCGCAGAATTTTTGCTATACCGCGGGATTTTCGCTATATCGCGGGATTTTCGCTATATCGCGGGATTTTCGGTATACGTATACTTCACTAGTGAGTACCCACGTATTTATTTGTTAAAATTATGTAGGTTTAAGAGTGTAGAAAGTGTTTATGAGTGTGAGAAAAGTTAATAAGAGTGTGGGAAAGGTTTATAAAGCCTTAGAATATATATAAATAATAAAATAAATTATAACACCACTACTTCAAGGATCCTCACCTATGGGGGGGGGCGCGGGGGGGGTCTCTGGAATATAATCCCCGCGATAGGTGAAGGATGACTATATACACACGTATACACACACACATATAACAAAAACTGACTTGGACAAGATGGCACTAATGTGTAAATATCACCATTTCATGTCAATATTTTTAAACATTTCCTCTCCCTTTTTCTATTTTCTCTTTCTGAAACTTCATTAGGTATATGTGGAACTTATTCTACCTTCGTCTCTTTTTCTTAGTAAGTATTATCTTACCTCTTCTATCTCTTTTTCCCTGTATTTTGGAGTATTTCTTCAGTTACAGCTTCCACTCGTTAACGATCTTCAACCATACGTCTACATATGTAATTAAGGCATCCACTGAGCTTCTAATTTCAGTGTCTATACATTTCACTTCTAGAAGTTTCTTTTGACTATTCTCTCTAAACTATAATGTCTGTTAAAGGGAAACTTTTATATTGAAATAATTTTATATTTACAGGAGAAATTCAACAATAGTACAGAGAATTTTGTGTACGCTTCCTCCAGATTCCCCACATATCAACATCTTACACATTCATGGTACATTTATCAAAATTAAGAAATTAGCATTGCACAAATACTATTGACTAACTATAGCAAAACTATTTCACCAGTTTTGCCACAAAATCTCCTTATTCTGCTATTCAGTTACTAAGATATAGTGAATTTAGTTGTTAGGTCTCTTCAGCTTCTTATAACCATTACGATATTAGTCTTACTTTCTCTTTCATGACTTTGGCTGTTTTGAAAAACACTGATAATGTACTTTGTAGAATGTCCCTCAATCTGTGTTTGTCTGATGTTTTCTTATGACTCAATTACAGATTATAAAATTTAAGAATACCACATTATGTCAGGGAGCAAATGATAATAGAACTAATTAACTGGTGGAGTTAACCTTCATCTTTTGCATAAGGTAATGTCTAGATAACTTCTCCACTATAAAGTCATGTTTTCTGCTTCTATATTCTCTTCAACATATTCAAACCCTCGAGTAGGACTCCAAAGTAGAGATATTAAGTTCCACCTCCGACTGGACAGTGTCATAGAATCGCAGGCATATATTGAAACTACGATAGTAACTGATATTTTGATGGCGGTATTTTGAGGATATACAAATATCCTGCTTTTCTTCAATGTCTGACACACTAACTTGAACATCCTTAAGTTGGTTATTCCAATGGCAAATTATTACTGTCAGATCCTCATTTCTTCTACATTCATTTGAAGATTCTCACGCATTTATTTTACCTTGAATCATTAACATTAGTAAAGAATTATGGATATATGCATTGTTCTTTGAATTGCAAAGCAGCAATGCAATACAATCTTTTTCTTTTTCCCCACATTTGAACCACTGAGAACGCTTTCCGGTTGACTCTGTGTTCTCTGACATGACTCCATTCCATCTTTTTCACACTTTCTCACTTTCTAACACCAAAAATTGCTCCAGGTTACCTTCTGTTTTCCCTTCCCCTGCCGTGGAATCAGCCAATTCTCCAAGGAGCCCTGGCTCCTTTCAGTGGAGAAGAGCACTTGGAACCACGATGTGACGCTCCTCACTAGGGGTCCTCTCAGGGACAGAAACAGGAAACACACATGTGCACGCAAACAAGTGTACATTAAGTTAATTATGTATAGTACATACATATTTAATATGTGCCTGTTAAAATAAACATGAACTCATGCTGTTATTTCTGACCCTGATCCAACATCATGTTAGGCTGGCCCAGGGACAAAAGCAGCAGCGGCCATGCCCGGGAAAACGGCAGCCAAGCCCGGGAAAAAGGTGGCTGACATCAGAATAAGGGATGCAACCCCCACACCTGGATTCACAGGGCCAATCCCCAATCGCGACGTAGGAAGCCCGCAAAATTCCTTTGCTTAAAGAGAGCGCTCCCCTTTGTTCAAGCGCGACTTCCCCAGCCCGCAACTTGCCCAGCCCTTGTTCTGCGGACTTGGGAACCTCGCCCGGGTGTGCAAACCCCAATAAAGCCCTGGCTATTCGACTTTTTGTCTAATTGACTTTTTCTCCTCATGGAGCCCAGAAAAACCTTACACATCACAGGTTTCGGTGTAGCCTTTCACTCCTTGCTATTTTTCAACATCTTTCTCTGACAGTGGGAAAGCTGGCTCATATTAAACACAATTTATTTACTTTCTTGTTCAAATCTACTGAGCAAATGAAGCACTGTCAGGGTTGTCAAACTATCTAACGTGAAAAATAAACCTACTACCTAGAATACAGTGTTCATGTGCAGTTTTTTCTTCTTTAGCCTAGAGTATCCAGCAAAAATACTGTTGTCCTAAGTTAGTCATGTCAGTTCCTTTTTTTTTTTTTTTTTTTTAATAATGTCAATGGCATTTGCAATACAGACAAATTCACGTGTCACAATTTGCAATCCATCCTGCTACTCCCTGAAATCCTGGTAGGTCTTTTAAAAAAAAAAAACTTGTATTCAAGGAAGTTCATTCTTTGTGATGTATAAATGTTGACTAATGCAGCAAGATCTCATTTAATATGGGTGTTGGCTCTTGGAAACTGGAATTTTCAGTGAAATAACAATGAAATTAACATACTTTTTACAGGTCTGATTTCATTCAAACTTGTTTTGTTAGACAGCTGATTAACTGTATCACAAAGAACAGTTCCATAAGCCCGAAAATGTCCCTGGTGAGGCCCCCTTGAAAGTCAATCCCTACCTTTACTGTCCTGGCAAATAACTGATCTGCCTGCTATCTCCATGGCATGGACTGTTTGAGATTGTTTCATAAATGAAAACAATTCAACATGCAGCCTTTGCCTCTGGCTTCTTTCACTAAGCAAAATACATTCAAGATTCAACCATGTAAATTGATAGTTCCCTTTTCATTTTTTTATATTTCAAAGTCTACAGAACAGGCCTAGTTGTACCAGTGTCAAGGTTGGTTTCAGTGCAGCACAAGCCAGCTTAAAAATCTTCATATTATTCACTTTTTCCTCTTCTTTTGGAAACTCTCTCCATTCCCTCCACTGTACTTCCTAGGTTCATCTCCCAAATAAAAACCTCATTTGAGTCTACATGCACATTGTTAACCTCTTCTGGAACACTCTCCAAATATCCCAGATTCACTCCCTCTTCCACGTCAGGTATTTATTAATTGTACTTAACAGTGAGGTCTTCTCTTCCACCCTATTTTAATTGACAAGTCATCCCCCTCCTTTGCTTTATGTACTTAATAGAACATAGCACCGTCTAACTTAATGTGTACAACTAGTTTTATTAATTTCAATTAGAATACAGCCTCCATGAATGCAGTGATTTTAGTCTACTCTTAAAATTATTGTCTCTATCACCTAAGACACCCCTGAACATACAGTGGGCACTCAAAAAGAATATATTGAATAAAGTAATTTTTCAAAAAAGTTGATTTTAGTCAGTATAGAAAAAGACTTCCTATGAAAATAACTACAAACTCTAATAACTTTTCAGAACTGAATGGAAGTAAATGTCAATGGCAGCTTTCAAAATGAGAACTGCTGACTCCATCATCGAAACCATAGAGAACATTCCTCTGCCCAGTGTGAGGTTTGACTGGATCCTCTGAGTTGCCTTTGAGTTCTAAGATACTAAATACTAAGAACAATTAAAAAACTATACTATTGGTTAGACAAATTATGTGAAATCAGTATTTTTCACTACTAACAGTTCACAAGAAAGCAAATCTAATAATTATGGGTCATGCATCTGATTAGTCTACTTAACAATTCCAAACAGATTACCATCTATACAAGAGAGTGAGATTTGCAGAAGAATATTTTTATCTTTAAAATTTGAGTCTCACTTTTATTTCATTCTAATTCATTATTAAAATAAAGGAAAAGCACTTCTTAGTTTACTTAGCAGAAACCGAAGTTGTTCTCATCACATTTTCATTACCTGGACACTGGATAAAGGACCACTCGTAGTTCTTTTCTTTAGGACAAAGACTGGTGTCATGAAACATCTCATTACTGTGCATCCCAACAAGCTTCATTGGCCCCCGTGAGGACCCTTCAATGCAGTGTCCTCTTCCAGTATTGCTAGGGTCACTGCACCAGCCACACCCAGGTTGTTCCAAACACTGTCCACAGGTTCTCAATCCAGAACAATTTTGAGCTGAATGACAGGAACATTTACAAATGTTACACAACTTTATAGTCAAATAGAATTAAAAGCTAATGAAAAACATAAATATTATCTAAAAAAAGAAAATGAAAGTCACCTAATAAACATTTTTGCAAAAATCCTTAAGAGACAGCAATTAAACAAAATTTTTGCAAAAATCCTTAAAAGACAGCAATTAAACAAAATGTACATCATGAACAAAGAGGAGATAAATGGAATGACTTGAAGGTAAAAAATAGTGTGATACCCATGACACGAAGAAAAAGGTGGTTAATACTTATAAGACTCCTGAGAACTCTGCCAATATTAGGGCCTCTGGGGAGCTGATCCAGGGGTCCACAGACCATATTTATCATTGTCTGCGACCTGAAGCCATATTACCTGTTTTACTGTGCTGAATGAGAGCCCTCAATGAAAACAATCTACATCTTCCTGTGAATATCCACTTCTGGAGATAACTGAGCCCATGTGGTCTGTCTCTCGTGGACAATGCCTTTTCCAATGACTCACAATACTAGCACGTGGCTACTATGTGATGAGTTAACTGCCAAAGGGACAAATGGAGTTAGAACGGGAACTAGATACCCTGCCTCAATGGCAGACACGAGCAGCACAGGCTCTGTCTGTTAGGTTACAGATGATCACTCCAAGATTCACTGGATGAAGCTCAATGTCTTTGTTCCATTAAACCATGAACCCCAGAGTCTATGAATGTTGTGATGCTTTTTTAAGAAAGAACATATTAAAGTCTGCCATCATATTCACAGCAGTTGCTATGTGTAATTTAAAATTTGTCACTCACAGAGTATCCCATATTAGACTGGGACTTGCTCTAATTCTTTTCAAATGGTAGTTTGCTATACAAAACATGTCTTGAAACTATTTATAAAAAATAGTGATGGGGTGTGTTGAATATATCTAAGAAATATATCTAAGAACCTATGCATAGGAAATTATTTTAATGCATAGAATAATTACAACGATGAAAAATTAATTTTAAAAAAGTGATACAGGTTTCAGGCACCAAGACTGAAGTCTTCTAGTCACGTGCTAGAAATCCCAAGAGAAGAAACCAAGGTTGATTGCTGGCAGACTCAACCCATTGTGATAATTACTTAAGTGCCACTCACTGCCTCAGTATTACTGGAAGCAAAATGCTCCTCAGATTCCTACGAACAGTAAGGCACAACCTCTTTATGTACATGAAGAGCTCTACACAGTGCACTGTGCAGGGAGGGATAATGGAATACAGAACTAAAGAACTGATCAATTACAATATGATTTGTTGTGAATTTCTTGAGTACAAAGAATTTCAAAGGTTGGAAATAAAAAGGTCTAGAATGAGTACTATTTATCACATTTCTTTAATAATAAAATTTTAAAGAATATATATTCTTGGAGTCACTGAACAGAAGTAACTAAACCCTGTAGATAATTCATTGATATGAGGGTGCTTTCTTTTGAAATTTTCAGCAATACATAATGGAATTTATATTTCATTCAAAAGAGTCTCAGATACCAGAACATTTCATATATTAACACACTTCACCTTAGTTTTCTTGCTTTGAAATATTTTTCATATCTATGATTATAGTTAGTCAAAGTATTGATAATTGGGTTATTCTAACTGCCTTCAAAACTACATTGGGTTGCAATGAAATCAGTGGTAAGTAATGGAAAATATCAAATTATCTTGGCATTCCAATTGTTTACAATCATGTAATGAATTAAAATAAATTTTTGCTGGGCATCATTCAGAATAAATCTAATTTTATATTTACAGCTGTTAGGCTGGCCCGCATATCTCCAAGAAAAATAAATTTCATTTTTAAAACTATCTTTTTAAGGAAAGATAACCAATATAATGTCTTTTAGAAGTACTATGCACAAATTAAGTCTAAATTATCCCTAAAGAAAATATTCCTGCTAATGCTTTTCAAACAGCTGAGGAAATCTTAAAGAACTCTTAAGTTTCTTAAATTGACTGAATGACAAATTATTAATCATTTAGTTCTATTTTTCTACTCAATTTTAGTCTTTAATAACAAACTACAAAATCTCATGTCCAGAGCAACATTCTATTTTTTTTTTAATTTTTATTTTAGATATAAAGCTAGTATATAAGGTAATGGTTTTGTTTTTGCTCAAGAATAAAAAGTAACATGCATTGCTGAAAGATTAAAGGAAATTTTATTCTTTAGTATTTACTGATGATTCAAAAACTGACACTATTGTTTTTTTTTTCTTACAGAAACAGTACTATACGAATGACTCTATAGGCTGTGCTAGATTTCTCAGTCTTGGACAGTATAGAGTTTACTGCATGAACTACAAGTAATTAGAGCAATTGTTTTTATTTTTAGTGTTTTGGGGAGATTAAGTTGCCAAATATTTGAAATTTAAAAAGAACAGGTAAATAATTGAAAAATCAATCAGTAAGAAACTATGTCATCAATTGATTACTGGAGACATTCAGTTTCCAGTCCAGCCTGTAAAAAGCTTTGAAGTCACTTCATTCTAACAAAAGTAATAAACTGAACAAATTGAAAACGTCCTAGATCCATCAGAAAAGTGCGGTAAAAGGGCAAACAAACCACTGCATCCCAAACGGGACAGACAGACGGGAGGATGGAGAGAATCACAACTTACAAAATAGAAACCTCTGTAGGAAGCTGTGCCAGGAAGAGAAATCCTGAACTACAACTGGTGAATTGCTACAGGATCAATGTGGATGACTGAGAATTAAAATCTGCAAGGGTACCTACCTGTTATGCAGCCCCACACTTTGAATTTTACCTGCAGGAATATACCCAGTCTTTATAGTCTATATGGAAGAAAAACCTCTTATGCTTACAGCAATCATTTTGAAACACACCAGAGCATTCTGCTTTTCTCCACGAAGTCTGGAGAAACTATTTAACAGACACTAAACTGCTGGGGACTTATCAGAACCTATCTGACCTGGTTAAAGGGAAATGCCCAACTCTAGCCTGCTCTAGATTTGCATGTGAGGAAAGGAAATGCATCATTCCAGCTGCTCTAGCAATCCTATGCCACCACCTGAGAGAGACAAAAGGACTGAAAAACACTAGATAAGGTCACAGTATGGGCGCACAGTCTCCTGTACGCCTAGTTTCTAGGACTATAGAACACTCCCCCTCTCCCTAGACCTTACCTCTAATTCCTATGACCCATCTGGATTTGTTTCTTTTACTTAGTACATCCTATCTACACTGAAGAAAAAATTACAAAGTATATCAAAATACTCAAGTGGAAGAGACAAGAGCAAATATCATATCAGACGTGGCAGGAATGATGGAAATAACAAGCTAGGACTTTAAGACAACTAAATGAACAAAGCAGCCCACATGAAAGAACAGATGAACTATGCAAGCAAAACTATAAAGGTAGAAGGTAACATGCAAGAAAATCCACAGGGCCATGGGTCTGGTAATGATGTTTTTTTTCTTTTTTTTTTAGTTATAACACCAAAGGCAAAATGCAGAAAAGAAAGAAGTGATAATCTAGACTTGACTAAAATTAACAATTTCTTCTTTGTGAAAGACTCTCAAGAAAATGGGAACAAAAGCTACAAACTGGAAGATAATATTTGCAAAAGATATAACTGATAAAAAATATTATCCAAAATGCAAAGAACACATAACACTCAATAATAAGCAGTATTTTAAGTATTCAAAAGACCTGAAAAAAAATCACCAAAGAAAATATTCAGACGGCAAGAACGAAAAAATGTTCCATATTATACATCAGATTAAAACAATAATAAGATCCATCTACACATCGGCTGGAAAGGTCAAAACCCAGAACTTACATCACCAAATGCCTGCAAGTATGTAAAACAATAGACACACTCAGTCATTGCTGGCGACATGCAAAATGGCAGAGGCACTTTCTAAGACAATTTGGCAATTTCTTACAAAACTATCATACTTTGACTATGCAATCCAGCAATCGTGCCTTCGTATTTAGACCCAAATGAACTGAAAAGTACGTTTTCACACAGAAACCTGCCCAAGAGCCACCACAATCTGAAGTGTACAAGACTCCTTTAGTAGATGAGTCAAACTGTGATTCATTCAGACAAATACATATCTAAAAATAAATAAGCTATCAAGTCATGAAAGTCATAGAGGAAACTTAAATCGTATTACTAAATAAAAAAAAATGTTAATCTGAGAAAGCTATATACTGTGGGATTCTCCATATATAACATTCTGGAAAAGGCAAAAATAATGGTGACAATAAAAACATCAGAGGTTGAAAGGAATTAAGGGGAAAGAAAGGATGAACAAGCAGAACACAGAGGATTTCAGAGGCAGGGAAACTACTGCGTATGGGATTATAAAATGAAATGCCTTTATATATTTGTCAAACGCCATAGAAGGTACACACCACGAATGCACCTAATGTAAACTATGGGCTTTGGCAATAATTACGTGTCACTACAGGTACATCGATTGTAGCAAAGGTGCCCCTCTCTGTATTTTCCTCTCAATATTTCCAAAAATACAAACTACTCTTAAAAAAACTTTAATTATTTTTCAATTTTCCCTTTCTAATTGCCAAGAAAAATATTTAAACTGATCATGTACATAAACCTCTAAAATACTGACTCTCTCTCTCTCTCTCTCTCTCTCTATATATATATATATGAGATGCAGTCTATATGTTCATGTTTCTCACTATTCTTTTAATATTATATCAGTTTTACCACATTTTTACTTGAATTTTCATCTATTATTGTTTTAAATAATCTCCTTGGAATTCAAATTTCAAAACAGAATATTCAACTACTTAAAACATATTAATTATTAACACAGTCATTAACAAAGCTTTCTCAGAAATCATTAGGCAACATTTCTTTTAAAAAAAATTTTTTTCAATTTGTGGATTTTAAATGTGAATATCACAATGTTATCACTAGAAAATACTGGAAATAGTACAAAATCCACATTTGTTTCTCATTTGCAAAGAAAAATTTCCTTCAAGCTCCATTTACTAGAAAACCTCAAATGATCAATGTTACTTCTAAGAGCAACATAAAGCTTAGATGATTTCTAACAGTTTTATTGATAATTATAACTTTCTCAAAGATTCACAACTGTCAAACATTTAATACGAAAGCAGACACATGAACTAGAACATAATAATGTAAATCTATTACATATAAATCACACATACATTAAATTAAAGACAGAAACATGACAAACTCATTGCCTAGAAGCTGACATCTCCCAGACAGCAGCACTCAGCTGCTTTTAGCACCTGGATTCTAGAGCGGGATGCTGTCTTCATTCCTGGCCTGTATTTCATTTCCTGGTCTTTCCTCACGGCTTAATAGATTAAGCAGATCGGTTAAAAACATGGAAAAGTATCAGACATAATTCTTTGACCAAGTACAATATCCCTCCCCTGACAAGGATGCACAGGACATATGATTTGAAAAGCCGTGGAACGAAAGTAAGTATTACTGACATCATCAGCACAAATGAGTTACGTATGAGGAAGGCAAGCACTTACGACAGTCAGTGAAAGAAAAGACCTAGGGAGAAGAAAAATCCAGTGGACCAAACTAACTGGATGGTTCAAGGAACAAACTGTCGAAATAAAAAAGAGCCTCTAAAACAATCAAAGAAACAAAGCAAGAGATCAAAACTAAAAGACACAAAAGCAGACCTGAAGAACTGACCTATGCACCCTAACAGCACCAGCAGTAGTTACCCTTATTCAGCTGACCACGAGTAAAACTACCCATGTTTAAGTAGTTAATCTTATCTAATCTACCATCTCAAAGAATACAGTTTACAAAATTTATAGTAGAAGTGCAAGGTCTCAAAAATTCACTTTAAAAAGCTGAAAAGTTTCAAGTAAAAGCCATAAAAAAGCAAAATCACCGGACTCTTAACAAAGATAAGGAAAGTACAAATGAAGTTAAGAGATACTGAGCGATCTCTAGAAATTCCAACAACCATTTCATATTGCCAAGAAACGAAAGTGGAAGAAAACAAAAAATTTAAAACATTAAAGAACGTATTTAGCAACTGAAGAAAAAACTACTCTTCCCATTAAAATAGTCACTGAGAAGCAATTAAATACAATTAATTACTAATTACTAGGAAACTGAATTGCAAGAAATTTTAAAAATTTGAATGACTATAGCTTTCACAGTCTCCCAAGTAGGGAGTTGTATGTGGTCTCAAATTCCTCCAAGGCTGCAATAGTTGTATATTATGCAATTCCACCGACAGCAGAAACCTGGTACAATTGTATTTGCGAGAAAGGCCACTCAAAACCACACAGTACCCAGTGTCACAGACTCAGTCTGTTCATACTACAGTCCTTGTAAAACAAAGATCCTCCAGGGACAGAAGCTTCTCCTGCACTCTCAGCAAGCTCAGTGCTGCCCTAGGGACATGGTTCTCCATGTGCTGCTCCACACTCGGTACTGGCAGTAGAGTCCACTGCTGGTGTGATACTCTTGTCAAAAGTGCCTTAACTTGAACCTAATCACAAGGAATCAATATGATGAATCCATACTGGGAAACTTGCAAAACATGGACAGTCTTAACAAACACTAGAAAGACCTGGGAAATGTTCTGGATGAAAAAACACCAGAGCAGCACAACAAAGCAACAAGCGACTCTTTAAGGGGGCATTTTCGTGACCTGTTATGCTGCCGCAACATACAGTGGGGAGTTGGGTGCAGGGCGGGAGGGGACGAGAAGCACACATCTTAACACGTAGGGGGCGTACCTGTAGGAATTCAAAATGATGGTGACATACAGAAGAGGGGCTCGGAGCATTAATAGGCTCTAAAACTAGCTGCCACAATATTTTCTCTCTTTTTCTTTAAAAAGCCCTTCAATACTGCATCCCTTTTGCATCATAAAAAAGTGATTTACGTTGCTGTGAAATGGAAAGTCACTCGATGTACTCACGAGAGCAGGTGGCAGTTTGCCACTCCAGACACTGCCCATACGGAAAGGAGATTATGTAAGCGTTAGAGTCGACACATCGCTTCGTGCTGCCGCACCACATACACTCCATGCCGCTGCTCGTGCAGTTGGAGCACGAGCTCCTGAGAGAGCACGGTTTTTTGCACGGCCTTGCATTTTGATTTGGACTAACTAGAATAAATCAACAAATACAATTATTGACTTGCTTCCTACAATTTGCGGTTTAGGTAGGCACTGTTTCAATTAAGCCAAATGTGAGATAAAAATTATAGCATAAATTACATGATAAGGCAAATAAAAGGTAATATATAGGTCAAAAATTATTACAGTTAATATCAAATTTGAAAATTATAGTTTCTTGGGAAACTTTAATCTTTTATACAGTATATCACTGTGTATAATTTAAATTATAAGTATCAATATAATATACGATCTAGTTTTACTATTTATTGATTAAACATTATACACTATCACTACTTTTATAGCCCCAATTTTTGACATAAACATCCACAGACGATCAATTCAAATTCAGTCAATGGACATGTCTCTGATATAAACAAACAGTAAAAACAAAAAATTTACTACAAAATATTCATATAAAATACAACTTTTTAAAAACTGACAGGGGTAAGCAGAAATTGGAACTCAGTAGTTAATATAAATGCAAAGTGGTATAGTTGCTACTGAAAACAGTAGAGCAATTCCTCAGAAAAAAAATTAGACATAGTTATCACCATATGATACAGTAATTCCACTTATCGCTATAAGCCCTAAAGACATGAAAGCAGAACTAGAAGTAATATCTATACACCCATTTTTCAAATCAAATAGGTGGAAACAACTCAAGTATCCATCAATGGATGGACAGATATACATACAATGGACACTTATTTAGTCTTAGAAGTACATTCTGACATAGGTTACAATGTAGATAAATCTTGAAGACATTATGCAAGTGGAAATAACCAATGATAAAAGAACATATGCCTCAAGATGCAATGTACATGCACTTATAGACTATTCAAATACAAAGACAGAAAGCAAAAGTTGGTATCAGGTGATGACTGGGGATGAGAATTACTGTTTAGTGGGTATGAAGTATCATCTTGAGAAAATGAAAAGTTCTGGAGATAGATGGTGTTGATATATGCACAATAACATGGACGTACTTAATAAAACAACTCTATGCTTGAAATTATTAAAATAGAAAATTTTATGTTATGTGTATTTTTTCATAACACAAAATACAATATTGTTAAACATAAAACAATATTCCTTCCTCAAATAATAAAAATATTTCAAAAATCACAGCAAATACTTCTTTTCACTTGTCAGCTAAAGCAATGTATCTGCAATGCTAAATTAGTTGTTAAAGACCAATCTTTCTTTCAAACAGTATTATTACAAAAGTAAGACATTAGCAAATTAAGAATTAATTAAAGCATATGTTCATAATTTCAGCATTTCAATCAAAAATTAGAGATTGTGTAAAACAAATTTTACTTTGTTCATATTGAGGTCACTGGAGAACATGAATAAAGATTAAAAGTGCATTAAAATAAGGGACTCGGCACCATAAAAAGATCATGAAAGTTACTTCAGGCCACAGTCACCTCAGTCGCAGGTGGTGGCAAGAGGGACTGGAGACACGTTATTAAAGAAACACCTCTTTACCGGACTACGTACCCAGAGGTTTCTCACAGACAAGGCCATCTGCCATAGACGTACAAGGATTCGCTTTTAAGCCCGCCACAGCAGCCCGTTCCAGATATGCACAGAATCCAGAGTCATTTGGTTCACCGGGAAGCCACTGCAGAGTAGTGTTTGTGAATGCAGACATGTCTTCCCACCCCCAGTAGGATACATTGATCTTGCGCAAGCCCACCCATGGAGAGACTTTCTGTGAATGAGAGCAGAATGAGTGTTTTTTTAAAAATTAGGTATGGAAAAACAGACATATTCCTTAGTTCATTATCTTTGAAATTTTACACTTGAAATAAATACAATTGCCTGTCTAATGTCTAATATAACCAAAAACTGCAGAATGTTTTGGAGAATGATGTAGAATAGAATACTATTTTTAAAACATGTATTTTGTGTTTAACTACATGATTATGGTCAGTTATTTAACACTGATGAACCCTGGTTTGCTTTTCTATAAAATGGAGATGTAAATACCCACTTTGTGTGGCAAGATCATTAAAAAAAACCTGACACGTTGTGGCCGCTCATATTCCTGAGAGTTTACTGCTATTACACCACTGCCTCTACCAACCTAATCAGCTATGGAGCTAAGAACTGAAAGATAAATGTTCATTACACACACTGTGAGCAAACAGAAAACACATTCAGCAAATTCAAACAGTATACACACAGAGAAGCCTTCATAACAGCTTGGAGAAAGACTAGTAACTGCCTGTCTCCTAATTCAAATACCTACCAGCACTAGGACTTTCATGCAGTTTTAGATTAATTAATGTCATCTATTTTTATTATTAGAGCCAAAAAATTGATACACTCTCTGATTCTTAAGCTTAAAATATAAATAATTTGACAAGTGTCGCAAAACTAAATATTCTTAGTGCTCCATTATCCCAAAAGTATCTTGAAAATAAAATACCTTCTAATTATATATTTTAAACATTATTCAACCTTAAAACATAGTAGTTATTTCTGTAGTACTCAAAAAATGCTATAACCAAGTTACTCTTTACTAAAGTCTATCAGATTATAAATACCTTTTCCTTTTCTTGTGTCTGCTTTAATTTTATTTTTATTTTTTTCTAGATTTCGGAAGGTATAATTGACAAATAAAAATTACATATAAAAATATGGAATATGATATTTTGATGTACACATACATTATGAAATGATTACTACAATCAAAATAATTAACATACCTATCAATTCATATTTTACCTCTGTGTATATTTGTGTGGTAAGAACACGAAAGATTTACATTCTCAACATAGTTCAATTTTACAATATAGTATTATTAACCACAGTAATAATAATTTACCTTAGCTCTCTAGAACTTCTTAATGCTGCATAACTGAAACTTTGTACCATCTGACCTACACCTTGTGAGTTCCCCAGCCCTAGTGCCTGGCAGCCACCATTGTACTTTCTATATTTATGATATTGATTCTTTCAGATTCTACATATAAGCCTTTCTGTGTCTGGCTTAATCTCTTCCGGGTTCACCCACGTTGTCACAAATGATAGGATGTCCTGCTTTATGAAGGCTGAATAATATTCTAACATGATAGAAATATATAATGGAATACATCACTTTATCCATTCATTTACTGGGGAACACTTAAGCTGATTTCATATCATGGTTATCGTGAATGATGCTGCAAAGAACATGAGAGTGGAGTTACCTCTGGAAGATACTGATTTAATTTCCTCTGGACAGATATCAAAGGAATCTCACAAGAGTGGAATTGCTGAATCATATACTAGTTTACTTTTACATTTTTGAGACTATAATGTATATCAAACTGTCTATAGCAATTTGCATGACCTCTTCAGTAGATGGGGTACACTTTTCTTCACATCTTGCTAGCATTTTGTGGAAACAGCCATTCTAACAAGTGTGAGGTAATTTATCAATTTAGTTTTGATTGTATTTCCTCAGTGATTACTGATATTGAGCTTTTTGTCATATACTTGTTGATAATTTGTGTGATTTCTTTGGAAAACTATCAATTCATGTATCTTGCCCTTTGGCAACTTTGTAAAAGATCAATTTATCATAAAGGCAAATATTTATTTCTGAGCTCACTCATAATTAATATTGATGAATATCTCTTAGTTTAATCTATTTGGGGTTTCTACAAGAGTCATGAATCTAGATGTCCATTTCCCTCCCAGATCTGTCAAGTTTCTTGTCATTATTTATATAAACATTCTATCCATTTTATACAATATTAGCACTCTTGTAGCTAACTGAGTTTATTTTAGACGATTATTCTGAAATTTTTGTCAGGGTGTTTACAGACTTCTATTTCTTTAGGGTTGGTTACTAGTGCTTTATTATGTTTGTTATGTAAGTATCATTTTTTTGGATTTTTCACAATTCCTATGACTTTGCATTGGTGTCTGCACATTTGGGGAAATAATCAGAATCTGCAGACGTTACAGGCTGACTTCAGTAGGCGACGTCCTTTATGAATCAACACATACAGAGAATCTGGTGTGCTGTGTGGTGGGGTCAAGGGCTCACTTACTGCTGGAATTCTTGAGTGACTGGGACTGATGCCTAGGTCAATGGGTGAGCACACCTGGCTCCGGGGTGCACAGGGGACTCCCTAGCACCTATGTCCAGAGAGGGAAACATAGAGCCTGAGCCCACTGGCATAGGTCTAGAGCCTGGTTTCACAAGGGCCTGAGCTGAATTCACAGGGACAGGCCTGAAAACTGGGACCACTGGAGTGGGTCTGAGGCCTACGACCACAGGAATGGGCCTGAAGGTTAGATCCACCAGGAAAGACCTTAAGCCTATGTCTGCCAAGGTAGGCCTGATTTTTGGATCCATGAGAGCAGTCTGGTACTGTAGTGATTGAGAATGGTCTGGAACCTAATTAAGTCTGCTGGTGCTTGGGGCCATGGGTGGCTGACCTGGGAGCTGGGTCCACAGGTACCAGCCTATAGGCTGAGGCCTCACGGGACAGTCTGGAGCTGGGGCATTTGGTGACTTCATCCACAGGGTTCAGTAGGTCACCCTAGAACTAGGAAAGTTCACAGCAAAGTCAGGAATTCACTTTACTGTCTTTCCTCCTCACAAAGGGCCTCCCTCACTGTGCTTCACTGAACAGACTGAATGACGGGGGCAATGTGAAACTGCTCTTTTTAACCTCCTCCAGTGAGTCTGCTCATTTCCCTATTCCAGCCAAATGCTGTGATCCCTCATCTATATGCCTAACCTTTTGTAAAAGTAAATTTGTATATGGATGGTTGTTGAAATCAATGTATCTGTGAGGGGACAGACACTGGAAAATCCTATTCTGTCATCTTTGAACATTTCTGAGCACTCCTGCTTTAATATGTATGATAATATATTCATTTCCTAAAATATTAAACTAATAATATTATATTATAATGTGATGTGGCTTCAAAAATTCTGTACCACCCTTGTTTACATTATGGACAGGGAGAGTAGAAAACAATACATCTCCCATTTGAGCCTTTAACAATATGGAAAAAAATATGTATGTACAATTCCATAATTTACTCTAAATACATTGTGTAAATGGTCCGAGAGAGCTTATAAAGAGAGCCATAAACCTAAAAACTTGTAAAGTTTATAAATACAATAAATTTCATACAGTAAACTCTAAACAAGAATTTCTTAGATAAAATTTTTAATGTTATGAATATTCATTGTAACAGCTCTCATGTCTAGCAGAGCACATAGTAGGGAGTCATAAATTTGGTAAAACAAACTTCATTAAAAGATATGATCATTTTCCACTACACAACACCTAAGACAGAGAGTACTTAATACTGTTTCCAATAATAAAAATATACACGCTGCTTCACTGTGATCATCATGTATTCCATTTTATTTTTAATGCTATTTTGATAATAAAAACTATATATTTTGTAATTTCTGATATTAATAGCCAGAATCAATCTAACATAGATAGGTCAGCTTAGCGATTCTTCTTCACATTGTAACAAGTCTGCGGATATCTCTGAGCCATCTATATTAAAGACAAGTCACTTTAAATGAATTATTACTCCCTAACTTCTCATGATAAGAATCTGAGGAGAAAAATGAAACAGTTGATATAACATTTAAAGTAAGTATTAACTAGTTAATGAACTGGACAGGCAGTTGAAAATAAAAGATAAATTACTGTAATATGAAAATTTACTGCAGCACCCAAGAAATCACTGCTACATTTCATTAACCCTTTCTGAGGAGCAAATGATGTTTGATCCAGGATATCTCTTTAAAGTGCATGAATTGGCCCATCTCTATTCCCAAGAAAGGGATATTTTAAGTTTATATGACTGCATTGACCCAGTATATAATCCATTTTATATAAAAACTATGCTTACTAGAATGTCACCTTGCAGAAGGTCTACCCTTGAAATTTTGCTAATACTCAGTTTTCTAATGCAACAAAATATTCCTCAATTACAGGGCATCCTAGTCCACAAAATATCTAATCTAAGTTTATCACACACTACAAATCAATATTAATCCAATCCTTATGGCTTCTAGAAATAAGCAAAAACAAAAATTTATGCAACTACAAAAATCTTGAAATATATTACTTCTAAAACAGTACACTACAGGGTTACAGTGTAAGAATTAAAATGATATGTATTAAAATAGAAAAAATAAAAGTGCTCTAATGCCAAACACTAGTGCTTTCTAAAATTCAAAGGTGATCTGCCAATAAGCAGTGTGATATGGAAGAGTAGTAAAGTGAACTGAATGCCCATACAAATCTTTCAATGAGAATGTGCTTGTCTAATTTTTTAACATTTATACAAAATGTTAAAAACAAGATGCAAATTTTCCTATTACTAACAAAAGGAGAATCAGTAACAGAGGTTCTTTTTTTCATCATGAAACAGGAATGAGCTTGAGAGATAAAAGGTCGTAGTAACACTTTCAGGGGAAGGAAAGGCTTATTTGCCAGGGAAAAATATTTTAAATAGTCTGGGGCAAATATTTTCCTACACTCAATATATGAACTACTCACCAAATAAATTCATTGAGTTACCGAAGAATTCATTTTCTAAATGATTCTTAGAAATAACAGTAAAATGTGGGGGGAACAGAGATAGAAAAATAGTAACGCTTAAAATCAACCAATACTGATATCTTCATATGCAATACCTCACTTATTTTTCAGAACAAGCTTACAGAGTATGCATGGTTATCTTCAACCTACAAATGAGAAACAGAACTGGGAAGGTTAACTTGCTACTAAGTTGTCCAGATAGCAAGCTCTCCACTATTTGATGTGCTCTCCTCAATGCTGCTTAAAAATCAGCTATCTGGCACATACTGATGGCTTAACAGTTAAGTTCACCAGACGCAGTTCACACGCACCCAAGGACCCAGGTGTACAGTGTGGAGGGGGTAACAGCCAACATGAAAAACTGAATAAAGTACTTCTTCCTCTCTCTTTCTGTCTGCCTCTGCTCACCTTCATTCCTCCCTGCACATCTTTAAAGAAAAAAAAAAAAATCAGCTATCTCAAGAAAGCATGACTTAAGTGTTTCTCCAATAAATAATTGGTAGAAATTGGCTCTGAAAAGTTTTCAAGTGAGAATCATCTCCTTTGAACTACACAGAATGATGTTTTGGAGTATCCCCCAGACCCAAAAAATGTTATAAGGTAAGGACAAAAAAAAAAAAAAAAGATTGAGATCTAGTGTAACAAAGTTTTCAAAATAGTAGTTGAATTAGAGATACATTGTCATTACTTGTATAGAAATTGGTGCATTATTTAACACAGACTAAGTATACGTGTGTGTATATCTTAAACACCAAGCCAAATTAAATATAACTTGAGATTTGAGGCATTTATTATTACTTGACCTTATTACTTTCCCAATCAATACTGAGTTCTAATTTTAGTTTTTGAGGCAAAATATAAAAATCTGCTATGACAGTTTATATTACACAGTATCTTTCGTCAGTAATATGAACTAAGTAAAAGATTTCAAAACTATATTAAAAAATTATTTCCAAAAAGATTTAATCTACTCTTAAGAAGTGATTATATTTTACATCACAATAACAGAAAATCAATATTGCAAATTCTTCTTAGATTTTACCAATAAAATGATATACATTGATAGCATTTTAAAGAAAAGATTCTATTTCCTATGGAAATAGTTTAATAAAATTCTCTAGAAAATCAAAATTGTTTACAGTGCTCTATGTTTCAGTATCCCCACATACTTTAAAAATAGGTTTTAATCCTGTCAGTATTTAACATATTACTTCAAGTAACATAAAGATGGACTAATCAAAAAGCGCTAAATAATGACACAAAAATACTCACTCAAATAATAGATACAAGAATAGCCAATGTATTGGTCTAGTGTTTTAATTGTATGGGACATATCAAGTGACAGAGAAGTTCTAAACACTTCTAAACAAATCCTTAAATTACATGCACAGGTTTTTAAGTATATTTCTTCATAAGAGATAACTTAATGGTAAGATAATACACAGTTTATTGTGCAAAACGTAAGATGAGTAATTTAGAAAACATTACCAGATATACATACAAAATGAGTCCTCTACCAGTATAATTTTGAAATTGGTTCCCTTTCCATTAAATATCTTAAAAACCAAAAATAATGACTCATGCCAACAATTATGAGCATCATATATTTCCACAGTACTAAGAAGTATATTGTTACCTGATGCGTATACTTCTGTATTTCATCCAGAACAAATTCTACTTCTTTTGAGGTTGTTAATGAAGCAAGATTTCCACTAAGATTATAGCAATAAAGCTTTGCATTATCATAGCTTTCGCTACTGGAATTGAGTCTAAGACAAGCATCCCCAACATGATTCCATCCTTCTCCACAAAGATGAGCTAATAAAAAAAAAATCAGGTTTAGATAACTCAAAAGCATGTGTATCGATTATTTTAGGGCTCTAGATACAGCTTCTGTGCTCCAAATTTTGAACAACAAGAATTTCATATGTACTAAACGAACTTTTCTCTAGTTTGGTGGAGAATCAGAAGAGGAGGTCCCAATTTTTTCTTTAATTCTCAAACTTAAGCTATGGCTCTATAAAACCTGTTACAATGTGTTGACCGTTAAGTTTTTTGTGTAAATATAGTTTATTGGTACATAATCTCTTAACAAGTAAAATCACTACTAAATATATGTCACAAAGTCCAATTTACATAATAAAAGAGCTCTCTGATAAAAAAATAAGTGTCACAAAACAAGCAATTTCATGCTTATTCCTAGAAAGATAGCTAATTGTTTTCCAAATCTAATTTCGGTAGCCCAGGTGTACTATATTGATATAAGCTGGATTATTTGATTCTTTAATTAAAACTCTAAGGAGAGAACTCTCAGTTCACTTATGTTTAACAAAGAAATTGTCATTTTGGCCTTCTAATATTTATTTGACACAATTCTGCAGGTCTTTCTAAAATTTAGACATAATGTTCAGTAACAGCGGTTTATCTTAAGAGTTCAAATTGAACTTAAACCAACAACCTTATTTCAAAACACAGATTTATTGACATATTTAGTTATGTCCAGTGTACACTAATTGATGATGCAATATTTCATTACTGGACTACTATAAAATTAGACTATAGTTTGGTTTCCACAGCACATAAAACATGCCAGCGCCTTTTGTTCTTTCAGCCTTAGAGGAATTTTCATTTGTGCAACATTTACGGACTTATTCTAAAGCAACTGGTCTCAAATGTTTCAGTCTCAAGACTCCTTTAGCTTTTAAAAATTAGTGAAGAAACTACAGATATTCCCTTTATGCATTTTGTGTCTACTGGTTGTGACTATATTAAAAGTTTAAACACCATTTAAAACACATTAACTTAAAATTATAATTTAAAAACTTATTGCAAACAATATTATTCCAGCTACTGGTTGTCTTGTCCCTTTATTCTATACACAAGTCTGAAGATGTTTGATGAAATTTATGGTACCAGATCACAGGAAACAGTCAAAAAGTTTTGTTAAATTACGGCTTTTTCAACCTTACTGAATCAAGGAAGGATTTAAATTATTTTTGCCCATTTCCCTTTTCTTATTTAATTTTATTGAAAGCATATTGCATTGGAATATTCTGTAGGTTTAAGGCATGTATAATTAGCCTGTCTCTTTTTTCATGTGACCAAAAATAGCAGATGATAAATCATACAAATGAAAATAAATGCATGGCCCTTTGAGGCTAAACTCAATTGTACCACTAAACCAAGTATTCTGGTTTTTAGACTTTCATAATACTGAAGATAAATTCAGCTGTAGAGTTCAAAGGCTAGATACTCTTAAATGAGTCTATGAGATCAATTCAAATAGCAGAGTTTATATGAGATCAATGTGAAAAGGTTATCAATTCACAAATATTCATGGAAAAGCTAATTGCTATATAGACTGGATCTTCCATTTAGAACACTCACTACCTTGAGATAAGCTGAATGGAAACCAAACTATATATAATGCATACATATAATATACAGTATACACACATATTATATATATAAAACACATATGTATACACACACATATATATATAACATACACATGCCATTGGTTGCTCAGTAAATTTGAACACAGAACAAGGACATTTAGAATGCAATGCAACATTCTATTTTATTTATATTACTGTATTTACTATTCTGAAAAACAATTGTCTATTCAAAAGGAGCCCTTATATCAAATGAATGATTATTCTAAGGAAATGATCAGATAGGAACTTCTTAAGAAAATTTCAGTATTATTTTTCCAACATTCACTAGTAACCCAGTTCTCTGCTCATTAAAGCAATCTTCCTTTAAATAAATTCCTTTAGTCAAATCCTTATTTTGGTCCGAGATGTATTCTTTTCAAAGGGTTTCTGTAATTGGTTTTATTGATCTAGCTGACTTCAGAGTTTACTCTTAGAAGTCAATATTACTTTCAAGTTAGTGTTATCACACTATTCCTTCTCTAGTTTTCTCAAACTGAACCACACACACATATCACTATATACCAGTTCTGAAGTCAGTAACAGAAAAAATTCAAAATTTGAATAAATATTCCAAGATCTTAATTACACTTTGAAAAGCAATCTGTCTTTTATTTTATTACTTGATCTTGCAGGAAAGACATAAATCCTATGATGACATTTTCCAATATTTTTAGAATTACATCAATTCAGAAATGCTTTTATGGGAAAAAAAAAAAATATATATATATATATATAGTATAGAAAAAGGCAGAAAAAGGAACCGAAATAAAACATCCAGAAAGAGTTACATCTGTCATTTACAAGGCATAAAGCTTTGAGCTAGTCATATAACCAGTGTGTACTCAGTTAGCTGTACACCAAGAGAGAACTGGCTAAACACCTGTATTACTTTTCAATTTTCTGATTTATATCAGAAATAAATATATATTTAAAAGAAAATGTACTCAAGGTCTACCAAGAAGAGTGTTAACTGCAAAAAATAAATAGAAATTATAAAATGAGCATTTGTTAGTTTGCACAACTTAAAGTCTCATAAAATCATATCATAGTTACTGTAAGCGTAATTTAAAAAAAAAGACTAGCAATAAAAAAATACTTAACCTAATTTGAAAAACAAAAGGCACCTGACTTGAAAAAGAAATCAAATAAATAAAATTGTTAACTTTTACTAAACCTGGATATCAGTCTGAGTGTGTCTTGGTTTTCTGCTTTAAGATATAATTAATTTAAAATGTTTTAAAAATTTTGAGAGAATAAACAATATAATAAATCCAAGAAATCTTGAACATATTAGAAGACTGGAAGCAAACACATAAATTGCTCTTGCAGGGATGAAGCTTCAGTCTCTGTATGGTAAATGCACAGGAAACTTGCCCGAAGACCCCCAGTGCTGGAGAGCTGCGTGAGGGCCAGAGGCCCTGCGAGTGACTGCTCCCAGACACTGACTGTGAACCTGCTCCCAGGTTGAAAAGCCACAGAGAGAGAACCCTGTCCCTACCATCACGAGAAGCTTTGTGCTCAGAGAGCACAAGAGGTCTAGGCCTCCTGGCTTTAGAGAGCTACAGTGAGTGACTTCACATCCCCAGTGACTGATACAGCTCTCAAGGATGATTCATTCCGGGGACACAAACAAGCCTCAACAAATCTAGCAAGACTGAAATTATTCAAAGCATCTTCTCTGACCACAGGTTAAGCTAGAAATGAACCAGAAGAACAAAACACAGAACCACAAATATGTGGATTTTGAACATGTTTCTGAACAACTCCTGCATCATAGAGGAAGTTAAGACCTATCTGAAAACAAATAAAAACAAAGAGATGAGCTACAAGAACATGTGGGATGCAGTGAAAGTAGTTTTGAGAGTAAGCTTAATAGCCATACAAATGCACATCAAAAACCAAATGAGTCCAAATTAAATCCCTAACTTCACACCTGATGGAAATAAAAAAGAACAATTGAACACAAATTCAGAAAATAGGATAATAATAAAAGTTAGAGCAGAAATAAATAAAATTGAAAAAAAAAGATCATTAAAATGATCAATCAATCCAAGAGCTGGTTCTTTGACAAAGAAACAAAATTGATAGACCCCTAGTTATATTCAAAGAGATAAACAAAATGAAAACCCTAGAAACGAAAATCAGAAATGAAAGAGGTGAGATTACCACTAACATGACAGAAAGACAAAAAAAACATGAGACTATTTTGAGTATTTTATGACAACAATCATGGAGAAATGGAAATTTCTAGAATTCTATTACCTCCCAAAACTGAACCAGGAAAAACATGAATGGATCAATCAGAAGCACAGAAATTGAATCAGTATTCAAAAACTTCCAAAAAACAGAGCCCAAATTCAGAACACTTAACTAGCAAATTCTACCAAATATTCAAAAAGCTAATCCCTATCTGTCTTAAACTCTTCCACCACATTGAAGAGGAGGAAAAACTCCCAAATTCATTCTAGGGCAATATTATTCTGATTCCAAAATTAGACTAAAAGATCAGCAACAGAAAAGAAAGCTATACACTAATAGCACTGATAAAAAGAGATGCAAAAATCTTCAACAAAATCCTGGCAAGCCAAACTCAATAGCACTTTAAAAATTTATACACCATGATCAAGAGGAATTTATTCCAGAGATGCATGGATGGTTCAACATACACAAATCAATCAATGTAATACACCACATCAACAAAGGGAAAATTTTTAAAAATCATATAATCATATCAATAGATGTAGAAAAAAGCATTCGACAAGATTCAACATCCAATTATGATTAAAAAAAACTCAGTAAAATGAGAATACAAGGCACATGGTTCAATATAATAAAAACAATATACTACAAACACACAACCAACATCATACTTGGTGGTGAAAAACTGAAAGCCTTCCCCCTATGATATGGAAGGCTGCCCAGTCTCACCACAACTATTCAACATAGTTCTGGACCAGAGCAACCTGGCAAGAAAAGCAAACTGAATGATTCAAAGCGGAACAGAAGAAAGATACCTATCATTACAGGCAGATGACATGATATTATATCTGGAAAATCCTAAAGGCTCCACCAAAAAATACTGGAAACATACAGCAAAGTAGCAAGATATAAAACCAACACACAAAAATCAGGAGTATTCCTACATACAAATGAAGTAGAGGAAAAAGAAATTAAGAAATCCCACTCACCATAGTACCAAAAAATGATCAAATATCTGGGAATAAACCTAACAAAGGAGGGGAAAGACCTCTACAATAAAAACTACAAGACTTTAATAAAAGAGGTCACAAGGAGATGTAATATATTCCGCGCTGATGGACGGAAAGAATTAACTTGGCTAAAATGGTCATTCTAACCAAAGCAATATATAAATGTAATGCAATTCCCATCAAAATTCCAGGGGCATTCTTCAAGGAAACTGAGCAACGAATACTGAAGTTTGTGTAGAACCACAGAAGGCCTTGAAGCAGAAATGACCTCTAGGAAGAAATGTACTTAAATTATCTAAGACACAGAGATTTTTCTGCTCATGTTCAAGACTTCTAGGGAAGAGCACAGTAAATTTTTAACTGCTAAAATAAAACATAAAACCAACTAGTTTGAACAAATTTTCAAAACAATTACTAAAATGTAATTTATTCATAAAGATTTGAGATTAGGACACAAATATAACAAGTATAATGGCCAGACATCATCCCACACCCACAGTCAAATGTGGGGTGCCCTTGACCCAGTGAGGATCCTGTCATGTCAGTCCATGAGGGGATGGGTCACCAGTGGAAAAGATGCCCTCTTACTCGTGGGAGGATAAGGCAGTGACCTTAAATAATGGAAACTGGAGGGAACAGTCTAAGTAACATTGTTTTTGGAGAAAGAATCCAATGAATATGGACTAAGGAATGGGAAACTAGAGATGGGTAGAACATAAGCAAACACAGGAGAGAGAAAATGTAAGAAGTTATTCAACCAACAAAAATTAACTGAGACCTTTGAAGAAAAAAGCTGGGCATTGTGACAGGCACAAAAAATACTCTCTAAAATTGAGTGCAATGCTAAGCAGAAAAGGGCAAGAAAATGTAGCCACTTAAAATACAACCATTTTATGTTTTACATCACTCATCTTTAGAGAAACGCAAATAAAAACTACAATGAGCTATTTCTCACCCCAGTGAGAATGACTATATCAAAAAGACAGGAACAAGTGTCGCAGGGGGTACAGAAAAACAGGAACACGCCACACTCCCGGTGGGAAAGCAAATTAGAGCAACCGTCCTGGAAAACAGTATGGAGATTCCTCAAACAAATAAAAATTGATCTACCATTTGATGCAGCAATCCCACTTTTAGGCATAGACCCAGAGAAAACAAACCCTCTAATCAGAAAAATACTTGCACCCCCATGTTCATAGCAGCACAATTCACAACAGCCAAGACATGGCAATAGCCTAAATGCCTGTCAACAGATGACTGATGAAGAAGCTGTGGTCTATACATTCAGTGGCATTCTATGCAGCTGTTAAAAAAGATGAAATTGCCTTTTGCAATAATTTGGTTGGAACTAGAGGGATCACATTAAGCAAAATAAGTCAGAAAGAAAAATATACAGGATGGTTTTGTGCATATGTGGAATACAATTAAATGAAATAAATGAACAAACCCCAAGAAAATTCACAAGACATAAGACTGGTTATCAAGAGGGTAGGAAGAGGGAGGATGAGGGAGCAAGGTGGTGGGAAGGACACTAGACTTCTGGTAGAGCGTGTGCTGCGAAATACTCATAAACGGAAGCAATTTCAATATCTTAAAATAAATACAGCATCATAAACAAAATAACAAAAGTTTAATTTAAATTTTTTTCTAATAGTAGCAATACTAAATATTGTACTATATACTATATTAATACATATAATGCCATATAAAATATATATACTCTATATACCATAATACCACATATAATACTATAATAACCAGTATTGTTATTTTGGGATACTAATTTTAGAAAATGAAATGCTTTTATTAAATGCTGTTAATTACAATGACTCTCATCTGTGGACAATAAGACTCATTTACCAAATAGAAATTTTACCTGGTAGAGCCTGGCATTCTTGTTGCCGCTGGTCCCACTGGCAATTCACATTTAGTGAACAGCTTTTGCAGCTGGTAAGTTTGTTACAAATCTGCTCATTTCTCACATGGCATTTGGTATAGTTTCTCACAGACTAGAAAATTAAGAAATAAAACAAGTTATTTTTTACCTTTGGATAGTAATGATTTGGTGAACTTTTTTTGGAGGCGGGGCAAGACACAGACAGCATGAGAACATTGCATAGGCTTGAAAAGTGCGCATCATACACCAACATCTGTACACGTGCAGCCATCAAAGAGGGAGAGATCCAAGCACTTGCAGCAACAAAGAGGGACTGGGAGAGAATTACGCTAAGTGAGATAAGCCAGAAGGAGAAAAACAGATATATGATATCACTCATATGATGTGTAGAGACAGAAAACAAATGACATAAATTAAACAATACAAGACTTTGTAAAAAAGGAAGAACTAATCTGAAGAACAATGGACTCTCAGTGGTGGGGAAAAAAATGGCAAATCAAAGTGGGTACAGAAGAGATGGGGAAGGGGTGGTAGGAAAGGGGTAAAAAGGATTAATTCTAAAGTGAAGGGGGGGAAAAAGTAATAGTGGTAAACCTACTATGCTATATACAAATATGAATTTGCTATTATACATACCTCAAACCAAATTAATGTTAAAATGCAATATTCCTTCAACAAAATCAATTTTAAAGAACTTCAACAACAGTCCAATTCCTGGAGAACTTTAAAATACAGATCTCTAATACTAAATTTATTTCTACTGATTATTTCTCTTTTCATATCTTAAGCTAAACTCTAGTTCTTCAATTGGAATGTGTGCTTATTGAAAATTAATGCACATTCCAAAATTTAAAATGGAAATCATCTAATGAAAATCTTTCTATTGTATCTGGTAACTTCTAATTCAATAAATTAATCCATTGCACAAAGCCATTTCTCGTAATAATTACACAAACGATTTCTAGTCATAATAAAGTCATCATGCATAATCCCTGGAAATGAAGTAGAAGTGATAAATAGTAAAACTAAAGAAATGCTTTATTAAAATTCAATATAATCTCAAAAGATAATTTTTTTCTCAATAACGCAAATTAATCTTACTCCCACCGACACTAAATAATGTTTATGGTTAATTGGTATTTCTTCTGTATGTACCTGTCACATTTCCTTTAGAATGATCCCAAAGAACCTGCAAAAACTATATTCTGGTCAACGCTACCACAAAATGTAATAATGTAACAACTAATTCTGGCACTAAGAAGTTGAAGTTAAAGGTTAACAATCAAAAAAAAAAAAAATCATGTAACATAGGAACTTTGGTGCTAGTTCCCTATATATATATATATATATCAAGGTTCAAATATCTCAAATAATATTACCAGTATCTATGATAAAAAAAAACTATCTCATGAAAATCAATTATTTCTAGAACCCTGAGAAAAGCAGAAACATTAAGGACTTAATGACTCAGCTGAGCCTTACTCACTTCAATTTTTTTCCTCTGTAGGTATAACTGTTCATTTCAGACTTTCTCATATAAAAGAGCTAATTAACACTGTTCAGTAAATTCACAGTCACTACTCTCAACCTCACCCACCAAATAATTGTTGGTAAACTACCATGCTTTCATACATAAGATATATTGTAGTCACCTCAATTCCAAACATATTAATTTCTTTAGAACAAATTAGACATGTTAAAAGGTAGCAGATGAAAAGTACACAGATGCTAAGGTTTATCTTCATTCTAAAAAATCACAGGTAATACACTTTTTTCTACCTTAAATTACTTTGTGATTATCAGCCACCATATTTTCATTAAGAACATATAAACTTCTTATTGCTATTTTACTGATTCAGATTTCTGTTTTCATATAGCATAAATCTAGTATTATTTATAATATCATTATAGTTCCAAATATTTGTCAGCTAACTAAAAACCAATTTATTTGAATTAGCTGATAAATAAAATAACCTATAAAAATTACAAGAGAATGGCTAAACATGTCTAAGAAAACACAACAGCTTGCTGCTGATCTTTAGAGTAACAGTAATAACATTAGTCACTATCCAAATAATGCTACTGCTTTTCATTAAAATGTGGACAACCATTTATTTATAGCAAACCAGTACAACAGATGAAATTATATTTCAGTCACACACACAGCCAATGTAATCAATGATGGCAGAAAACTGTTATTCTGAAACATGGCTGCCATTTTTGGCCTAATAAATCAGATACACAATAGTAAATGGACTATGAAGTAGAACTACTACTCTACTGATCTTCACTCTAATTTGTGACAGGTAAGCAGGTTATCTGAGCTATAACAGCACAAAAAATGCAACTTGCAGTAAATATGACTAATGAAATAGACTATTCATGGACATCATGTACACTAAAATCTCACTGACCTTCCTATATCTCTTAGCATTTGGTTTAGCTTAATTACCAAACATTCAGATAAAACTGTCTAAAAGTCACATTACATCAAAGTCTAAATTACACGAGAACCATCTGCTCACTTACACTATCTCATCCATTACTTTCCTTGTTAACATCATTATCCAAAATAAAATATAAAACAAAAGGCCACTTGATAAAATGAATACTTGATAGCCATTTATATAACACAATTGTTGAAATATATGCAATCATCACAGTATAAATGTCTAAACATAAATTACTTCAGATTTATCCACCACAGTTGTAAAGAAAATCTGCTTAAAAATTTTTTATCGAGATAACATTGATTTATAATGTAAGCTTCAGGTATATGGCTTTTTGTAAAAAAGGAAAGGTGCAGTCAGGAATGAATGTAAGTAGGCAGGCAGGAAGAGAGAGGAAGAGGAAGAACTTTATTTTCATTTAGTTGTTTACATGGATTGTTTCCCCCAGGACCCTGGACTCCAATCCAGGGCTATGTGGGCTGAGCTCTTTCCAAGGTGATTGAACCAACCACTAAAAGTCTAGTTTCTATCCACCACCATACAACTTATTTTACCCAACCCTCAATCCCCCTGCTTCCCCTCTGGTTACCGCTATTTCAATATCATAATCTAAGGTCTGGTTTGGCTTTATTTATCTATTTTTTAAAGGAAATGAACGAAGGAAAGCAAGCAGGCACGCATGAACAAAAGGAGGAAGAAACATTTTTGGTTTATTTTTAGTTTATTTTAGTTGTTCATTCTGGTTGTTTCCTCCTAGATCCAGGAATCAAACCCAGGGGTATGTGACTTGCTCCTTCAGGGGCAACTGACCTAACCACTGCTCCGGCAGGGTGCTCCAGGTTTTGTTTTATTTGTTCTTTGCTCTGTTTCTTTATCTTTCACATATAAGTGAAATTATATTGTATTTGTCTTTCTTCATGTGATTTATTTCACTTAGCATAATCCCCTCAAGTTCCATTGTTATCAAAATGTCAAGATGTTATCTTTTTACAGCTATCTATAGAATAGGCTCTCATGTGTTTATATACCACATCTTCTATATTCAGTCTCCACTGATGGGCGCTTCAGTTGCTTCCAATCTTGGCTATCATCACACTCAATGCTAAAACAAAACTTTTCCACTAAGATCAGGACCAACACAAAAATGGTCCATTCTTGCTATGATTATTCATCATAGTATTGAAAACACTACCCAAAGCAATTAAGCAAGAAAAAGAAATCAAGGCTTTAAAAATAAAGGAAGAAATAAAACTATCACTACTTGAGTATGATAAGACAATATACATAGAAAAACCTAAAAAATTATTAGAAATAATAAATTTAGTAAAGTTGAAGATTAAAAAATCAACACAAAAATCTATTCTGTTTCTACATACAAACAACAAATTATCAGAAAAAATACTGAGAACATTTTTTAAAAAAGAAAAATACCTAGGAATAAATTAAACTGAGGTGAAATACTACACTTAAAACTCTGACGTAGTTAAAATTGAAGAAAAATGGAAAGATATTCCATGCTGAAGGATCAGAAATATTAACAGTTTAGATGACCATTTTTACTTAGAGCAAAATACAGAATCAATGCAATCCCTACCAAAACCCCAACAGTGTTCTTCATAAAAATAGAAGAAAAAAGGCCTAAAATTAGTGGAACCACAAAAGTTCTCACATAGCGAGAGCAGTCCTGAGAAAAAAATAACAGAAAAACTGAGGTATCATATTTCCAGATTTCAAACTATACTGCAAAGCTACAGTAATCAAAATAAAATGATCTTGGAGTCAAAACAAACACGTAGCTCTGTAAGTACAACGGAGAGCCCAGAAATAAACATACATACACACAAACAGCTGGCACAATCTGCGTATCTGTAACATGTCATTGGAAACAGCCATATATGTCGATATATATATAGATAGATATTGGATGTGACTAATGCTTTATTATATTTAACTCCCATTTTCACATTACTCAGTCATTCCCATTAGATGAATATTTGTCAAATATAAAAATGTAATACAAATTTTCAAAGACTCTCCATGGGATATCAGTGTTAAAACTCAAAGTCAAAATATATCTTGTTGTTTAAGCAACTTATGTCACTAAAGAGTACACACCAACATAATGTGATCAAAGCAAAATAATTCAACCTGATGTACTAATCCACAGAGAAACAGTCACTCCTAAATTCACTGCAACAATTTACAGTAGCCAAGAGATGAAAACAACGTAAGTGCCCATTGACAGATAAACGGATAAAGATGATGTAATACGTATACACAATGAAACACTACTCAACTATCAAGGAAGATGAAATCCTGCCATTTGCACCAACATGGATAAACTAATACAGGGAATTATGCTAAGTGAAATAAGCTAGAAGGAAAAAGACAGGCACTGTTTATCTAACTCATGATGTATAGAGAAACCAAGAAAACAAAAAGAAGCAAAGAGTCTTTAAAAATTCACTAAATCAAGCAACAACAGATTTTTAGTCAAAAAAGCAAATCTGTGGTTGCAGGAAGAGAAGGGGAAAGATGGGTGGGTAAATATAGTAAAGAGGATTAATGGCATAGTGAAGGAAAAACTGAAATAGTGGTGAACTTAATGAATTTCTACAGATGTGGATTTACTTCGATATATACCTTAAACCTATATTATTTTATAATGTAATGTTCTTGCAATAAAATTTAATTAAAAAACTAATGAACATTTTCCACTATTTAAAATTTTGAATATTATTGGAGAATGGAATTATAAAACTTAAATCTTTTGAATTATTATTGGCTGGAGAAAAATGTAGATGACATAATAAAACACTTTACTTACTTTTCAGACTAGTTTTACCTTTATGAATGATATCTTAAAAAACAAGTAGATACTTTTGTCAATAATAAAAATCAGAAAAAATAATGTATATTATATTTAGTTGAAAATCTGCATGTACTATTATTCACTTAAGATATCAACCAATAAGAGAAACTTTAATCCCAATAAAAATTATTTTTAAAACTTTACTTTCAATTTCCTGATAATTAAAAAACATGGGATGTTTTTATGATACTTTTAAAAGGTTAATTTTCACTGCTCTTAATCCATTCTGATTAACCAAAAGTATTAATTTCATAATTTTTTTCAACACTCTACTTAAAGTTTAGGGTTTTTCAACCTCATCACTGTTAGCATTTCGGGTCAGAAACACTCTGCTCTTCTCTGTGGGAGGGCTGCTCACAGCGTAGTAGTATGTTTAGCACCATAACCTCTCCCTACAGCAAGAGCCCCCCAGCTGTGACAACCAAGAAGGTACACACATTGTCAGACACCTCAGGGGGCACCACTGATGTAAACACAGAGAAAAGGAAACAACCAGTGTCAATCCCTCAGTTAAAATTTACCCACAAAGTATGCAAACAAATTGGACAACATCACTGTTAGGGCATGTCTGAGAAGAATCCATGGAAACGATTTCAATACTTACTGACATACTTCTATTTCCTTCAGCACAGAAGACAATGATTACAGTTACATTCTTATTCCAAAATGAGTTTTGAAGAATTTTCTCAGTCTCATTCATGAAAGGAAACAGAAGTTACTGGATCCAAAATGAAGCCTAAATTAACAAATTTAAGCAACAAACTACAGACTGAATTTACAATGTCCCAAGATGTGAGTGACTGCACATATTTTCTAAAAGCCTTGATGTGCGAAGTGCTACTTTGTACAGTGCTATTAAATGGTAAGCTAATACTATGAAGCAGCCATGTTGACCATACCACCATTACCATAAATACTAACCATACTGCAGTTACTATTTGCTGAAATGCATTTCTTGTCATCACACCATTGGCAGCCATTAGTGTTGGCAGTACAGCTGGCACAATCTGCATATTTGTAACATCTGTCATCAGAAACAGCTGTAACACAAATTGGAGAGAAAACACATAAGGATGACAAAAGAAATGTCACACTTCTTAATTCATACATTTTTAGCATCTGCTTAAGAATCACTAAGACATTTTTAAACCATAAATATGACTATCAATAGCAAAATAAGTTCTTCAGTATAAAATCAACACTGTAGTTTGTGTTTAGAGGATTTTTGATTCTTCCAACCTTCATCTTATTCAATCCACCAGACTCTTGAAAACATTTAAAATAAACACTTTATAGAAGAACAAAAAGACCGCTACTAAACAAACTATATTACTACACATCTAAAAAAAAAATTCAACAAGAATTCAGTTATAAATCACCAAAACTTAAAAATACACTTGCTAATTATAGCAGCATATGAAAGTTGCACTTATTTAAAGAAAACTAAACAATCTTTACAAAAAACATTCATTCAAGAATATTTACTCATACTTCATAAATTGTATTTATTTATTCAATATTTTATAAGAAATATTAAAATTGAACATTAGTTATCAAAATTCTAGAAAAGTTTTTAACTTTATGCTCTGGCTCAAGAATAATTCAAAATAATTCAAATAAAAGTTACCAAATGCAAAATTAATTACTTCATTTTATTTCTGCAAAGCTCACAGTATCTCTTGAAATGTAGTGACACTTATTTATGTATAAAAATAATTTATACATGTGACCATCACATACAAAATGTTGATATATATTACAAGCAGAATCAAAAAAACTAAAAATAGCTAACAAAGGTATTAAACTATTAATCACTTCAAAGTTCAAACATTAGAATACCTAATTAGAGGATTATGAATATTTAATTTCTGAAAGCTACTAAGGTCATTGTTATGAGCAGAATGCATTTCTACTTCTAGTCAAGTAAAGAAGCTTTATGCCAGTGATGAGAGGAAAAAAAAAAATACTTCACCTGTTTTAGGAGGGCACTTTGCTCTAAGAATATTATTAGTATTTCCAGATTCCCAAGATTCACAGTGATTTTTATTCCAAATACATTTGATCCCTGGACCAGCATTTTTACAGAGTTCTTCATCTCTAAAAGCCTTGCAATTTGGAGACTTGTACACAAGGATATCATTAAGGAGGACACTAGAAAATCCTCCAAATATATACATGGACCTATTTTAAAAAAAACAATAAGAAGGCTCTTAAAGTCTATGTCTAATACATTCATTTTTAAATAAATATAAACAAATTTTTACATTATTTTAAAATATGGATCAGCACTATCTAATCATATTTGCAACATGCAATATGATATAAACACATCAGATGGACTATTTGAAGATTTTCAAGACAAAAGTTGTACATTTTGAAAAGTTCTATAAATATTAAAGTATAAGAAAAATATTAAATCTTCACAGGATCTGTTGCTAATTCAAGAACAGAGAAGGAACGAGGATTACATAAAATATTCCTTGATCAGGAAAACAAATACCATTTTATTAAGGTAGGAAATATTTTTTTAGAAATTGATAATAGTTATATATAAATAGTAAGATATACTTTAGAAATGCAATCTAGAATTTTATATATATGTGGGGTTTTTTTAATTTTTATTTTTTTATGGAAAAGTGCAGGTAGGAATGAACACAAGTAGGCCCACAGGCAGGAAGAGAGAGGAAGAAGCGCTTTATTTTATTTTTATTTAGTTGCTCACACAAGTTGTTTTCCCCACCAACCTGGGACTTTAACCCCAGGGAATGTGGTCTTTGTCATTTGGAAGCAATCGACCTAACCCCTGCTCCACCAGGCGTGCCTGAAGTTACAATTTTTCAGTACACACACAGAATTTAGAAAACAGAGATCTTACGGTGTTTTAGTCTCCATTTGTAAAAACAAAAATACTAAGAATTACGTAATGAAAAAAATTTACAGAACTTTATTTGGAAATAAATCCTAGGCAATTACAGAATTAAGTAATACTACCAGTGCCAGATGAGTTTGACATGCCTTCATAATAGCATATATTCATTTCAAATATATATTACTATAAAAATGAAAAATCAGAAAATAATTGAAGAATATCATTTACCATTTATTAAATAAAATAAAAAATCAACCAAACAAAATTTTTCAACAGAGAAGCCTGGAGGCTTCATGTTACACTCTGAATTTCATTTTTACTATATGAAAGCCAACAGCTATCAGTTCCTCAGTTTCAGTTCAGTTAACTTCGGTCTTTAGTATCACATTGAAGAATTTTTATGTAATTAGAATGAGGTGATAGAATGAACTTATCAAAATGTCACTGTGAATTACAAATTTTAAGCCACTGGATAACTAGCATATTTGTTTATTGTCACTTGAGCCCATATTACCAACTTTTGCCATAGAAATGAAAAATCAAACTCATATAAAAGGAGCTCACTGAGTAACCATACAGTCCAAATTTCCAGTGGATATAAAGACATTAAAGCCCAGAGAGACTGAGATTTATCAAAATCATGCCTTCAGTTGGACATAACTGAAGTGAGAATCAAACTCTTCTCACTTCCCTTGCTCTCCTCAATAAAAATATGGGGCTGGCGTTTCTATCATCTGTTTGATCTTTTTTAAGGAATTCATTATCTGAGCTCGGCAGAAAGAAAAAAAAGGCAAGATGACTTTTTTTCGGTTCAAGGAAAGGTACAGCTAGGAATGAAGGTGAGCAGAGAAGCAGGGAGGCAGGGAGAGAGAGAAGGTAGAAGCACTTATTTTTATTCAGTTGTTCATTTCAGTTGTTCACCCCCACCCATCCCTGCACGGGATAGTAAACTCAGGATATATGTGAACTACACCAGTCAGAGGCTGCTAAGCCATCAGGACACACCCAGGATAATTATTTTAAAACAGGCTGACCAAACCTACCATTTTAAATGCAACAGTACCTTTTTTTTTTTTTTTTTTTCATATTTCCCAGCTGTCCCACTGCTATCATGTAAACTTTGTCCCACTTTTAATAAACCAGGGTCATCTTTACTGCAGGCAAAAGGGAGAGTAAAGTTGCATCAGGCCCTGTCTGTTGAAGGAACCCAAACGCAGCTGCCCCTTTTGCCCCATTTTAAAGATAGTCTTTGCAGCACTGACTGCAGAGGGCCGTGACTGCTACTGTTTGTTCCCAACCATTATGAAGAAATAGGAGTTCCCCAGGAAGAGGATGCTTCCCACCCCAAAATCACCTGTTTCTTCAAAGGGAATAGAATACCACAGAATGATCGAGTCACAGGTAAGTCCTATGGGGGCTATCTCGTGCACCGTGGAGGTTATTTGTCGTAGGGAGTTATCTAGCACTACGATGGTACAGAGGCATGTGTTTTAGACAGGACATTTAGAGCAGGGCTTACAGGGCGCCATATTTGGTTTTTGCCTGAGGTGCCAAAATGCCTTGTGCTGGCCCTGGCCATTTGTATGAAATCCAATGGACCACATATTGTTACTAAGCATAGTATTTACATGTTGCTGGCCTGGCTTCTTGGCTCCTGTTCAGATTGCTCTATCTCCTCCCCTTCTCTTAGTCGCCTATGTATAATCCTGTCTCGTTTTTTGCCATCCCAATGTTCCTCTAGGTCTCAAGGAAATATGGAAAGCCTATTTAAAAAGCACCTAAAATTTATATCAGACCTTTTTTTTCAACACTCCCCTACCTCTTAAATATATTTAAACAAAAGAATGAAGGATATGGTTAACAACCAAAATGTATTTTGCAGTAGAGTAAGAATACATAAAGCTCAATGCCATTCAACCTAAATGATAATTTTGTAAAAGAATAAAAGAATTAGTGGAAAGGGGGAGTTGATAAATGTATTCCTTTTACCCATTAATGACAACTGCAGAGTGTCCAAATCTGTTGACATCTCTATGGAGATTTGGTTTGGGTAATATTTTCCATTCATCACAAGCTAGAAAAAAGAAAACAGCAACATAAAAAATAAAAGAATAAACTAAGAAATTCTATAAAATAATCATTGGCAAAATTAAAGTTACAATACTTAAAATGAGGAAGACTTCCAATAATTCTCCATGACCTACACTTTAGTAATCATCAACTAGCATTATTGTCTAAGTAAAAATAACTTCTGTATAAATCCCCACAAATAATGTTAAGTAAGTGAAAATAAAGGAAACCAAAGGAAAGAAATTAGGTATACTTTATATCAGAGGATAATTTTAGTGACCTATATTCATTACATAAAAGGTTCATAGAGAAAAATTCAGGAATGACAATACTGGGCAAAATATTAGAATATTAAATCACTAAATCAAATTTTACATGCATGCATACAAAATTAAATAGAACCTGTTATAGTCAATTAAAGAATACTTAAAAATACAATAATCAAAATAAAATAATTGAATCACATTAATGATTCTATATTTCAAAAAATAGTTTTCATTTTATGTAAAGGCAAATTACTTCAATTACAAAAAATTAAAAAGAAAATCCTAAATAATTTATAAGCTATATAACCACTATAGGGGCAAATGGTTAAAGAAAAGTATATATTCTTTCAATGTAACCTCAGAAACTACACATACACTAATACAGATTTTAAGATGTCAAATAACTCAGTATTCAGTGACTAGGAACATTCTCAGGATACTGTTTTAGAGTTCATCTTCTGATACATGCCATATGCGAAGGTAGGTCCTGATATTTAATAAAAGCATGTAAGCGTAATAAGCTTTCACAGATAAATTTATTTTCTTAGGTAGCTTTGAAGCCCTTTTGGAACAAGAATATAATCTAAAATATAGTAGCTACAAAAGTTGTAATGAACTGCTTATTCTCCTATTTAAGTAAATTTTATCTATTAACACTAGCAGTAAAAATAATAAATTTTGTTTCACATATCATTACAGGGGAAGATCAAGGGAATGACCAAAATCACAATTTAGAAAATCAAACTGGAAGACTGAGGACAATAAAATATATTTTAAATTGTATTCCCAAAGTATAGTCAAAGGAACAAAAATGCCCTCCTCCGCTATTCCTTAATTTCCATAATCTCTTTCTTTAACTCACAAAGTACCTTTGTCTAGTAAACAATCTCAATAATCTCAAAGAGAGAGTATAAAGGTGGAGAAGCCTAACACCTCCGAATGTTCTTAAAAACCAATGCTCGGAAGATCAGTTCTGCTAAATACTATCAGTTTTAGGCAAAAAGCTGCCAGTTTTTCACATTAGAGTTCATTTAAGAAATGTGCATTATATCTGGATAGTACTATAAGACTTCCAAAGTGTTTTCATCTACATAACTTAGAATTGCTTTAGTGAGAATCCAATGATGTCGATTAGGCAGTTATTACATATGTTAGAAATGAAAAAATATAGCTAGAAGTTAAGCAATTTGCTTAAGGCACATTGGAGTACCTTTACATTTAATAAATTGTGTTTCTAAATGTGTGCCATTATTAAAGTGTATTAATAAGATTCTGAAGGATTACTCCCATTTGGAGAAGAGTGACATGTAAAAGGAAAAGGCTTTGAAAAAGAAAGAATCTGAAAATGTTAGTCACAGAGTTAGAGCAGACAGATTTCAATAGACACAAACACACACACACACATACACACACACTCTGCATGACCACTGCTTTATGAACGGTATCGCCTGTCATGTCCCAACAGCATAAGAAATCTGAATGTGCCTCAAGGAAATGAAACAGGAAAGAGTCACATGAAAGACTAGACTCCTAGAAAGCAGGTCGTCCAGAAAGTACTTTATTATAAAAAGCTCCACAGAAAAATGTTCTTCAAGGTCATCTGGGGCCATCTGATATTCAGAAAAGATAGTGTCCCAATCTTCTGTGGCTGCTTAGGAAGAGTAAATAATTTGGTTCAACATTCCGAACAAATGAGGCAGAAGGGAAGGAAAGCATATTTTTAAGATGAGAACGACAGAAAATGCAGAGGAAAAACCATCTAAGATGTTCGTTGATTAACTGAAGAGCCACATGCAAAAGAATGAAACTAGATCACTCTCTAACACCATTCACAAAAATTAACTCAAAATGGACTGGAGACTTGGACATAAGACTGGAAACTATCAAATTCTTGGAAGACAACATAGAAAGACATTCCATTACATCAGTCTTAGGAAGACCTTCAGGGAACTCAACTCTAGCATCAAGGGAAACAAAAACAAAAATAAACAACTGGGGCTACATCAAACAAAAAGCAGCTTGACAGCAAAAGAAAACATCACTAAAACCAGAAGGCAACCTATTAACTGGGAGAAGATAATTGCATTTGGTATTTCTGACAAGGGCTTAATATCTAAAATATACAAAGAATTCAAAAAACTCACTAACAGAGAAACAGGCAATCCAATTAAAAAATAGGAGGAAGAATTGGAGAGACATTTTTCCAAAAAGGATATACACATGGCCAAGTGGCACATGGAAAGATGTTTCTCCTCCCTGGCTATCAGAGAAATGCAAATCAAAACAACAGTGGGATATCACCTTACACCTGAAAACTGGCTATTATCCAAAAGTCTGGAAATAAATATTGGTGAGGCTGTAGAGAAAAGGGGTCACCTTTACACTATTGATGGGAGTGCAAACTGGTGCAACCCCTATGGAAAAACAGTTTGGAAATTCCTCAGAAAGTTGAAGATGGATATCCCATATGATCTAGTCACCCCACTTCTGGGTATTTACCCAAAAGATACAAAACACTCATTCATAGAGATGTAAGCACCCTCATGTTTACCGCAGCCCTGCTCAGAATAGCTAAGAACTGGAAACTATGTGGGATATGTACAGTGGAACACAGCACAGTCCTTAGACGAGATGAATCCTGTCATTTGAATCAACATGGATGGATCTAGAGGGGATAATACTGTGAGATAAGCCAAAAGAAGAAGGATACCAGATGATCTCACTCACAGGTGAAATGCGAACAGATAAAAGAACAGATGAAACAAAATCAACCTTTGGACACTTGCTAGTGCTACCAATAGGGTGTGGAACAGGAGGCTGGAATGATGGGGCAACCCACTGGACAAGGGTGAAGAACACTTGGTGATTTAGTGGAGGGCAGGGTGTGTTGACATATATATGAGGAATGGAGAACCTTTACATGTGAGAGTTTATTTCAATGTGCAAAAACAAAAAAAACAAAAACAAAAAAGCAGTGAATTGGGAAAAAGAACTGAGAGAATAATGACCAGCATTAATGAAAAATCGGGCTTAAAAGGAGATTCCTTCTACCTAATAAGCCACTCTCTTTTGGAAAAAATAATTTTCACCCACAGACTAACATAAAGAATGGCATTACAAAAACCTATGTGCCACTTCCTACCCAGACTCATGAAATCCACAACTTTACCACGTGCCTATAGATGCTTTAAAAAAAATTACAGGTATGAAGGAGATTCTCAAGTTCTCCTCTAAATCAGGTTTTGTTGTGTCTTCCTTCTTTGGACACAATCATTATCCTGCATTTGCTTATCAATGTTGCTAAACTTATATTTTTCAGTTCACAAAAATTAAGTTAATATAAATGATATCAGATCAAATGGATCCACTGAGTTTTGGTTTGGGATTTTTTTTTTCACTATTTTAACCAATATCTAATGATTAGTGATGTCGACCATTTTTTCATGTTCTTATTGGCCACTGTGTATCTTCTTACAGAAAAATAACCTATTGAGCAACCCATTTGAATTGATGCACACATTTAGTGCTGTTTTCACTTTAACCATGTTAGAGCATTCCATTTTGCACCTATCTCAAAACATATTTATGCATTAATCTATTAATTTAGACTTTTTTCAGATTTTTCCTACCACAAATCAAGTTGGTATGTTTATTATTATACACATCCTCTTGTGCACACTTTGAGAGTCTCTCTAGGTAGATTTCTAAGAGGAAAATTACTGGATTTAAGGAAAGACACAAATTCTATTTTACTGGATTTTGCTAATTTACTCCCCAAAGTTATTGCAGTGGCTTCAACTCCCATCAGAAGTGCATGACAAAGTAAATCCATCAGTCTTTTTAATTTGTACCACTCAGAAAAATGGTTTTTTTTTTTTTCCAATTACTTAAGCCTCTTTTCACATTTATAGGTCACTTGTTTTCATTTTCCTGGAAATTACTATTCATGACATTTCCTATTTTTCTATTTGATTTGTTTCTTAAAACTTAATAAATTATTTTTTTAATATCCTAGATACCAATCCTTTGCTAGATATATGCATTACCAGATCCTCTCCTATGCTGTGAGTTTTCTTTCATTTAGTTTGAGTCTTACTTTGCAAAAAAAAAAGCATACGTTAATTTTATCAAATACACTGTTTCCTCCACGATTAGAATTATTTGGTTTTAAGATTTTGAAGAAATCTAATTTTTTAGAAATGTACTATTTGACTTTTGCTATTTTGATCTTCAATCCAACTGGAATTTTGTTTAATATGTTGCAGGGCTATAATTTAATTTTCCAATATGCCATAACTCCCCAGATATTTCTTCTTATATTTCCAATGTATTACATATGCCAATTTCCCTATACCATATTTGAGTACTTATCCCTCACCTGCCAATTTTTGCCTTACCAAACGCTCTGACTGCTGTGGTTTGTTTGTATTTTATTTGTTTTTAACTAAGGAGATGAGTTTAAAAGTCAATAATTCCACAAGATTTATCAGAAACATTTCTGCTACCTAGTCCCTATTCTAGATTAGAGATAAATATTTCTAATTCTAAATAAAAACTAATGTTTATTTACCTCCTTATTCTAAGATGCATACTTAGTTTCAGATATTCCTGACTGCCTTCTTTAGAGATGAAGACTTAACTCTTAAGCAGATATACATGTACATTTTCCCTCCCTTAATCCTTCTCACATATTTATAACTTCGCTTAGATGAATATTCAAGATTTATTGTATTATTCAGAGAAGTCATGTAGCATACTGATTCAATTTTACTCTTGAACATTTTTTCCTGCAAATGATTTTTCACTTAAATTTCTATATATCTACAGCTAATTCATCCCCAACTTTTGACCAGTTATGTTTAATTAACTGTTCTCAGAATTTTCTCCTACATCAAGTTATCTAGAAGTTTCATTAACTTCTTTAAGGCAGTCTCCTAAAACTCCATCTTTCTCCTCCAATTTAACTTTTTGCTCTCTAGACTGTATCATCTGAAGGATTCCCTTCACAACTCTTCTCTATTATATACTCTATCTCTTGGATTCTAACTTTTATGTTTTATATTTATTTCATTATATTTAGTGGCAGAAGAAATATTCTAGAGCTTTGAAATAAAGTATATATTGGAAGTAAAAATGTGAGTCCTTACAATTTAAAAAATGACTTTATTCTACTGTAATACCTTTATGACTGATTGAGCTTAGAAGTCTAAATTGGAAAGCATTTTCAGATATTAAAGGTATTGCTCTACTGTCTTCTGGCTTCTAGTATTGTTTTTGTAAGAACCAATGCTATTAGTCTCATGACTTATTTGGATCATTTCTTTTCTCTGTATAAGATTACAGGTTCTTCTTTCTATCTCCACTGTTTATGATGGGTTTCACTGTATGTTTTTGTGCTCATTTCACTGGAGTTTGGTCAGATCTTTTATTCTGAAACTGTGTCTAGTTCAAACCTAGATATTTTTGTTTAATTATTTGCAATTCCTCCTCAATGAAAATGATCTATTCCTTATTTTTGCAACTTCTCTTACTCAGGCATCAAATATTCTAGAATAATAACCTAAATTTATTATCATATTTACGTGTTTTATCATATTTTACATCCTCCCTATGTTCATAAAACCTTTGGAACATATTCCTGACTTTATCTTCAAATTACCTACAATTTGCTATCCTAACTTCAATTTGAAAAAGCCCTTTTCTTGTTTTCTGAATGATCTATCTTTGAAATTGACTTCTGCTTCATGAATGTAGCATCTTTTATCCATAAAGACTGAAGTTATAATCTTCTCCCAGTATTATCCCAATTTCCTCTAATTTCTTATTTTTCTGACTGTTTAATATTTCGGTCAAATCTACTAATTTTTCGAAAATTTCTGAATGATAAACTATCTGTACTTTCAAATTTAAGAGTATGGCAATTGGGGGGGGACAACAAAATTGACTGGAAATTGTGTACTTGGACAAAATATGTTGGCTATTGGAATTCTAATCAGTTGGGATCAATTCCACGATTAGAAATATCAAGTATCAGTTTTTGTACATGCTTCCTCTTGGGATAGTCATATTTCTTGAGGTAAATCCTCTACACTTCTGCCTAGGTGTTATAGTATGTGCTCTTTCACTTAAAACCACGGCTTCTAAAACAGTACTTACACCCTCAGTCACTGTCTGGCAACTTCAAGTATAAAACACCTAGGCAAACATCTACTGAAAGTAAACCTTTGCCTTCCAGGAGATAAATAGGTTGAGGACAAAGGACCTGGGGAATTCAACTGCTAATTGTATCGATTTTTAATCAAAATTTGTTTTTAAGGCTGAAAACACCCTCACTTTCAGAAGTACTTAGACACTCCACTTTTTAAAACAAACCTACATGAGATATAAGCAATTTCAACTTGATCCCTAAAGAAATTTTAGAGAGTTCCTAGAGTTTATTCAACATGTGAAGTAGTTGGATTTAACTGTTCTGATTACATACTATGAACAAATCAGGCTGCCAGGCTCAAAACTAAAAAACAATTGACTTCTAAGACTTTTTTCATTTTAATGAGCATCATCCTATTAAGGTAATAATTGATTTTATATTTAAAAACTAACATCTCAATTTAGTGATCATGCTAATTATCAAGGAGTTATTTTCTAAATGTCCTCAAACCTGTAATTCTTCATATTATATCTTAAAAAAAAAAGAAAAAGGAATAAAAGATTAACTGAAGTACTCTAATCTAAAGAAAGGAATAATGAGGATTTATAGACTGTTTTTAAGTACTAGAAAGGAACTGTATGAAATTAAAATTGATAGATTAAGGTAAGACCTAAGAAAAAGGATGATTAATAGTTAAGTAATGCAACTTAAATGAAATAAATATCTAATGACATTACTGATATTATGTTAAATAAGACTGAGTCCCTGCCCTAAAGGAATAACAATAGGAAGTAACAAGTATTAAGAGATGTAGAGGGCAACTGGAAAGTACATAGTTGCTTCTAATAGTTAAGAAATGTTTATACAACACTATAGCATCATTACATAAAATCACCTGAAAAACTCATAAAACATGTTGAAGTCTTTTAAATGGGTTGTTTCCCAACAAAAATGGCCATGACATTTTCCCTAATAAAAATGTGTTAATTGCTTATCAATGATACGTAGTATTTAATTCTCAAAGCAACTAAAAAGGGTAAAATATCTGTTTTACCATGTTATAGACAAGTAGTCTTTAGAGGTTAGTTTCTTAAAGTCATCAAATGGTGAAGTCAGTGTTCAAAAGCAGATCCAAACATCCACCGAACTATCCTATCTCATCATATCATTAAAATATGCTTTTAGATGTGAACATTAACTCTAGGGAGAGAAAATTTGAAGGCTTTTTTTTTTAAGTGCACGTGTCCCTGCAGAAAAGAAATCCTACAAAAATAAAATGTCAATTAAACATAAGGGCAATAAATTCACACAACTAATAGAACACAACTACGTCTGTAGAAGTCTTTAACTTTTAGCAAATGTGGTAACAGAAAGTGAAAGCTTCACTACTATCCTTGAGATAGTACCTTCAATTAGACGAAATGTTAAAAGAATTACATACAATATGTGCAGTAGACCTTGGTGCTATTCAAAGAATATTCCAGTCCTCTTACTTCAGGCTCATGGTAAAATTAAAACCCCATAAACTCTAGATGTTAGATATGACAATAATTTTTATCTAATGAAATGCAAGCTAAAGAAAACTTGTAGCTCTGGATAGAACCATTTAACTGAAAGCTGATTAAAGACAATGCAATTTCAGGCTGGGACTCTTAAGATTTGACAAGGAGCAAATCTGCTCTCTAACCAACACTACAGGAGCTAAAAATAGACTTCAATTGGTATTAATCCTCTTAAGTTTGGAGGTTTGTGGTGCATGTGACATATGACAATCATTCAAGGAAAGATTGTGTTGCTGGGAGTGTTGTCAGAATAACCAGCTACGAACTACTACAGGAATTGCCTAAGAGAAGTTCACTTCATTCAAGGCCACATCTTTCCAAGGATGACCCACATGAATGGCTGACCAATGTGGGGTCTGCCACTTCAGCCCAAGACGGGACAACTTTGAGGACCCTCCCTGCTGTTACTCTTCCTACCTCTTTCACAGGTACCAATAGTAAGGCTGCTCCTATGAGCAGCATATCTTTCTTACCGTCTGCTTTCCAGAAAACACTGACTATGACAGTCGCTCCAGGAGAGGCACAAGAAATCAAGAAACAAGGTGGAGTTTGTAAGCTGAATAAACCACTACCCAGAGAGCAGGGAACAAGCTTCATCAGAGGCAGCACATAACCACACAGTGGTTATCTGGTTGTCTGAAATTTAGCCAGTGGCAAATTAGGAAGGTAGGCCAATGCAAGGCAAACTCAAGCAGGTGTGAAGAAGTAGCAGATGTTTAACTATAGGAGGAATGGTAACTATTTATATAGTGGAATTGTATGTCAACTGCTTAGCCCCATTAAGTTCTAGAAAAAGATAATGAAAAGTTGAGAAAGCCAGAGAATACCTTTACTATCATTTAAGGAAGCTGATAAATATAGAAGCTCTGCTACTTAAAAGTGTCTGCTATTCCAAAGTCGGAGCACTAACAGGAAAAGAATAAGACTCCAACTCCAAGATGGGGACATCTGAGTTGATATCCCTGAAAATCCCTAACTTTGAATTCCCAAATTTTCCTGAATCATCTTAGACTGAAGCAGTGGTCCACCAGATGCTACTAAAAGATAGTGACCTTACGTGAACACAGAGACTGCTCTACAGCAAGACCTGTGTCCCAGATGAGAGACACAGAGAGAGAGAGAGAGAGAGAGAGAGAGAGAGAGAGAGAGAGAGAAAGACAAAAATAGAGACAGGGAGACAGAGACAGACAGTATAAATTACCCAAAATATCTGTAAGACACGCAAAGAACATATTGGTAAAAGTTGAAGGAATACAGATGATCTTAGCTGCTAAGAAGAGATTGATCAAAAGGACCAGACCTTTTATTGAATTAGGGATGGTTTATTGATTTGAAAGCACTCTCTCAAAATGAATAATGTATCCCTTGACAGGAGACGGTATGAACTCACAATTAAGATAATTCCTATTATGTGGTATAGGAAAGAATTAGACTATTCATGGTAAACGTAATGTAACAGACAGACAGACAGGCAGACAGATGTTAATTTACAAAATGATGCATACCTTCAATCTATGCAATGACATGATGCAGTATCCCTTTAACAATTTTTAAATAAGATGATTCCACACACAGCTAAAGAAATTATAAATAAAAAAGGTAAAAATATTTACAAATAATATATCTGATAAAGTGGTAATCTCAAAAAATATATAAAGAGCTCATACACGAGCTCCAAAAAAACAATCTGATTTAAAAATGGGCAGAGAAATTCATCCACTTCCCCAAGTAGACATACAACTGCCCAACAGATACAGGAAAGGTGTTCAATATCACTAGTTATCAGGGAAGTGCACATCAAAACCCAATGAGATATCACTTTACACCTGTCAGAATGGCTACCATCAAAAAGACAACAGATATCAGGTGTTGGCAAGGAAACCCTTGTATGCTGTTGGTGGGAATGTAAATTGGTGCAGTCATTGTGGAACACAGTAGGGAGGATCTTCAAAAAATCAAAATAAAACTAGCATATGACCCTATAATCCCAGTTCTAGGTATATAAAAATGGAATAGTGCAGAGATAATCTGCATGCCCACGTTCACCGCAACTACTCACACAACCAAAGAGAGAAATAGTGAGTGTTCATCAATGGATAAATCATAAAGATGTGGTATGTGCTTGTGTGTATCAGCAATGAGAAGGAAGGAAATCCTACCATTTGCAACAAGATGGATCAAATCTGAGGGCACTGTGCTAAGTGAAATACGCCAAAAAGAATATGTGCTATCACTTCTATGTGGAATCTTTCAAAAAAAATGCAACTTACAGAAAGAGAGAGAAAAGTAGCTGCCAGGGGCTGGGGGCATTAAGGGAAATAGAGATAAGTTGGTAAAAAGGATACTAACTTGCAGCTATAAAATGAATAATGTCTGAGAAGCTAATGTGTAACACGGTGACTGCAGCTGATAACATGGACTGTGTGGTATGACTGAAATCGGTTAAGAGAGTCGAACTTAAATGTTCTCACACACAAAATATAAACAGGTAAAGTGATGCGTGTGTTAATCAACTAGTAAGGGGAAATGCTGTCACTTGTGTCACATCATCACAATGTACACTTGAAATATTTCATCTTTTTATTTATCTTCTGTACCTTGATGAAACTGGGGGGAAAAGATGACTACTAAGAAACAAAAACATATGTTCCATACTAAGGTCAAAATCCATAACTGCCATAGAAAACAGTAAAAATAAAGATTAAAGGTTTAAAGTGGACATTCTGGAATACTGGTGTGACATAATATCTACCAGGTCATTATATCCAAGGAAGGGGTCAGTGGGAATACCATTTACCAAAGCCATGAAGAACATGACAGTGAGAGGGACAGCAGCATGACTAAAAACAATAGCTCGCCTCCACAGATCAAAGTTGGTGGCTGGAGAAACCATAACAGAACTAGTTCAGTAATGGAGACAGTAGGAAGAGAGTGACAGTCAATTATCAGAATCTAATCCAAGGAGCGGGCAACTGTAGTAACAGACAGTGAGGTGAGAGTGTCAATCAAAGGGAATGGACTTTTGAGAATTTTTTAAAAAACTTAATAGAGCACATCATCCCCTAAGAGCAAAGTAAATGGGTGACTAACTAACTTACATAAATGAGAAGAAATCAAGGATGGGTGATCAAGAGCCTAAGGTAGACACTGCAATAAAAAGTTGAAATTCGTCATTCAATTTCTGGATTTAAAAATACAGAGCTGATGTAATTTTGAAATTCTAGGGCCCAGGAGGAAGGGTCTGTACTAACAAAGTGAGTATCTACAAAGGCATGTGTAGATATAAAGTGACATCGTGGGCCTCTCTCTATATTAAGGACATTTGGGGATGACAAAGTTTACGGCATCCTGGCCAAGATCCTGCTCAACATGAATCAGTGGGTCTGCAGACCTACACAGTGGTCATATGCTGATGGGATGTATAACGGGAACCAACATCCTTGAGCCCTAGTTACTATACTGGAAAGTAAGTGGAAACCTCTGGAACTGTTATACTGTGGTTGATGCACTCTGTTTTAAAATAATACTACACTCCAAAGGAAACGTGTGGGAGAAATTAGTATTACACTAAAAAATCAGAGAATTCTGAGCTAAGAGAGCCACTCTAATCTCCACTTAAGCCACCACCTACTACTAAGTAGTCCGAACTGTAGGCACCATGCCAGAGACATTTGTTAGAAAAGACTAATATGGTTGTCGGTTTAAGTAAAGTGTGCTTCGCTTACCCTCCTAGAAAAGATGATCAAAAACAGTTTGCAGTGAAATGGAAACGAGTATACAGCCACAACTTTCACTCAGGATTGTATTAACTCTCCTCCCTTTAGCCGTAAGTCAGAACACATTTAGTCCAGTTGTACATCTTACACCGCATTAATGTGTAATTGTACCGGATAAATCCTGAAGGAGGGGTTCAACCAATGTATCTGAAGAAGTGGCTGAGTGACTCAAAGACCGAATTGCGATGCTCGTGGAAACGGTCTCCCTAAACGCACCTTCGGGAACGACGCGTGGCCCTACCACTCACACTGCTGTCAGCAGCATCATCCCACTACCAGTCCCGACGGAACCTGCCTTGGTAACCGAGAGCTTCCTCACTCAGAGTCCTGCCCTTCTGGGAAGGACCCTCATGTAACGACTGACCATGATGGCTGTTCCATCCTAAAGAGTAACGACGACGACAGGCATTTCAACTCAGAGCTCCCCCGTGCCCGTGAGTGGCTAAGACTGTGAAACTAGCCCAGTCCTGCTTCTTCATCTCCCTGTCACAGGAGTTCATCCCAAGAACCTAACTGCCCTGAACATTCAACCCTGCCTCAGCATTTGTTTTCCAGAGAACCCAAACTGTGACAGGGTCATTTGTTATCACAGTATATATAGTTTTACCTGTACTAAAACAATAAATGCAAGTTTTCCTCGGCACTTTCTTAAAATAGCTGCAAAATTGTTTTCACTTATAAAATCATTCAGGAAGAATAGAAGTTAACATGTACACTGATCAGAAGCTACTTGAAGTTAGCAAATTTTGCAGCTTATCAAGTATTGTATGCTTGCTGGTATTTGCCCACCTGCCAGGATTTGTCAATAGAATGGGAAGAGAAAAAGATAGCAGCAGCTGTTACAAACAGGCTTTCCACCTATCCCTTCCAGTTTTTTTTTCAGTAACTATGAAACAGAATGTTTGAACAGATAAATTCTGTTGCCGAGGTTTCACATTCCTGATGAAAATTCTCTATAAAATATATATTGGTTTTCCTGTAAAACATAAAAGTTATCAAATGCCTTAAAGCTCAAGATTAAATTAATATAATTTGTTTACATGCATTCCATTCTCATTTTTACATTTTCTAAGTTCCTTCCATTATTAATGTGACAGACTGTAATCTATAATTATATTTCTTGCCAGGAAAAAAATATATTTCTGGGGCATTCAGGTCACTACCACTTCATAAAAAGTTCAAGTCTAGACAAATTAATGCGAATTTCACATACTGACATCATGAAAACTGACAGAAATATCATTCCATACCATTGAAAAGTCACACAGAAATAAACACCAAAGCAAAATATACTCTCTGAAGCACAGACTAAAAACAATCAGAAAAAAAACCCTGTATTACTGTTGGTGGGATGCAAATTGGTGCAACCCCTGTGGAGAACAGTTTAGCGATTCTTCAAAAAACTGTAGATGGAAACCCCATTGATCCTGTCACTCCACTTTTGGGCATCTAGCCAAAAGGTAAAAAAGCAGTCATCCATAGAGATGTACACATCCTGATGTTTATAGCAGTCCTATTCACAATAGCTAAGAACTGGAAACTACCTCAGTGCCCAACATCAGATGACTGGATAAAGAAGATGTGGTCCATACACACAATGGAATACTACACAGCCCTTAGAAGAGATGAAGCCCTGTCATTTTAATCAACATGGGTGGAACTAAGTCAAAAGAGGAAACATGCTAAGTGAAACAAGTCAAAAGAGGAAAGATAGATGCCAGATGACCTCACTCATAGGTGGAATGTGAAGAGATAAAACAAAGGAACAAATGAAACATGACCAATCCTGAAACATTTGCAACAGAACTGAGGTCACCAAAAGGGACTGGTGTGGACAGGGACAAATGGTGGTGGAGTCCACTGTGGAAAAACCCTTGGTGATTTGGTGGAGGGCGTAGGGTGTGGAAATGTAACTAAGAAATGGGGAGCCTATACATAGAAAATTATTTTAATGTGTTTAATAATCACTACAGTAAAAAAAATTTTTTTAAACCCTTTGCTACATACACTTAATATACAGATGAAGAAATCAGAGTTACTATCTTCTCAGAACCAAATTTCTTCAATCAAATACTGTGCCCTCAGCACTAGTTATCTGTGAGGGACCACATTATTACATTAAAAATCAATGCTGAAATTTAAACATTGGTTTACTTTATCAAATATGCATAAAATCGTACACATTTACTAATTTTTCTACAAGCAGTCATATCCTTCCATGAAAATATGCATTTTTAAGCTTTAAGAACATTGTTTTAATTCTTTTAATGCTCTATTTTATATGCTGTTCATAAATCAGTCTCAATTATATATTTCAACTATTCTAAAAAAGAACATATAGGTTATAGATACAAGACACAAAATCATTTAAAGAAAAATTTCTGCTAATGATTTAGATACTATCATAACAGAAAACCAAATTTCTATCACAATACAAACCAAAAATCGTTTTCCATCTGTCCCTTAGATGACGTGTTCCCGGGTTTGCCCCACTTCCCCAGGTCAACATTTCTCAACATTATAAAAGATGTAAGATGTGTACTCTTCCCAGTTTACCTCCTGCAAGCGCAACGCTTCCCGCAGGATTCTGTCTCCTGACATTCACTCAGAAAATATCTCTTTATCATTCCTTACTCTCTGCCAACAAAGTAGGTTATCACTATTTGACTCTCAATCTTAACTGAAATTATTTTTAAATGCTTTAACATACAATGTTAACTTCTACTTGTGAACACCCACTTTTAATTTTGGGTGCAATAGTCATTACTGTTTTCGCCTGTCTTCTTCCCCAGGGATTTTGTGAAGACATTGAGAAACTTTTCTCTCAATGCGGTTTATTTCAAAATTCTTTATCTAGAAGTTTTCACTTTCAACAAAATCCCTCAAAATGCATATAGATCTTTTAAGAGATTCACTATTTCTCTTTTTATTTTTAGATCACTGTTATCTGGCTTACTTACGGGAGGAGGCAAACATAATAAAATCCAAATATATGTTTTATTTAGAGAAGAAAGAAAAAAGGAAGGGAGTGAAAGAAGCATTTTTGTTTGTTTTATTTTGGTCCCCTCTACACCCACCACTGGGTCACAAATGCTAGTCCTTAGGTTCACACCCCAGCCATCTCAGTTGCCTGAACCACAAGAGTGAACCTTAAATATATCTTTAAAATTTGATTAATCTTAAATGGACTGATGAAATTAATTTTCTTGAGTGCCTTACTATAATAAAAAAATACTATAACTTTTTTTCCCAAATAAAGATCATTCAAATATTTTACTGTTAAATCAGGAGAAAACATCAACAGATAACAGTTTAGAATCAAAAAAACTTGAAACATAGGCTTGGATTCAAATTCTAATATATCACTTTATGATTCATATGAACTTGCGTTTGACCATGCTAAAATCACAGTACTTCTCTAAAAATGAATAAAAGATTACAGAATACACAGACATTATAAGATGTTAAGAATAATAGGTTCAAGCATGTGTAAAGTATCAAGCACAGTAGGAGGATTCAACAAACATTCATTCTCCCTTTTCCAAAATGAAAGTTCACTTTTTCTTTACTTAATGAATTTATTTTTAAAAAGAAACTATTTCTTCTTTTAACAGCATATTATAGAAATAAAATAATATCTTGAGCAAAAGATAACAGTAAAGCTTAAAATTGTTAAGAAATGGCTAAATCACTGAAAACCTGAGTTTTAACTTGGTCTGATAGACAATGAAAAAAACTGGCCCTTTCAGATGGACAGGATTGGGTGTCACTTTCACCATGAAACAGTTTAACAAAGAACATAGAGAATATTACAAAAAGAGGAATTAATAAAAATAACCTCCAGGAAATGGAATCAATTACAAACACAAAAAGCCAATAAGCTGGAATTTTTATAATTTCGTTATTCAAAAAATAATAATTAGTGCTAATTTGATATTATGTCTAATGAAATTATGTGCCTAATAAAACTGTCTCCCTTATATACACTCACATGTATGCTCGTAAACAAGTTAAAGGTATAACTACAACTTCACTACATTCTAAAATATTTAACCATACACATAGCTATATCAATTAAAATAATATTTTTCTTTAACAATGGTAATGCATTTCAGTTTTCCACAGCCAAATATTTTAAAAATATATATAGCTAACATTAAGCAAACGTGAGGAATGCTCTTCCATTGTATCTTCATCCATGACATCTACTAGACAGCTGCCTTTACCAGAAAGATCATGGCATCTTGAATAAGGTGTCATGGTGACTTTCTTAAAGCACTAGACATGACCCAAAAGATTTATAGCTATGCACACCTTAAACCTATATAATGATATAATGCAATGTTCCTTCAATGATTTCTCTTTAAAATTAATATCTTTAGACTCCAAAATCTGATTTGAAGCTAGATTTACAGACCATTAAACAGTACACCATGATATCTGTACAGTCAAGTCTGCTCATGCACAAGCCCTGGTGTCTTAAACAGTTGCTCAGTGTCAAATCTAAGAGAAGCAAATAGGTCTGTATTTTTTTTTCCCCAAAACCTTTAAAGGGGATGACAAGGTAGAGCCATGTTTGAAAATCACCATTATCATGCCTTTTATATCTCTCATGAGTAATATGAGGACTGTGAAAGCACCCTCAAAGATTTATCTTATTCACTACATAAAAATGACTAAGATGGTAGGACTTCACATTATGTTTTGGAGCAATGAAAAATTAATGTTGGAAAAAACACTTCTTAGATGATGTTCAGGTATCATATAAGACAAACAGCGCGGTATACAGTCAAGCAGAAAAACCATCACAGGCTTTGAGTGACAAAAGGTAGATCTACTATGTGCAATGGCATTGAGCAAGTTTCTTTTACTCTTATTTGCTTAAACTTCTGGAAATGAGGCTCAATTATTAACACTTAATTACTGGAGGATGAGATATGGTATATAAAGTCCCTGGCACTAGTACCCAGATCTTAGAAGACATTCAGTAACGATGACAATAACAATAATCTAAACTGACTTTCTCTGGGAAACTAATATCGTGTGTGTGTGTGTGTGCGTGTGTGCTTAATCTCAGTAAGCTTTTCAGACACATAAAATCCAAAATATGATAACCTTGAACAATATGGCAGAAGTAAAAATCAATACCCAATATACTGGCTACAGAACAGCTCCATATAAGTTTCTTCACTAGTACATACAGAGTAGAAGCTCCTTAAAGCTCCTTAAAGAATATTTTGTATATGTTCAAAAGCTGACTGCATGGACTTTTTACAATAACAACAAAATTCCACACTAGGATATATATTCTCAGGAGTAAAACAAACAAAATTTTCATCTACCTACAGAAATACAACTTACTGCCTCATCATTACAGCCAAAACAGTGTGTGGACAGCCCAATTAGGTAATGACAGAGTCTAACAAGTCTGACTATATTTAATATTTCACATAAATCATCTTTCTGAATCTCAGGCACTGATTTTTAAGTCTTTTTAAAGTCAAAATAATCTCATTTATATCATAAATCTTCATCTAAATTAATATTTCAAAAGGTGAAGATTTAATTATTTAGCATCTAAAGATCTTAAAGATACAGGATTCAATTTCATTATTTAAAAAAGACACTCAGAGCTTAGGGTTAAATATCATGCTTAACTTCTTTATAAGGAATTTTCTGGTAAACAAATTTATAACAATATAAAGATCAAAGTCCTTATTAATAGTCATAACTTTCTCTACGTGATGCTCTTTAAAATAATTTTCCAAATTAGACTATGGCCTTTATGATGTTTAAGAGCGAAAGCATACATTGATCAAATGTGCTTTTCTTTGGTCTATTTTCCTTTTAGTTAATCAAAAATGCTTCTCAAAAACTGAAAACTTGGCAAATTACTTTAAGCTTCAACAAAAGATAGTGCTCAGTATTGCTAAATATATTTTAAATATCAGCTAGGGTTTATCTACAATGTGATAGAGAAAAAATGTTTTCTCTAAAATGGTCTACTAAATTTAGTATTTCAATGATTACATTCATTTAAGCATTCAGAAACTGATAGAACAAAAGTATAATTAAAATTCAAATAATTGTGGGAAAGTACCATATTTCTGATTATCTAGGAAAGTTCTCTTTTAATAACTTCCATCCCTAGACATATTCTGGGTTTCCATTTTGTCCAAAAATCTTATTTCTCTAACTCTACTTTGCATCTTCCTTTCTCTAATTCTATCAACTTTCCCTATCTATGTATTTGGTGTTCCTTTACTGATACTAAATAATACAAAGCTTGAATTCTTACTATTTGTAATATATTAATTTGATAGTGTTCCATATCTACCCATTATCAAAACTAATAGTCACACTGATAATAGTGCTCATGTAGGAAGACAATATGCAAAAACCTTCAAAAGTATCATTGAATCCCAGATTTCTCAACCCCGCTGCCTCTACCACTAACTCACGTAGGAGCATCTGTTCTCTTGACTCTAAACCACTATCATGCAGAAATTCAAGAGAATTCCATTCGTATTTGTCATTGAATTTATCTCTTAAAGGACATATACACATGCTGTCAGGTAATGTATTTGAGAATCTCTACATGAAAAACTTCTAATATTTCCTAATTTGTACAGTCCTAACAAATACATACCTATGTCATATGCCAGGAAATCGGCAGAAAAACATTTTGCACCGTTACTCAAGGAAGTGTCATTATGGGTATTTCCTCCAAAAATAAGCATAGCTCCATTGATAAGAACAGCTGAATGAAGGTATCTGGCAAACCCACTTTCTTTCAAAATAGTCCTACAGGATAAAATTTAAAAATGTATTACAAAGGATAAAAAGACCTCCCTAATTTTTATATAAATCATATAAAGGGCCTAATTTACATACAGAATTTTCCCTGGAATTGTAAAAATAGCATGCTTTATTTTTTAACAACTCTTATATGACCTCTAAATTTCAATATTTATTTAAAAAGTTTGAGTCATAGGACTTTAAAATTCTTGGAGAAAAAACAATATTAAATGTAATAGTTGAAGATCTTATCATAATTTATATTTTTATTATTCTGTACTTGTAAATTTAAGAAAGGAGTCTCCTTAAAACTAGAGGACATGACATGCCATCAGTCTTAATTACAAAGTAAATAAAAAGCCAATTTAATAAATTTTACTGCAAAGCAAATTCAGTTTAAACTGCATAACTCATATGGAGCCTATAATATACTTTTTAACATTTTATAATATAAATAAAAGTGCACATAAGTCTAAAATTTATATTTTCACAAAATGAGCCCAACTAAATAACCAGCACCCAAATCGATATTTTTTTCAAAAGAATATTATCACTATTCCCATTCAAATAGCAAAGATTGGTATTGCTCTTTGTACTTTATGAAATGGAATCATTCATTTATGTATACATTCCTTATTTCAAAATTGTTTTTGAAATACACCCATATTGTTGTGTATTACTGAAAAGCACAATGCACATTTGAAAAATTAAATTCATATAAATATTCTATGGAGTAATTAAAGTATAACTCTGAAAGTACTATTAAATATAGGCTCACAATTATATTTTACCTGAATGAAATAATATATAATAAAAGTATACTGCAAAATCAATCAATACTTAATGCTCTAAATACGAGGTATGAACAAAGAATCAGAATGTAAATATATTATGTATAGCATAATTAGTAAGATATATATATCTCAAAAACAAGAATTATAAAACCAATTAATACTTAAAACATTTAGAGCTGACTTCCAAAATAGTAATAAAAGGAGTTCCACAAATATTTTCCCCAGGGAAAAAACTACAGCTGCTAAAAATTATTTTTAAAAAACCATTTAAAGTCTTTTAAAATTTTATTAAGAGCAACAACTAACAGTTACTCAAGACCACTAAATTTCAGTGAGAATAGCAGTCTTTTATAGTTGACCTATTACTTGTTTCCATCCTTCCTCCCATGCTCCCCTCAGAAAAACACATAAGCAGCAAAAGAGAAGTTCAACCCCAGGTTGATAAAGCTTAAAAAAAAAAAAAAAAAAAAAAAACACCTCCTTCATCCCTTAGCTCCACGTCCAAGTCAATGGTATCTAACCAGGAGCGGCAGACAACCAAATCTTCTCATGCCTCACCACTCTAAGTAGTAGAGCACTATTCAAGAGAGAGATGCTCATTCTCTACCCAAACCAACCCACAATTAATTGGATGGAAACCACAGAATAGGCTAAGAGCACAGGAACCAGAGAGTCTTCACCCTACCTCACTCATAGGGCAGAGGTTCCAAACCAAAAGAAACAATCTAAAAAGGGCAAAGGCTATCATCCTCATCCAGTGCCCTGCACATAAGGCAGTAGAATCCATCCAAGATCAGACAACTAACCCCATCTACAATAACCAAAGCAGTGGCACAGAGGTTTTCCCCCCACAGGGAGAGGCAGGTTGGTAAAAAGGCCAATGCTCTCTCAGGGGAACTATTTAGAGAAGAGCATTGGAAACTTCGAGCCCTTTAGACACATTGAAAAATAATGGAGATTTTGGATGCGAGCAATTAAATGATACCTGGTTGCACCATGAAAACAAGATAAAACATAGACTAGCTATAGAAGCGTATCAGAGAAAGCGAGGGAAAAGACAGACCAACAAGAGTCTTACAAGGGTCAGAACATCAGACCGGCTCCACACATCACCTAGTAAAAGAATACAAATGGAAAGCGAAGAGTTTCACTTTACCCCATCTCCCTTTCCCTAAAGTGACACAGTTCACAGCCAAGAAAATCACCAGTATGGTTCCTCTCACAGGGTGAGTAAAAGCAAAGCGAGCATCCAGCTTCTCAGAATTCAGGGGGATGATGTCCAAAAGGACAAAATGTTCCTCACCCTATCCAGAACAGAGAATGATGAAAGTCTACAAGATTTATAGACAAAATCAAAAAAAGAGAAATACATGTATTAGAGAATCCTAGAAGAAAAACAGAAAGCTTATTTTAAAATATAATGACAAAACTTTTCAAACCTCAGGATGATGTCAGTATGCAGGTATTTGAAACTTAATATTCCCAAATAGGATCAACTCCAAAAAAAAAAAAAAATTACACAACAGATTGTAATAAATCAAAAACAAAGAGAATTTTTAAAGCAGCCTAAGAAAGGGAATACTCCATAAGGTTATCAGTAAATTTCACAGACCTAGAGACAGTGGGAGAGTATTTCCAAAGTTTTTTTGAGGGGGGACTCCATACACTACAAGAAACACAACCCAACTCTATGTTGCCTTATCTTGGGTTGAGAGATAAGCAACAGCTTAAAGTGGATGGATGGAAAACGGTATTTATTCTGAGCTAGTGCCAAATCCAAAAGAGCAGGAACAGCTATACTTGTATCAGATAAGGTAGTCTTTCAACCAAAGAAAATTTTAAAAGATGGACATTATATAATGACAATGGGATCAATACAACAAAAAGACTTAACAATTAATAACATCTATGCACCCAATAAAAGAGCACCCACAAATATCAAGCAAATATTAGCAGATCTAAATAAGGATACTGACAGCAACACAATATTAGTAGGGGACTTCAACACTCCTCTTTCAGTAAAAGACAGATCTTCCAGAGAATCAAGAAAGAAACAAAATCTTTAAATGACAAAATAGAAGAGCTGGACCTAATAGACATATATAGAGTACTTCACCCAAAAACTATAGATACATTCTTCTCAAGTGCTCATGGAACATTCTCAAGGATATACCATATGTTCGGACACAAAACAAGTCTCAGTAAATTTTCAAAGATTGAAATCATACTTAGCATCTTTTCAGATTACAATGGCATCAAATTAGAGATCAACCAAAAGGAGAAAGTGAGAAAAACCGCCAAACAGTAGAGAATAAACAACATACTGTTGAACAACCAATGGGTAAAAATGAAATTAAGGAAGAAATTTAAAAATATCTGGAATCAAATGAAAATGAAGAAACGATGTATAGGAATCTATCAGATGCAGCAAAAGCAGTAATAAGAGGGAAATTTATAGCAATACACTCCTACCTCAGAAAATAGGAAGAATCACAAATAAAAAACCTAAGCCATCACCTAAAGGAACAAGAAAAAGCAAAAAACAGAAGCCTAAATCCAACAGAAGGAAAGGAACAATAAAGACTAGCTCAGAAATCAATGAAATACAGATCAGAAAGACTATTCAAAAAAAATCAATGAATCCAAAAGTTGGTTTTTCAAAAGAATAAACAAAACAGGCCATTAGCTAGACTCAGACTCACAAAAAAGAGAGAGAAAACACAAATAAATGGAATCAATAATGAAAAAGGAATAATCACAACAGATACAACAGAAATACAGAGAACTATAAGAAACACTACATACAACTACATAACAACAAACAGAATAAGCTAGAAGACATGGACACATTGCTGGAAAGGTACAATATCCAAGAATTAAACAGAAAAGAACTAGAAACCATGAACAGATCAATCAAAAGCAAGGAAATGGAAATAGTGATCAAAAACCTTCACAAAAACAAAAGCCCTAGACCAGACAGTTTCACCAACAAATTCTACAAAGCATTCACAGAAGAATTCATTTCAATCCTCCTTAAACTGTTCCAAAAAGTAGATGAAAAACTTCCAAACATTTTATGACGCTAATATTATGCTGATTCCAAAACCAGATGACTGCACTGAAAAAAGAAAACTATAGACTAATATCCATAATGAATACGGATGCACAAATGCATACAAAACAGTTATTCAATAGTAGTAGAATACATATTTTCAACAACCACACACAGAACATTCTCCAAGCTAGATCACATGTTGAGCCGAAAACAGCAGTAATAAATTTGATATCATATCAAGTATCTTCACAGATTACAATGGCAAGAAACTAAAAATTAATAACAGGAGGAAAATTAGGAAATTTACAAATATATGCAAATTAAATATCATATTCCTAAACTACCAATGAGTCAAAAAGGAATTCAAAAAATATCTGGAGATAATGAAAATATAGCATGCTAAAACTGAGAAGATGCAAACACAGTTCTAATTGCTTAAAGCAATAAACAAAATTAAAAAAACCATTATAAAATAAACAATGTCATTTTACACCTATAAAAGCTAGAAAAAGAGCTAAGCCTAAAGTTATCATAAAAAGAAAAAATACAGCAGAAAAACATGAAATAGAGACTGAAGGAACCAAAAAAAAATGAATAATTGGTTTTCTGAAAAGACAAAATTTACAAGCCTTTAGGTAGACTAAGAAAAAAAAAGAAAAGATTCATATATAAAAAATAAAAATGAAAGAGGAGGCTTTAAAACGGATACCACAGAAATCAAACAATCATTAATGAACATGAATGGTTACATGCCAATAAATTAGAAGACCTGGAAGAAATGGATAAACTCTTAGAAATATACAAACTATCAGACTGAAACATGAACAAGACTGGTAATTAATCAGGAAATTGAAACAGTCATCAAGAATCTCTCAATGTGAAAAAGTCCAGGATTATGGCTTTACTGCTGAATTTTACCAAATATTTTAGGAATTAATATCAAACCCTCTATAACTATCCTAAAGAACTGAAGAGGAAGAAATACTTCCAAACTCATTTCAGAAGATCAGTATTACCTTGATAGCAATGTCAAAAAAGGACACTATAAGAAAATTACAGAACAATATTCTTGATGAACAAAGATACAAAAACCCTCAACAAAATATTAGTAAACTGAATTCAACAGTACATCAAAGGAACCACATTCCATGAAAAAATAAAATTAGGTGTTCCAACATACACAAATTCATGAACTTTTCTGATACACTGCATTAACAGAATGAAGGATAAAATAACATGATCATGTCAACAGATAAACAAAAAGCAGCTGACAAAATTCAACTTCTCTTCATGATAAAAATTACCTAAGTACAGGAAGAATGTACTTTAACATACTAAAGGTCACACGTGACAAGTCCCCAACTAACAGACTCAACAAAGAAAAGCTGCAAGCTTTCCTTCTAAGATGAGGAAAAGGTAAGAATGTCTACTCTCACCATATCTATTCAACATAGCACTGCAAGTCCTACACAGAGGAATTACAAAACAAAACAAAAGGTATACACAGCAGAAAGGAAGAAGTATAATTGCTTGCTCATTGATGATACAATCTTATATACAGAAAACCCTAAAAAGTGCCCTGCTACATAGCTCAGGTGACAATTAAAGCCATGGACTAGAAAAATAAATGATTCTTAAAAAAGAAAATAAAAACTTGTAGCTTTGACCTCAAAGATACAGGCTTTAAAAATCATGAACCTGGATTCAAGATCCAGGACTGCAAATAAAAAAAATCAATGTTTTTAAAATGTTTAATCCTTAAAAAAAAAAAAAAAAGAAAACTCTAAAGACACAAAATAATGTTAGAAATATTAACTGAATTCAGTAAAGTAACAGGATAAAAAAAATCAACAGAATCCCATTTATAACAGCATAATTAATAAAATTCTTAGGAATCAAGTTAATCAATGAGTTGAAATATCTGCATACTAGAAACTATAAAATATTAGTGAAAAAGAATAAGGAAATCACACACTGAAAGACATTCTAAGTTCATGAATTCATATTGTTAAAATGTCCATACTACCCTCTGATCTATAGATTAAATGCAATCTCAATTAAAACTCTAATGACATTCTCTACAAAAGTTTAAAAAAAAAAACCCTAAAAAGAACTGAAATAGCCACAATAATTTTGAGCAAGAAGAACAAAGCTGTTGGCATCAAACTTTATTTCAAACTATATTACAAAGCTATAGTGCTCAAAATAGTATCATAAAAAACAACATATAGATCAATGGAACATAACAGAGTGCAGAAATATATATATATGTATATATATATATATATATACATATATATATAATGGTCAATGAATCTTTGACAAAGGCACCAAAAATACACAAAGGGAAAATGATAGTCTCTTCAATAAATGGCATTAGGAAATTTCTACAAGCCATATGCTTGGTAAGAGGTTAATATTAAAAATATATTGTGCTTAAACGTTGACAAGGTTTTTTTACTTCCTGTCATCGTAATCAAATAAAAATGATAATAATAATGTAAAGCACTCCTACTACCCAACAGAAAACAAACAAACAAGCAAATTTAAAAATAGGCAAAGGACATAAATAGATATTTTTCCAAAAACATACAAATGGCCAATAGGTATATAATATGATAATCAACATCACTAATGATCAGGGAAATTAAAATCAAAACCACAGTGGCACATCACCTCACATCTGTTAGAATGGCTATCAGCAAAAAGACAACAGCTATCAAGTGCTGGCAAAAATGTGGACAAAAGAGAACCCTTGTACACTGTTGCTGGGAATGTAAATTGGTAAATTCTGTTTAATAAACAGTAAGTAGGTTTATAAAAAATTAAAAGTAAACTACCCTCTGATCTAGCCCTTCCACTTCTGAATATATAAACAAAGAAATTAAATCAGTATCTTGAGGTATCTGCACTCCCATGTACATTGCAGGTCTTTCAAAGTAGTCAAGATATGAAACAACCTAAGTGTACATGAACAGATGGGATAAAGAAAATGCACAGTGTGTGGGTATGCGTGTATGTACACGTAAAATAGCAGTAAGCCTTTAAAAAGCAGAAAATGATTACATTTGAAAGAAATTACCCTAAATTTCTAAAAGTAAAAAAAATAAAGATAAAACTATATGATCTAGCTTCGATATGAATAAAAGTCAATCTTCCTAAAAGCAGAGGGTAGGATGGTGGGTGGTTACCAAGAGCTGGAGGGTGGGAGAAATAGATGAATGGAGGTCAAAGGGTACAAAGGACACGCATCCAGGACAAACAACTTTTGGAGAACTAATGTACTATAGTTAATAATACAGTATTGTGTACTTGGTGTGAATCAGTCACAAGTCCAGGAATGCTATAGCCACCAAGGGTTGAAGAGACAAGGAAAAGAATTTCCCCTGTGGGAAAGTGGACAGAGCAGTAAGCTGCTCACACTTTGAATCTGGACATCAGGCCCCCAGACTTGTGAGGAACACTTTTTGACTATTTTAAGTTATCCTCTCTTTGGTACTTTGTTACAGTAGTCATAGAAAACTAATACAAAGGACATCTCTTTAAAAAAAACCATACCTAATATCTAATGTCACGTTTAATGATGAAAGACTAAATTCCCCCCTAAAAGCAGGAACAAATAAGGGTGTCTGCACCTGCCACATTCATTCAATATTACACTGGAGGTTACAGGCAGGAACACAGAAGAGAAAATTATATAAAGACATCTAGATTGAATGCTAAAGTAGCTAAAGCACTATGTTAAAAATACCGCTATTTACAGATAACATGATCTTTTGCACAGAAATTTAATATAGTCACAAAAAACTATTATAACAAATGAGTTCAGCAAAATTGACTGAAAGAAAAATATATTAAAACTGAGAGAATTTCTATACATTAGCAATGAAAAACTATAATCTAAAAATAAAATAATTCAAATTACAATGGTAGTAAAAAGAATAAAACATTTAAGAATAAAATTAATGGAACAAGCATAAACCTTATACTGGAAATTTTTTTAATTGAAAAAATAAATTAAATGAGACCTAAATAAATGGAACAATTACTCATTTTCATGGACTGAAAACCAGATATTATTAAGATGACTAACCTCTCCAAATTAATCTACAGATTCAACTCCCTCCCCATAAAAATTCTAGTTGAATGTTTTTTCAAAATAGAGAAATTACTACAGAAGTTCAAGGGACCAGAAGTCAATTCAGTGAAAGAATGTTTTTTTCACCAAATGGTAGTGAGAAAACTGAACTATATGCAAAGGAAAACATTTGAATCACTCTCTTACAAAATATACAAAAAAATCAATTCAAAAATGGAGGAAAACCTAACTTTAAGAACTACCCTTTAGAAGGCAATACATAAGTAAATATTACTGACCTTCAGCTAGACAAATGATTATTAGATATGAAATTAAAATCAAACCTCTTTCAAGTTTTCTTTATCCTCTATAGAATTTAACACCACTTAAAATACATCTATATTTCCATTTTATTAACTTCCCCTCCTCATTAAAATATACCTCCTATATATAAAGTTGGTATTTTTAAAAAAAGCAAGAGGAAAGCATATAAAGTTAAACAATATGTACAAAACTAAAAAATGGACAAACGATGCTATTTGTTCCCTTATCACAAATAGTTGTTCATATATTTTGGGTTTATTTCTGAGCTCCTAATTCTTTTCCATTGAACCATGTGTCTCTTTTTATTCCAATACTATGTTTACTTGATTATCACTGCATTGTAGTATAAAATAGGAACATGATATTTCCATTTTATTCCTTTTTCTCAAGATTGTTTTTGTTTTTTGAGGTCGATGGCAATTTCAAAAAAATTCTGTGATCTTTCTGTTCTATTTCTGTGATGAATGGCATTGGGATTGTGATGGGGATTGCATTAAATCTCTATATTGTTTTACATAATACGGCCATTATAACTGCTAATTCTTCCAATTCATGTCCACATAATATCTTTCCATTTCTTTAGTTCTCCTTCTATTTCTTTTAACAGTGTCTTATAATTTTCAGTATACAGATCATTCACTTCTTTGGTTAACTTTATTCTGAGATATTTCATGTTTTGGGGTTCAATTGTAATTGGGGTTATTTACCCAAGATCTTTTTCTACTAGAGTATAAAAGTGCAACATATTCTTGTATATTTTGTAGTCTGCCACTTTACTGCTGCCATTCATTATTTCTAATAGCTTGTTACTGGAGTCTTTGGGAGTCTCTAGACTGCCGTGTCAGTTTGGAATCCTTTTCTGTACTTTTCTTGTTTAATTGTGCTGCTTCAGCCTCTAAAACATGACATTAAATGCAGACAGTGAGAGTGGGCATCTTGTCTTGTGTGTCATCCTAAAGGAAAAACTTACCATTTTTGCGCATTTTGTATGAGTTGGCTATGGGTTTGTCTGATATAGCCTTTATTATGTTGAAGTATGTCCCATTTATACCTATTTTCGGAAAACTTTTAACATAAAAGGACACTGAATCTTATCAAGTGCTACTTCTGTAGCCACTAAGATAAAAAATGATTTTTCCCTTCCTTATGTTGATGTGAACCAAGACCATACAATGGAGAAAGGATAGTCTCTTCAAAAACAGTACTGAAAAAACTAGACACCTACACGCAAAAAAATGAAACTAGACTAGTATGTAACACAATAAACAAAAATCATTTCAAAAATTGATTAAAAACTTCTGTGTAATACCTAAAACCATGAAATACATAGAAGAAACGATAAGCAATACACTTGGGAACTCAACTCCAATATCAAGGGAAACAAGAATCAAAATAATAAACATCAAATTAAAAAGCTTCTACACAAAGAAACTCTGATCAGAACAAAAAGATATCCTAATGAATGGGAGCAGTTTGCACATCATAGATCCAGCAAAAGGTTAATATCTAAAATTATAAAGAACTCATAAAACTCAACAACAAAAACACAATCCAATTTTCAAATGAGCAGAAGATATGAACAGGCAGTTCTCCAAGCAAGACATATAAATGGCCAAGAGGCACATAAAAAGATGTTCCATATCTCTCGTTAATAATAAAAATGCACATCAAAACAATGTTATATTACTTCAAATATGTGAGAATGGCTATTATGCAAAAGACTGGAAACAAGAAGTGCTGGTGAGGATTCGAAGAAAATGGAAGCCTTACACTCTGTTGGTGGGAGTGTAAAGTGGTCCAATACTTAGGAAATCAGTATGGAGATTCCTCAAAAAGTTAAATATCAAAATTCCATACAATCCTGCTACCCAGTTCTGGATTTTTACCCACAACAACAACAAAATCAATTCACCGAGATGTATTCATCTCCATATTTATAGCCTTATATACAATAGTCAAGAAATAGAAAGAATCTAAGTGTCTATATGCATATGAGTGGATAGAGAAGATGTGGTATATATACTCAATGGAATATCAATCATCTAATTAAAAAGATGAACTCCTGTCATTTCAACAACAGGACTGGATCTAAAGGGAATTATGCTTAGTGAGATCAATCAGAAAGATAAAGACATTTTATGCTTTCTTTCATATGTGGTACATAGAGAAACCCAAAAAAAAAATGAACAAAAATTCCATAGACTTTTAGTCTATAGAATCAAATTAATGGTTAACAGAAGAAAAAGGGGAAAACGAGGCTTAAGAGTCAATTACACGGTGAAGGAAAGAATTGTACTGTTGATGGCAAACTTAATGTATCATATACGGATATTGATTTGCAATGAGGCACACCTAAAGACTATATAATGTTATGATGCAATGTTCCTTCAATAAAAACTTTTAAAATAAACAAATTAAGTTAACAGTTTGCTTTCAAATGCATCGAGAAGGATAAAAACCTGTAACTAAAGACAAGGAAATAACACAACATTAAGAATAATGGTTACCTCTTTAGGGGATAATGAAAGGGAGAGCACCATGCAGGGATGCAGGAGGGCCTCCAGAGGTATTGTAATGACTTCCTTCCTGGTTCACGTGGACAGAGTATTCACTATACTACTGCTCTGTGACTACATGTACATAGAGAGGTACAAAGAAATAGATGATAGACAGCAGATAGAGAGATATATAGACAGACAGACAGATAGATAGATAGATGACAGAGTTAGATGACAGATGTTTCATATATTATTTGCCTATATGCAACATTTCTAAAATTTTAAATGAACACCTAGAAAAAAAATCACTAAATATCCCAGTTACCTTAAAAGGCACAGCTATAAAGTATTTTTAAATATCAAAATGTGATTTCACACAGACATTACAAAATTCCAAATCACATTACATAAAATGCTTATTAAGATAATGATCATTTTGTCTGCATAAATATTTTATGCTCACTTTAAACTCTGTTGTACCATCTTTATTATTTGTGTGTCTTTCTGTTATTTCCACATAAATATGGACCAAAAAAATTTTAGCATTTATCTCCATTACCGAAAATTTCATAGGATCACCCCTAACACTGCTTGATAAGAATTTCTAATACTCATTATGCAGAGAAATAAGTAAAGATAAATGCAATGAATAGTGTATTCACTAGTATTTAAAGGTAAATTAACATGCTAAATACTAAATGCTAAATACTAAACATAATAATATACTTACAAAATTTTCATGTATCACTTTCCAAAACCACTGACAGCTGAATTTTTTAAAGCAATCAGAACTCGGTAACTAAAATAGTTTTGGAGACTTAAATGCAAATATAACTCCAATATCAAATTTAAGAAATATGAAAAAAATCACTTTATGTAGTAAGATGTAGTTTCATTATGAACATGTATTTTAGGAATGTGTGATCACAAAGATCTTTTAAAATACAGAACACAGTGTTACAGAAGTATTATCATTAGATACACAACTTAATATATTTGAAGTAGAGTTAAAATCTTTTTATTAAAAAAAAAACAAAAAAAGGATCACGCTGAGAATTAGAGCTAGAAGTTGTAAATTATATTGGTTAATGTGTTCTTCATTTATTAAAACTTACTGAGCTCTTTCACAGGTCAAAGAAACACAACAGAGGGAAAAACCACAACAATAGGCCAGGCCATGAAAATCTGAGGTCTCTGCTACCCCATAATAGCCTTGACATAGAAGAACAATGAAGGAATAGTTTCCTATAAACATACATACAAAGAACACTATCAGATACCTCATTTAACAGGACTAAGAAACCACGACCACAGTGACCCTGGTAACCAAATAATTACAGCAAAGTTTAATAAGTCCCTTAGCAAAGGACACCCTAAAATGATAAACAAGGAATCACTTTTGATGAGTGGAAATTCCTATACAAAAAGGATGTTCATTCTCTATCTTTAAATGCAAAGAAGCTAGATGTAATGACTCCCTGAAGTGGTGGGAGAGCAGTCATGGCTTTGGATTGATCTTTTTATGCATCAATTTTTTATCCAAAAAAAAATTGGCCAAAACTGTATTTTGGTAATAACATTAATAACTGATCCCCTTTTAATATTCCAAATTATCATAAACTGTAACATAAAACATTAAACATGAAAAAATTAAAGATTTTTATTTTTTAACTTTCATGAAGCATAAGATATACCAAAAGCACAAGCATCTAAGTGTACAGAATATGAAATTAATTAATTCATTTAAACTGCTTATAGAAGTTTCCTTTGATTCCAATTATTGACTAGTATAAATAGTGCTGCCATGAATAGTCTTAGAACTACAGTGCAAACAGATATGCATTTATATAACTACAATGACTTACACAGGACACAGACACTGTATATCTATATATGCGTCTGAGCATATTTAAATTTAGCAGAAACTAAGGTATTCCCAACTGTTTCTACTAGTTTATATATATTTGGCATTCACAGTCTTTTAAATTATAGCCATTCAATCTAGTCATCTGGATGTACCTCACTGGTGTTTGATTTAAAGTGCCCTAGTGACTAGTAAGTCTGAGCACCTGCTAATATGTATTTTGGGCATTTGGATATCACTTTTTCTGACTTATCTGCCCAAGTCTTACCCATTTTCTATTAAGTTGTCTGATATTACGATTTTGTAATTCTTTTTTATATTTTTAGGAAGCATCTTTTGTTGGCTTTAGATACTGAAAATCACTCCCATCGTATAGGCCGCCTTTTTCCCTTTCTAATGATATTTTTTTACATATACAGTTTTATCATTTTCCATTGTGTATAGTACTATTTAAATTCTATCTTAAATATATACCAATATAAATTACATTTGCATGTTATATTCTATAATGTCTATACAATTTATCTGAAACTGATTTCTATGTTGTATAGAGGAGGGCTCAAAATTCAGTTTTTCTGGCTGACACGGGACATTTTGAAAAAACAGTTCTGGTGTACTAACTTTGTCATAAATTAAGAGCTAATTAATATTCATGCCTAAGGAGCTCCAACTGACTACAATGATCTATTTCCTTCTCTTTGCAACAACACTTAATCACCGTATCTCCATAAATCACGAGACCTGGTAGAGAAGTCCTCCAACATTGTATCTAAAAGACTGTTCAGCTATCATTAGTCCTTGCATTTTTGTAAAAGTTATAGAAGGGCTGGCCTATTTCTAAAATTAATTTACCTACTGAAATTTTATTTGGGATTATATCTATAGATCTACTTCGGCAGCATAGACACCTGTACAAAATTGAATCTTTCAATTAATTACCATAAAGTATCCCCCATTTATTTAGGTCTTCAATTTCTCACAATGTTTTATAGTTTTCTGTATAAAGACCCTTATATAACATATGTCTTTGCATTTATTCCTTAGGTTGTTGATGTTCTAATAGCAACAAAAAATATATTACTTTTTTTAAATTATCATTTTTCATTGCTACTGATATACAGGAATTACACTTGTCATCTTTATTGTCAATTGTTTATTTTGACCTTATATCTAACAACCTATTATCAATATACTTTTATACATTTTATTATTTCATTTTACTAAATTGCCTTATTGTAATGGCTGAAAATTCCATTGCAATGTTGAATAAAAGTAATAATCGTAGGGATCCTTATCTCGTTCCTAAGCTTGCAGGAAACATTTTTAATATTACCCCTTAGGGTTTATAATAACATTTTTCTATATTTGTAACTGTTACCACTAGTTTACTTCTATTCCTACTTTACTAAATTTTAATCATAAGTATGTAAAATTTATCTATCTAAACTTTTTTTGCATCTTTTGAGAATACACTTTACTTCTTTATTCTCTTAATGCATTAATTATCTTGATTTAATGAATTATTGCTTAACTTTTTATATTCTTTGGATAAACCCAAATGATGTATTATTGTTTTCACAAATCGCTGATTCACCTGACATTTCTGTATCTCTGTTCACAAAAAAAGATAAAACCACAAATTATATAATAGTTAATCTTTTACATATTTTGCTATCAAGATTATTCTAACTCCATAAATCTTAAGATAATTATTTCTGTTCTCTAAAAGTTTTTAAAGGATTGGTATTATTTATTATTCAATTTTTTCTTTGATACAAGATAATTCCCTATTTCCATCTCTTCATGTGTCAATTATGATTTTATTTTATAGAAATAGGATGTGATCCATGTAATTTTGTGGGATTTACTCACATATAGTTGATAATCATGTGCTCTTATTATCTTTTAATGTCTGCAGGATTTACAATATAGTCCTTTTTCATTCTTGATACAGGTTGAGTATAACGTTTGTTTCTAAGTCTGGTATGGATCTATCCACTTTATTATAACTGTTGATTTGGGTTGGCTGTATGGATCACGTTTGCTTTTATTTCATTGATCAGTGCTTTATTTCATATTATCTTCCTTTTCTTTTATCCTGTATTGTGAGATTATTCTGACATTCTTCAACCAATATCTGAGATAATACTTAGACCACTGATTCTCAGGATTCAAAAAAATCTTTTCTAGTACATGCAAAGTCATAAATATCCCTTATAGCAACATCACGCACATCTTGACTCATCACTAAGTACAAAACATTTTCTAATTTTTAGTATAACTTTTCTGAGTTTATTAAATCCAGGCATTTTGTTATTTTTTGAGTTAGTTTTATGTTCATTTCATGTGATCAGTTACTTTGCATGACTTAAATCCCTTTATATTTGTTGAGACTTGGATTAAAACCAGGCGTATGATAAATTTTAGAAAATGTTCCATATGTACTTAAAAATACATATTATCTTATGATTATACCAAGGAAGAAAAATTAACTGTTCTGTTCAATTTTTTTATATCCTTACTAATCTCTTTGTTCTCCTTATATTAGTTAAGAAAACAACTGGGTTAAAAATATTGCCCTATCATTTGTCTCCTTTTATACTTTCAATATTTGCTTTATTTAACAACATTATCCAAATAAATGCCTATTCAGAACTGTCATATCTTCATGATAGATGGTGGAATTAAATTCTTATTTGTCTGATATGAGTATAGTTATACCAACTATATTTTGTTAAGTGATTGCATAATATCTCCCATCCTTTTATTTCAGTTTGTCTGAATACTTTTATTTATAATACTTTTCCAAGCAGTCTATTGATAGGCTTTGTTCAATCCAAAAAAATGGCTTTAATTGGGATATTAAGTCTCTTATATGGTATATATAGTCAGAATATTTCCTTATATTTTGTGTAATTATTGATATATTGGAAGTTGAACCGTCTTGCAATTCCATTTATATGTGTCCCAAGTGTTCATTGTTTGCATCCATTCCTTTTTTGTATTCTTCAAAATACATTACATAGCATTCACATTTCCCCTCTATTCACTTGTTGGATATAGTATTACTTTAATTTTTTTATTTATTTATTTAATTTTATTTATTTATTTATAATTTATTTATTTAATTAATATTTATTTAATTTTATTCTAATGGCTGTTTTGTTTTGTTTTTTCATCTTATGTCTTTTTCTAGGACTTAACCACTTTGTATTTTGCATATGGTATGTTAAAGAAACAGTCTGAGGTTCTGCATGATATTATCTTTCTCACTTGAGTATTTAACTTCGGTCAGCTAGTCAGACTATGGATGGGTACATCACCATAATTTAATGAAAGACTATAATGATTCAAAAGTGGATAAATCCCACTAGTTACTTTAACATTTCAGAGATCAGACTACATCCTTAGGTATATACCAAAGCCTCTCTTCCTTGGCACTCTTGGATACTCAGTATTGGTCCTTCATATTGATTGACTTAAAGCACTACTCAGTTTTTCAGATAGCCTTCAGGACTGAAAATTATCTCAAGGTCAAAGATGGCCAAAAAAAGATTCCAGTCTTAACTAACCCTGACATTCTATCTCTCCTAGATCTTGATGCACAAATTCTCATTGCTTTGATAGTTCTCTGATGTCTTAAAAGATTTAATGCCTATATTTCTTCTTTTGAAGAAATACTTCAAAATAATCTAGTTCATCAATGAAAAAAATTTTTTCAAACACACATTTACTTGTATGTCAACAAAGCTTACTTGTATGTAACCAAAAAATAAAACCAGTCGTGAGTTAGTAAAAATTAGCCTGCAAAATGGACATATAATCGTGACATTTTAAAGTTATGCCTAATGAGCTAAGTCAGAAGAAAGATAAAAACCTCACAATCTCACTCATATGTGGTATATAAAGAAAACAAACAAACAAATGAACCAAATCAGGTACAAATAGACTTTTGGTATATAGAATCAAATTACTAGTTAACAAAAGGGAAGGTGGAGGTAATGGGTTAATCCCGTAAAAGGGGTCAATTGCATGGTGATAGAGAGTATTGGACTGTTGGCAAATTAATGTAGTATATGCAGGTGTTAATTTATTATAATGCATACCTTAATTCTATCACATTATGATGCAATGTTCCTTTAATAAAATTTTAATAAAATATATTTGAAAATAAACATGACACACACTTTAATGCAAATATAATAGCAAACATGAAAACTAACCTAGAAAAATTATCAAAATTTTAAGATTGCAACAAACTTTAAAAAGAAAAAAAATATTTTACTGGTCACTAATCATTTTACTGACCTTTTTTAAAATACAGGATGCATTAAAAAGTAAGGAATCATACATATCTATAATGGATTTCTAATGATATACTCAAATTAATTTATTTTATTAAATCCTAAGCAACAAGCATTGAATGTCATCTGTGAATATACAAAATTGACAAGACTGATAATTTTATTCTACACAAAAGCTCACTATGACGTTTTCAGGCAAGAAAGCATGTAAAATTTGAGCCAATGCCATTTGAGTGGTGAATAAGAACTCTCTCATTTGACTTTATGCAAATAATACTCATGGTTCTTTTATACATTTACTCCCATTAAGATCATTTCCTGAGCATTGCTACACCCATTATTATCACCATGAACTCCACTGTTTTTTATGCGAGAGCTATTATCTTTTCCTTTCTGATATGAAACAACAGCTGTAACATATACAAAAATGCATTTAGCAGATTAATAGTCCCTTATCATGACTCCTCAATTTCCCTTGCCATCATAGCAAAACCTCAGAGAGAAAAAGCTAGAAAAATGAAAAAGGAAATAAAACGCAATGTATGTATTACACAAAATATTATATTCTCAGCAATAGTCAATAACTGTGAGATTATTTTCCTTTTGCCAGTGCAATCAACGTAATGATATCCTGCTGATATTTTAATGTGCATACATTAAGTTACATAAAACTATGTATTCATTTAATATTCATAAAAATATAAAGAATAATACTGCAACTTGTCAGACTAAAAAAAGGATGAAAATTAACAAAAAAATCACCAAAGGAAAAGTGTTAATGTTTTTAAATTTCAAATTTCTTTTTTCAAATAAAGCAAAAATTAGTATATAGGTTTAATTGTAAAGGGGACAGAATAAGCCATGATACAGTGGAAACCATATTTCATTTAAATACATAAAGCATCTTCATAAAATGTCTAAAAAGTGTCCTAAAATAACAAAAGAGGCAGTTTCTCCATTTTCAAAGGAGGTAGACATACAACAAAAATTTATTTTAAAAGTCACATACCCAGAAAATCAATAAATGGAAAATTAATGAATAATATAGAAATGTGAAGAGAACATGGTTGTAAATAATAACTCCTTAAAGGATCTCAAGCACATAATAAGATGCCTATTCATAACAGAAATCAGAGTATGCACATTAAAGTATCAGTAAGATACCACTACATTGCTTGCATTGGCAAAAGAAAATTATTCTCACAATTATCAAAGGCTACTGGGAATATGAATCAGCGGGACACTTAGTCCCTGCTAGTGGAAATACGTCTTCCATAGTGACCTTAAGAGCAAGTCAGCAACATATACTAAAGTTGAGGATGTGAATACCCACATTCACAACAATTTCACTTTGAAGTATATGCCACAGAACGACATATGCATGTGTGAATGAGACCAGTACAGGATGTGCAATTTAACATCGCTCTAACAAGAAGAGGAAAACCTACCTAACTGCCACAAACTTGTCCTATTTCGCAGGAAATTAGACGATAGAACTGAAGAAGTGCTTTTTTAAATTTACAAATGACAATAAAATATAAGTGCAAAGAAGAACAAATCCCAGGACACATAAAATCAAAGCTCAAAGCTACATTGATAAGCAAAATTGCTCAACTGAAATGAACATAACATCAGCACTTACAAGTAATGTATACAGAATAAGTGTATCCATGGGATCAGAAACCATTTTAAAATCAATCATTCATAACGAGGTTTATAAAAACTGCATTATTTTTTTATTTTGTCACAGAATATAATAACACTAGTTGAAATAAAGATGAAAAGATCCATGCCTTCCCAAAAATATTTGATACCACTATTATAAAAGTATAAAATATAACAGTAACAAATGTCCTCATTATACTTCTGCCCAATCTACTCACCAAGTCTTAGTGTTAACTTCATACTTATACAGATCGTCTACCAATCCATACTTATTTCCCGGCAGCGCCTTATAGCCGCCGTGAGCATAAATGGACTTGGTGACTTCATCGTAAACACTGGTATGGCCATAGCCGCCTTGAACGATAGCTCCTCTAGTTTCTGGAACAAGCCACGTGTTTGATGCTGCAAGAAAAAGAAGATAAATAAAGAACTTCAAGTAATGTCTTAAAAAATACCTCACACATTACCAAGCTACAAACAAGGTGGATCTAACAGTATATTTTATGAATATAAATAAATAAAGTGTATCTAAAGTTCTTTTCATTGAGAAACAATTATAAAATATATACCCAGTACTATATTCTGTGCGAAGGGTTGAAGGTGAGTAATAGGGTACTGCCAAAACCCTGAAACACTGAAAATTCCATTTGTGTGTATGTAAGAGAACAAAGAAATCTATTTTCATAAACATTTCTGCATTTGTAAATATCCTGAGCAAAAGATTTAAATTTTTATGAGAATCTACTACATGGCAGACCCTGAGTTAGTCAATGATATTAAAAAGATCATAAATTTTAGCACTGAGCTAATTCTTTATGTTGTGGGTGTCGGCCCCACTCTCCTTTCTGTGGAATCCTCTAATGACACCTAAAAAGGAAATTTCAAGTCTCCCTGGACCAGCTGTGTCACCCTTGGGTTCCACCAATGGGGGCAGAGGTGAGAGACTAGAAGGAAAAGGAAGAAAGGCATCCATTTTCACCCCTCACAGCAGCGGGCCAGGCTGGTGACTACAGGAGGTGACGGCAGCGGTGGCTCTAAAGCGACGTCAGGGTCATTCCTGTCTACTGGCAGAAGTGACACCTACTCTAGCTCACAGCCATCCCAATGTGGTCATTAAATCCAGCCTAGGTGGATAGCGCTTTCCAAATTCTGGGGGATCTCATTTTCATGTATTTAGAACTTTTAAAATTAATTTCCTGTATTGAATCTTATTTTTCTTGATATGTATCTACAAGAGACCAATTTCCTGATGCAAACTCACTGACGAAAGCACCAGTTTTCTGCAAAGAAAATTTTTAAGAATATGCAGATAAAAACTCTCACTTCCTTGGTTTTCAAAATTAAGATTATAGTACTGTCTGTAAAACTGTGTTTACCCTTTAAATTTCTACTTCAATCATACCTTCATCTCCTCACTGATCACCTAACTCTTGCCATCCTAGTCAGCTCACTGAAAACACCCAAAACAAGAGAAACAAAGATTTGTTTTTAAAATTCTCCACATTTAGAGAATTCAAAGTAGAATAGTGATTCTTCCAAAGTAATAAAATATAGAAATATCAAAAAGGCATTGCTGAAGCCAACTGTACTTTGAGAAGACCAAGCACATGTGAAGAAACGTCCACATACTCTTGCAACTAAGGAGCATTACAAACCGACGGTAATTTCCAAACAATGACGCAGCAACAACCTATCAAAACTCACTGATCAATCATTTAACCACTTTTAAAGTTGTACACAAAAAGTCAATCAAATGTTTTCCGTATTTTTATTCATTCTCCCATTAGTAAAGTAAACATGCTCCTTACCACTAGAAGTATATAATGTAAAATTAAACGTTTTCTCTCCCAGAGGTCTTTCTCTCTAAAGGTATTTTTCAAAATTTGTCATGCCCAGACTACTTTCAAACTACAGATCTGAATATTTCATTACACATCTACAAAACACATATACACCTTAAATATTTGTAGAAAAAAAAATCATGTTATTTTAAAACTTTTTTCACTTACAACTTCTGGGTTCCATTTGTTATCTTTGAAACACGCAAAATTCCATTGTACTGATGATATACAAGTGAGCTAAATAACTATGCATTGAGACTCACCTGAGTTTCAGTTTAGCCTTAAAAAGAGTGCAGGCCTCAGGGGAGCGGCCAGTGTGTACAACTAAATAAAAATAAAGTGCTTCCTCCTTTCTCCTCGTCTGCCTGCCTCTTCACCTTTATTACTAACTGCACTTTTCCTTTAAAAAACAAATAAAGTGATGCAATAAACCAAGTTTTGATCAACATTAGCAAAGAGATACCTATTATCTTGCTGACTTGAGAAAACATTAATCGGAAACTGGAAAAAAGAAACCAGCTAGAATTTATTGGAGATAATACCAGAATCAAGTAGCTGCATACAGATAAAGCTCAAAAAATCTGTAGAAATATTCCCTCAAGCCTTTTGCTTAGTATTGGTCTGCACAGGCACACGAAAAAACTATTTGAAGCTCTGGAACAAGACACCAAAAAATTAGTTAGGTGAAACAACTGCTGAATCTCACACATGACTAGGAACAACAGTTTATGTGCCCAGTAGCCATAGAAGAGAGACCTCATAATAAAGTAGGCATCAGGTAGAGACCTAAAAATGCTGTTTTACCAGGTTTAGTCAGCCATCATAAAAGTTGATCTGGAGCCACACCACTAAACCTTACCGGCAATTCTGTGAAACGCTTAAATCGCTACAAGGTAGCTTAACTCTATGTCAGTAAAAAGTTCAGCACTTTAAAAAGGGATACTACAAAATCTAGCTGCCAACAAGGTAAAAAATTACCATGGTCAAAAAAATGCATTAAAACTTAAAAAAAGTCCAGAGAGGGTAAAAAAAGTACGACACTTAAAAAGAAGAAAAATCACCCGTAGGAGACCCAGAAATAACACAGAAGACAGAACAATCAGAAAATGTTTAAAAAGCCTTTGTAAATATGTGCAAAAGTGTTCAATAGTGTTACAGAAACATGAACACAATGGAGGAATGTGAAATTAAAAAGTTTCAAACAGAACTCCCAGAAATGAAAAATACAATATGTCAAATGAAAAAATGAGTAGAATTAACACAAGATTAGGCACTAATGGAGGAAAACAGTAAATTAAAGGTGTCGAAATTCAAATTATCTAAAATGAAATCCACAAACAAACCTGGAACACAATGAACACAGTATCAGGGACTTGAAAGTATCAAGTAATTCAGTCAATGTGCTAAGAGTTTCAGAATTGTGCAAGTGGTTGGGGAGATAGAAATAATGCTTTAAGACACAATTTCTCAAAATCAGTGAAACATAAATCCACAAAACCAGGAATATCGATGAAACATAAGAGAAAAAATTAACTCAAACCAAAGAATAGCCAGATGACCAAACACAAGATGTCCAAAAAAAGAATAACAACTGACTTCTCATTCGAATACATGCAAGTTGGAAGACAATGAAGTCACAGTTTTAAACTCTGTGAATGAGAATGAACTGGGAAAAATGGGAAAAAGCTGTCAATCTGGAATTCTGTACTAAAAACAAAGTAATTATCAAACAGAATTCTATACCCCGCAAAATAATTTCTGAAAGTAAAAATAAAACAAAAACTTTTTCAAACTCCTTCAAAAAAAGACAAAATGTATTATTCCAGATTTGTCCTCCGAGAGGGGACAAAGGAAGTTCTTCAAACAGAATGAAAATAATACCTGATATCAGAAAGAATCTGCATATATAGAGATGAAAGAGGAGTGGAGGAAATGGTTGATAGAAAAGGCATAATTTATCATGTTCTGTCTTCCTGAAGTGATAATTTACTAAGACAAAACTGTAACAATTCACTATGGTAGAAATAACACAAGTATTTGTGCCCTGGTGGTCCAGCAGATAAGCCCACCACCTCCAGCCAGTATAAGCCACATACGACCCAGGGACCCAGGTTCATGTCCCAGGGCCTGGGGAAACAACCAAGATGAACAACTAAATGAAGTAAATGAAGTGTTCATTCCTCCTCTCTCTTCCTGCCTGCCTGCCTGTCTCTGCTCGCCTTCATTCCCATCTCAACCTTTCCTTTAGGAAAAAATAAAAACACAGTCTCTGACAAAAGAATTAAACAAGAAATAATTTTTTAAAAACTCGGTGGAAGAATTGCTTCTGCCTCTGTGGATGACCACAATATAGCAGAACACAACAGCCTTGGTGGCAAAAGCATTACTGAAGTACCCTGTGTAGCAATCTTAAAAGATGAATATTCCAACAGAGTAACATAGCTGCAAAATATAAAAAAGCAAAACTTGAAAATATAAAATATAAATTGAAAATAATGAGAAATTTACAAAATCAACATCACCAAGGAGATTTAATGAACTCTTCCCAGTAATTGACAGATTAGTCAAAATATTGTAAAGATCTAAAAGAATTAACAACATATACGTCATTAACTAAATAAATGAATGCATTATGTCATGTGGGGAAAAAAGGTCTGACACTTTCTTAAAGTTCAAGCTACATCTTCCTTCTGACCCACATTCTTAGGTATTTAGCCAGGAGAAAACATGTCTATAAGTTTACTTGGACAAAAATGCTCATAATCGCTTTATTCATAACAACCCAAAGTGGAAATAGCACTGGTGTCCATTAATAGGTGAACGGATTAACAAACTGCAATATGTTCATACACTGAATTAACATTCCATAATAATAAAGAACACATTACTAATATAAAGACTGTGTATCAATCCCAAAAATACTGTGGTGAGTAAAAGAAATCTTTTTTTAATAAGGGTGCATAACGTATAATTCCATTTATATGAAATTTCAGAACAGAAAAACTACTGGATGATAAAAAAAAAGAAGCAGGACAGATATCAGAAGGATCATGAGGGTACTTTTTAAGGAAATAGTAAATGTTCTGTATCTTGCTAGGAGTTTGGGTTATTGTCAAAATTCATTGTACAGTACATTCAGTATTTGTGCTACTCAAATGAACGTGACTTTCCTATTAAAAATGTGACTACGGAACAGCCAACAGTAGGTATATTATTGTGATTAAAGACCACAGGTTTGCAATTTACTTTAAAATGCACAAGACAATATACTGACGGATGGAGATAAAGATGGATACATACACTTGCATTTGAAAAAGGAAAAGTTAACTATAGAACATAAACTGTTTCTATTTCAGCAAGAATTCATCGCACAAGTCCATCACCTTTTAGCTAAGTTTGTTGGAATCAGGAACTAAATGAGATCACAACCTGCACTTGTCTGATAAATCTATTAAATCTCTCTTAATCTACACATTCTCCACCTCTTTTTTTTCTTTGTCAATAGTTTGCTCTTCAACATTTCTGTTGACTCCTAGGATGAAGGCAAAGGTGAACTTACTAAATGACCAAAGACCAAATAAAGGAGATGTTAAAAATACCAGAATTAGGAATCAAAAGCAACAAAGCGCTGAAACCTTTACCAATAAATGTCTGTGTTCACTGGGATTCCAATATCAAATAAACAAGTACAGGAAGAATATATCCTGCTTCACTACAACTATGTAAAAAAAAAAAAAAAACTAAGTAGTAAGTTTTCATTTCTTTTGGGTAGCTATAAGTCGACATAATTATCAGAAAACGTCAATTTAGTTGCATTCAAAATACTAACGTCATATCTCAAACAAGGGAAAGTAACGGTCTTCCTAGGCTCTGCTAAGTTTGAATGCATTTCAATTATATTATAGGACAAAATTTAGAAAAATTTTAATAACAACATAGTCCCAATGTTTGAAATTGATTTAAAGAATATAAAAGGGAAACTTTAGAAATTTTATTTATAAAGCAAGTATAATATTGTCACATAAACTTGACAAGATTAGTGAAAAAATAGAAAACGTTAGACCTGTATGATTAAAAACAAATTACAATACTTCCATTTAAAAATCACCACAAAAATTCTAAGTAAACTGAACAGTCTCCCCAACACACATTAAGAATACACCATGGGCACACCCTGGTGGCTCAGGTATTAAGACAGCAGGTCAAACACAGACTGTGTAATGCCCAAGGTTCAGGGTTCACAGCCTAGGGATGGAGGGAGCAACTAAAAAAAAGACCATAAAAATAAAAATGCTTCTCCCCACTCTCTTCCCTCCTGACTGCTTGCCCTCTTTCTTCTTCGAAAAAAAGTGACCAAGTGAGATATATTACTGAGAATCCAAGGATGATTCATTATTAAGAAACACATTACTACTCACTATTAGTAAGTCTATGAGGAAAAATCATATAAAACGTTACATTGATACTTAAAAAAAAAAATACCTCATATCTAATAAAAACTCTTGAGAAAGCAGGAATGAATAGTTACTGTTTGAACACAATAAATAATATGTACTTCAGTCCTAAAGCGAGCATCTTATATGGGGAAACGGACTCCCCTACTGAGGTAAAGATAAAAACAAGGATCTTCACTATATAAAATTCTTCTGAAGGTGTTAAAGGAAATAATTAAAAGAACCGATAAGAAAAAAAAACAATTTGCAGATTTCCTAGAAAACCTTATACAATAATACGACTGTGAAACAATAACAGAATTCAACAAGATAACAACTTATTAAAATAATATGCAAAAAACAATACATAATAGAAGACATAAAGGAAGAGGAAATTCATTAGAATAGCTACAATAAAGCTAAATCACTTAGGTATAAATCTTAACAAGAAATATTCAAACCTATATTAAATCTATATATCATTCCCGGAAGTCACAACTGCAGACTTAAATAAATAACACCCATGTTCTAGATCAGGATGTCTAAACATAAAAACAAAGTAATTTCTCCCGAAGTTACTTTATAAATTTAATGCAATTCCAATAAAAGTAGTATCATATTTTTAAAGTGGAACCAAATTGATATAAAGTTGATATGAAAAAATAAACATACAAAAAGATAAGTAACAAGAAAAAAAGGAAGGACCTGCCTTACCAGATATGAAAATACTGCAAAGCCTCCATAATTCAAACAGTGCGTCTATAGCAATGGTGCGTAAAATGCACAGAAGGACAACAGTACAGGAGAAAGGAAACAATGAAACTACAGAATTATAGTATTGATTGTTTCAAAAATGTAGACAGGCTGCAGCACAAATGGCTTGTCTTGGTTTGCTGACATCTGGGAATCACTTGGGTAGATGGGAATGACTTGATGGCCGGGGGCTGGAAGATCTGCAGACTTTGCATTTCTAATCTGTGAATCAGCTGAGTGACTGAAGGCTTGGCTAAACCAGGACTGTTTCTGAGGAACATAAATGGTCTGTATGTAGTTTGGACTTCTCAAGGGTGCCAACTGAGTTTTAAAAGGGAATGTCCTAAGAGGGAGCATCAGGAGATCACACATTGAAAAAAATCAAACAGGCAGATTATGCACTTTTCTGTGACCTAGCCTTAGAAGTCACATAGCATGACCTCTGAACTTAGATGAAAGCAGTCAACAGCTCATCTAGATGAAAGGGTTTTAAAACCTCCCCTCTCCACCTCAGAGTGGTAGGAGTTTTAAAGACTGAGCTGTATTTTTAAAACCAACTGTATTAAAAAGTATATATCAATTCCCATGGATGGAATTTATCCTGCAGATACATTGTACCTGCATATTATAAAATACAAATTTAAAAAAATATCAAAGCTATCCACTGTAACATTATTTAGAAACTGCAGTTTCCCCCTTCAACAACACAGGTTTGAACTAAGCCGATTCATTTAAATAGGGACTCTTTTCTCTTGGGGCTCTGGATTCTTCAACCAACCCACAGATGTGGAAGTCACATATACTGAGTGCTGACTAAGTTATACGGGAGGATTTGTGATGTCTTCCCACAGGTGTCCCTGTGTCCTCTCTTTATCCAGAGTCAACTGTACTCCAGTGCTTAGCATAAGAAGGTGGTTGATAAGCTGGAGTATTAGGCAGCCATATTAAAGAATGAACTCTTTGAAATCATAAGCAATTTTTAGGCTAGATTAAAGTTCAAAATAGTACATATAATAGACTTCCTTTTTGTGTAAGGAAGTTAAGGAAGTGAAAAATATACATATGTCCTATTACATGAGCAAAAATGAACACTAGAAGGATAAACTAGAAGACAGTGACATTGATTACTTACAAGGGGTAGTGGAGAACAGTATGGAATGGCCAGAAAATGAAAATATATGTGCCTGACTATAATTTTTACAAGCATATTGATTATCTACATATAAAAAATTTTATCAACAAAGGAAGAAAAAAATTCAAAAAAATCATAAGAATTCAACTAATGGAACCCAACAGTATTTCAAATGAATAAAATCATGCTGAGAAGGGGGAGAAAAGAACTAATCCAAGTGACCAGTTAGCACAGTATTTGATGATGTGTTTGTTCTCTCTTGGAAGAAATGCCAACAAATCTTTAAAGGTTTTCTGAAGGCTTTGGTCAACCAATTCAGAAATTATTTTAGGTGTATTGCTTGATTGAAAAAATAAATGTGTTTCTGGGAAAGTAAGTTTTCAATGTGGAAGATCGTAGGTAAAAATGTAAAATGAGAAGACAAGGAAGAACCCTACTTTGATGGATTAGAATTGGAGATATCAGTATGAATTGATGATTAGACAGGTGGATGGATGGATGCGTGGAGGGATAATTCTTGTGAAAGAGTCTAGAAGCCAAGACACCCTCAGAGTTGTAGGCACACTGATCACACTTGTTCCCATATCTAGTTGTCAATAACATTCCCATGAAAATGCATCAGAGATCCTTGGGGAAATGGCTGATTACAGGACTGCGACAATGAAAGTAAAGCTCAGACTGGCTTGCCTTGTTATGTAAATGAAGGAACCACTCAGGAAAATGACGGGTCATGATAACATGGGAATAAGCTTGAAGGTGTCCCATTGGTAACATCTGGGGCAGTTTGAGCATCAAAATAGTTTAGAAAGAAATGATAAGCTGGAATGAAAATGGGAATACAGGATTTACACTAACAATGGAGAGGCCGAAAGACACAGAGAAGGGAAGCCTCTTCTTAAACAGATTGCTAACTGGCATTGACTTGCCCATTCTGGAACAATCATAGTAAGAACTAGTTTGGGAAAGAACTGCAAATGGACACTAAGTCTATGGAGGATGTGGATAATTTTTTGATGAGATGTGCATGGTATTTAAATGTCTTTTTCACAGGTTGCTTATATGATACAGAGGGAAACAGCACCTGTAGCAGAGAAACTGTCATTACCTCAACCGAGTGATGAAAATTGTCATCACAAAGCATGGAAATCGGCTAGTGTGTGCCTCCGCACAGGACGCCTACTGAAAGGAACATCACTTGCTGCAGCGTTGGGCAAACTTTTTGGAAAGGTTCACAGAACAAACATTTTAGGCTTTGTAAATCCTACAATCTTGTTTCACTCACTTGGTTCTGCCATTGAAACATGAAAGCAAGCTGAAGATAACATAAATGAATGAATACACCTACATGCCAATAAGTACACAAGAATGAGCAGCTATCTAGACTGGGCCCAGGGCCCATGATTGCTGATGCCTGATTATTATATTCTGACTGGAATGACACCTGAATCTAGTCATGAGGCAATAGCATACAGACTGCAAATGAGAAACATTTTATTTAAAAAGGGAGAGAGTTTTATTATTCAAAAATGTCACTGTCATGGAGACAAAGAAAGGCTAGAAAACTGTTCCAGGTTAAAGGACATTAAAGAAACACAACAATTGAATGCAGTAAGTGATCTCAGACTGCATTTAAGCTAGGAGACAAAAAAAAAAAAAATGCTATGAAGGATATTATTGGTTCAGTTCACAAATATACATATGCATATATATCTTAATGTATAAAAGTTTAATTTCTCCACATTAATAACTAATCTATAAAAAGAAAGTCCTTGCTCTGAAATTTACATTAAAATACTTAGGGGTAATAGGAATGATTTATTCCATTATACCATTACTGTGTGTGTGTGTGTGTGTGTGTGTGTGTGTGTGTGTGTGTGTGTAGAGAACACTAATGGTGAAACAGAAAGACTGAATGTTAAGAATCAGTGAATAATCTGACTAGTGGGTATATGGAAGTCCTCTGTATCTTTGAAATTATTTACAAATAAATTTCTATAAAAAGATTAGATGAAGCAGTTGTATGCGCTTCCATACTTGTTTATATAGGATATATATTTGAACTCTACATTGTAAGAACTCCTGTGAACTTGTTTGGTAGTAAGGAAAATGTCAGTTTGTCCTCTTGGATATACTTAGAATTACTGCTTGCAGGGAATCTATAAATCTCAAAAGGAAACTGTGTGGATGGTTTTACTAACTTGGACCATAAAGCTCTTCTGGGTTAGTCCTGAGGGAAATTTATTTCACTTTAGCTTAGCAATACCTCATAAACTTTCTAAGAATCTCAATGTGAATCTCAAGGTTAGTATAATATTAATGTTTTGCTTTAGTATTTTTCATGCCTTTAGAATTTGGGAGGCGTAGTTGGGAAATCATTACTATTGTCACTTAATGTTAACTTTTTTTATTTAAAAAACATTATATATGGTTTTTTTGAAAGGCAATTTATTTCCCTGTATTACATGTAGTGATACTATGTGACTTTCTTTTCTGTAGCATTTAAATATCATGTTTTTCAAAATTCTGTGGTGAATTTCAAATATAAACTGGACATTACTTTTTAGAAAAGTGACAGGTGAAAGCTAGATCTGTAATAGTTCAATTGATATATTGTTAATTACAGTTGGGGTATTTTATTCTATATTTTAAATCAATTAGTATTCTATTTGTCCTTTAGAAGACCTCTGAGAAAGAACAAACTCATGAAATAAGGCTTCACAGAAAGGTCTTCACAACTAGGCCTGCTCAGAAATACTAAAAAACTAAAATTGGATCCAACAGATGTTTGTTGTATGCCAGGAGGAAAGTAATGTCCTAGGACTCATTCCCTTCTGTTATCCATGTCCCATCTTAGTGCAGCTCTTTTCCTGCTTTCCCTTCTCTCCCTCCCGTCTCCCATTTTTAGTTGCATTCTCTCTACTTGGACAGAACACATAACACGAACACTACTTGTCTACCAACATCCCACCCCAGTTTCAACTATAAAATTAAACACATGGCAGGTCTCCAGCAGTCTTTTACCAGAAGTATTATCATTCTACCCACTGTCAACATGAAGCACAATATCTAGGAGATGGGTTAGCAAATTACAGTCCACAGGTCAAATCTAGCCCACTCATCATGACTGAAAATCAAATTTTAATCAAACATGCCTCACTCACTTATCCGTTCTATATGGCTGACGCCTGTGTCAGCTTCACCGACAGACAGCAATAACCACAGAATGCATGGTCTGCAAAATCTAAATTACTTACCATGTGGACCTTTACCAAAAAAAAAAAAAAAAATCTCTGTACACTTCTCTAGGAGATTTTTCATGTAAGAGCACATATACACAAAATGACCTGAGTTTCACCACATTCAAAGTATCTTTTCTACGGCCTTGACACTTGAAGAACAGTCTGGCATGATCTGAACTCTTATTTCCTTTACTTGAGTTTCTTGAAAAATCTGCTCCATGGTAAATTGATTTGCATGTTGCTGTTGAGAAATTCAATGATAGTCTAATCTCTCGCCCTTGTAAGAGAATTTATCTTTCTGCCTGAATATGTTGAGGAATTCTTTCTTTATCTTTTGAAATATTTTTATCACAATGTCTCAGAATTTCTGCTGTGAATGAATTTTACCAGGTACCGAACCAAAAAGCTTACAAACAAGAGAAGAGACAAGCAAATTACTGTAAAGTCAAACAATGAAATACAGTAATGCAAACAAGACAACTGTAGTAAAAGATACTTGGACGAATTTTGGTAACATAGTGGTGAATGAAATTTTTTAAAGCCTCAGAAAATGGCATAAAATATGATTACCTCTTCATGAAATTCAAAAACAAGGGAACAAATCCTATGTTCTATAAGCATACATGTATATATTATAGTTATTTTAATAAATACATAATAAAGAATTCTGGATTTCAAAATAGTGAAGTGGCAGTAAATTACTTTCAAATCCAGCATTTTTTTGGTAATGGACATGATTATAATGAAAAAAACTTGGAGAGATACAATGTTCGTTTTTTTTAAAAAAAAAAACACCACCAATACCCTTAGTATTTTACTAATAGTTGAGCAATCAGCACATCTAGAATTACCTTGCATTACTAAATCATGTATATGTAGTCATTATTATACCATGTATTTGGCAGGCTGGTCTTATTTAAAGTGAATAAACATTCAAATACTCTGGGTGGTATATATGATATTCTTATATGAGACATATATACATACATACATACATGTATGCATACATAAATACATACATAGATACCCACCCTTTCATCAAATACATTTGGGGGGCGTTGCTAGTAAAGATGATTATTTCTATAATATTAATCAAACAAAGCTGAGTTACAGCAAACTTGATTATAAAGAGAAAACTTGCAAATATTTAACAGCTTTTTAATAAAATTAATATATAGGCAAATGAAAATGCTGCTAATTAAAAAATAAGAATAGCTAGTGCTCTTGAAAAATGTTATGTCACTCTTTAGCATTAAGTGAAAATAAAATGCTCCAGATGACTACGCAGAATTAAATTTTAAAGTTCAAGAACAATACTAGTAGAAATAGACTGAAGCACTTAACTCCATGCTATTCCAAAGGTTTATATTTCTACCAGTATTTTTCTCCACTAATAAAATATGAAGTCCTCTTACAAAACACCTCTTTCTCCCAAACTCCATAAGAGTTAAGTCCACATGAATGACCACTTAGGTAAAGAGTTATATTTGAATCTCTGAAGAATCAACAGTAGCTTCAACCAGCCAGGATCCTGAGGGGGAAATAAACGATATACTCAAAATGAGTAATTGTGAATAGTCTAATAAACACACTGCTTATGAAAGTATGGCCAGGGCAACATCCTGGGATTATCAAAACAGGCAGTCTTTACTAACCTCTGCTCTAAAAAATGCAAGAGTGAGGACTGATGTCCAAAATTCAGATAACAGCTCTACAGAGGACACCTGAATTCAGTCATGAGCCAGGCCACCCAACTAACCAAGGTGACACAGTAGAGAAGCTGGAGGAATAAAGCACCTGGGTCTCCCTCATCTCCCACCTTCTCATCTACTGTTGGTGCAGGTTCTAACTAAGAGTTGGAGGGCCTGGGAAGAGGAAGGAAATGGCGAAGGGTGGCTCTGGAGAGCTCACTGGAGACGGTCAAGCGTAGTTTCTTTATCGGTCACTGCTAGAAAGAAAATAAGGTTAAATAACTTGCTAACTTCAAACAACATTCAGGAAATATCTAGATTCACTTTTTTAAAACATGAGCTAAAAGCTCATATTCATTCATCCACAAATATTTATCCAGTATTTAATATTTGGCATTTCCCAAGAATGTGCGCCTGCAAAGAAGCATACAGCAGGATTCCTGCTCTACAATTAACTTCTTAGAAAAAGAATGTAGGTACAAAAAGAATACCTATAAAAAGCAGTATGTGTCACATTTATTTATAAAGAGATATAGGAATTCAGAGAAAAACTACTTCCAAAGAAATGAAAAAGGCAGTAAATACAGCTGTGAATTAACAAGTCATTAAACCATTATAAAGACTACCTCCACTTCGCTACTTCACTGAAAGTTTTTAGTCTTTATTGCAAACTGATCTCTTCACTAAGCATCTTTCCAGATTTTTCCAGAACTTTTATGAATAAAGCTGGTTGATTACTGTCACTCTTGAGCACTTGATAACATAGATCACTTTTAGAAGTTGTACTCTAGGGTGCCCTCATGAAAAATATCTCTGCTAAATCTATTTGTGTATGCTCCACATGAGTTATTTTCTTAAGTACTTTGCTATAAACACCCACACACATTTTCATATAAATCAAGCCATACTGAAAGATTCACGTCTTCAGCTAAATAATGGATTGATTGGGGGGTGTCTATCCCATAGGGCTCATGAACTAACTAAAAGTTTAGTAGTTAAGAAGAAAAATTTAAAGATTATGTGTTGATTTAAAGCCTAGGTAATCAAGCTCTGTCACACTGTGGTAGTTGGCTATATTAACAGACCCTTCTCAGGCCAGCATTACTTCTCAACTCCCCTAATAGTGGTACCTGCACTTTCTCAGATAAAATTCTTTCATTTGAATCCATATTTCATGGTCTGCTTCTAGGAAAACCCAAATTTAAAAAGGTCCTATGTTTCCTGACAACTGCTATTAACTTCTTTGCTCACATTACAAGCACACTTGCTAGAAAGAGCTGACTCTACTCATCATTTCCAATTCCACTCATCTCACTCCTGCTTAAATCCATCAGACAGGCTTTCACTCTACCATTGAACGAAAAAGTTCTAGTCAAGATCACCAGTGACCTGCACAGTATCAGATTCAGTGGTCAACGCCTAGTATCATTTCACCCGATAACATCCGTACAACAGTGTTTGACACAGTTGGCTACTCTCCTATTTAATCATCTTTCTTCAAGTGTCTTCTAGGTCACTAAACTTTTCCTTGTTTTCTTCTCCTCTGGGGCACAATCCTTTTGTTCTTGTAATCTACAACCATTTCTTTAGGCTCTCATTCAACGTCAAGGCCTTAAGTGCCATTTACATGCCAAGTGCTCCCAACTCTCGATCTCCAGCTTAGATCACTCTAAAAATCCATATCCACACATTAAACTGACTACATGACATTTTCACTTTAATGTCCAAATGATAGCTCACTGAAACCATGTCTAAAGCAAATTCCTGACCTTCAAACCACCTTCACCTCAAACGTGCTTCAGAATCTTCTACATGTCAGTTGAAGGCAACTTCAGCTTTCCAACTGCTCCTTATCTCCTTTTTTAACTCAGTTCTACATACACACCCTCAACAAATACAACTGGTTATACTTCAAAAACATTCAAAGGTGACAGGAGACCAGAAACTTAGCATGAGTGGATCCACTTTGCAATTTAATCAAACTTTATTTTAACATATTTGTTTTTCACACAAAGTCACAAAATGGATTCACTCCACACGAAATGACAAAATGGAGTTCCTCAGCTAGGTTTCTGGTGCTCATGTCAGGAGGAACACACCCGAGGCTCAGTGACTAAGGTGCAAGCCCAAGAAACCAGGTTTGAAACGCAGACCAGAGGAGGGGCTTGGCAGGTATATGAAACAAATTCACTGACTGTCATCATCTCTAATATTACCACCATAATCTAAGTCACTATTATTGGTGATACTACTATTCAAATTCATTACTGGAGTCCTTGTTTCTATTCTACTCTCCCTAGAGTTAGTGTTAGCACAGCCACCAAAAGGCTTCTTTCAAAAATTATCTCAGGTGGTGATTTCCAATGATGCACACCTTAAGCCTATATAATGTTACAATATAATGCTCCGTCAAAGAAATTAAATTTTTTTAAATATTGAAACAAAAATTATAACATTGCTCTGCTCAAAATCCTGCAATGTCTCTATTTTATGCAGAGTGAAAAAAACAAAGTTATGCAAAAACCTGATGTTCTTGTTCCTTATTACTTCTCTAACCTCACCCGGTATTTTCTATTCCCCTGTACTGCCGTCACAGCAGCCGTCTCCAATTCCAGAGAACACTGCATCCACCAGATGCCCACAGAGCAAACTCCTTCACTTCCTGCAGCTCTCTGCTCAAAACTATCCTCTTACAACCCTCCCATCATTCCCTGTCTCACCTGCCCACACCCTGCGTCAGGCCCAATACCAGGGCAGGCTGGTAACAGCAGCAGCTCAAGGGCTACAAGTGACTCGATGACAAGGCTTACACAAACTGCTGACTCCTCCCACAAATATTTTAATATCACTGAAAATTCAAGTGTCTTAATCTCAGACACAAGTAATGAAGTTACTCTCTATTCTCAAAATTAAAGTCTAAAAGTAACAAAATAAATGTTGATGTCGCAGTAAGCCTTTTTATTCATAGTTTTATTTAACTGTATTTCATCATAGGCTGTTAATGAAACACTTTATCTACTAAGCCCAGATTCTCATGGTGATACATAACCACTGCTATAAATAAAGATTTGCTCTTTCTTAAAAAAAAAAAAAAAAAAAAAAAGCACTTCATCTCATTGAGCTCTGCCCTGACTTTCTCATTTTAAATGTAACCACCCATACCTCCAGTATTTTTAACTCCCATATTTTGTTCTACCTTTATAAAACTCACTCTCTTCTAACACATCATATAGCACATGAAGCTTTTATGTCTATTATTTATTGTTTGTATCCATTGCTAGAAATAAGTTCTGTAAAGGTGAAAAAAATACTGATGCATCATTTGCTGGTATTCATTTTGACTATGTCTGGAACCAACTGGAACCAAAAATATGCTTCCAGAAGTTACAAGTCAACCCGATGTTCTGAGGTGCTCTCAGCTCAAGAGATAACTCCAAAACACACACTACAGCAATAATACCTGAGACTTATGACTATAGTCTCAAAAATTAAAAAATATTCTCCAATATCTCACATGCTTTTTAATGCTAATGTGCAATGCTCAAGCTAAGATAATTAAAGTTAAATAGACGGTTCTTTAGTTCTACATCATAGTATTACAAAAACGTCAAGGAGTCACAACACTAAGCACAAAACCAGTAATACCTCACAATCATTTACAATATTCCTAAAAGTTGAATAAGCAATCATTTTGGAGTATGTTACCTGTGAGTTCTTGTGTGTTCTTAAAATGCCTACATAATGATGAAACAGACATGCTCATATTATATTTCAGAGTAAATTTTTATCTAGTAAAACACTGTTTTCATGAATCACTCTACTATAATCCAGCTTTACTTTCAGTTACTCTCACCACAATGTTGGTTAAAAAGAGATAGTCCCTTTGTAATATAAAAACATTTTTCTTAGTTTTCTAGAAGCTTTAGATATATAAAGATACTCAAAGTAAAACCAGCCTACATTTGGGTAGCTATTTCCATTAAATCCTGTCAGGGGAAAAAAAAAAGTCTAAACTCACATCACAGTATAGTAATTCCCACTACAAATAGAAAAAAATTTCTTTTAACTCTCTCTGTAGAGAAAAGCATTCACAGAACCAAGATGATAAATTACCCCATTACTTACGTTCAAAGAAGCCCTACTTATCACATCGTTCCCTAAAGCAGCACTTATCCACGGGATACAGAACTTAATTACTCTGACATCTTGAAACCATGTTTACCCAGTTTTGTGTTCTTTACTTTGTAAGTACTTTTCAAAGTAAAAGGAGTTACAGATTACTTTGCCATATACTGTCAGTAAAAACTAGCAAATTCAAAATACATCAGTAAGTCAATTTTCTTATTAAGATATAATTTTATAGAAAAGGTGATGAGTTTTACTTCTATTTAAATAATTCACAGAATTTTTAAACTGCTCATAATTCACTTATTATTCTTAAGAACTCATAAATCATGTATTTTTCCCATTTCCATCCTGTACTACATTCATTAAGTATGCCTCACAAAATGTAACTAAGGGGGAAGAAAATAAAACGAAAAAAATTTGTTAATCAGTTTATTTAGAAATAGTGATTTGGTTATAGAATCAGTCAAAAGAAATCATTATAGAAATAGTTTAAAATATACCAAAACTACAATGGACATTCTCTGTAATTAAATTATTCCAAATAAAACCTAACAGCCAATGAATTTATCAGTTAACCGCCTATACCCATGTTTATTCACAGAAAATGAAAACAAACCTATCGTTCTTCTTGGTCATTCCTGGAAAGCATAACCACCACCATGTCTTATGGCTAAATGAGACTATCCTTCCGTGAAGGGAAACATTCGAAGAGTGAAATGTACTCGGTGAACTAAAATATATTCAGTGGAGTGGCACGGAAGGGAAGTCAGAATCAATCAGGCAGCCTAGAGGTTTGTTTTTAATGACCAATAATACTAAGGTGAGTCCATGTAGGTACTGGATCAGGGAGCTACAATATAAAGTAAGGATTCTTGAAGGGTTATGCTCTTCATGAAAAAACAGTCATAGTGGACAATGGAAGAGAGATTATGACTCTGATCTTTAAGCTGGGTAAAGATAGAACTATGCACAAGAGAGTGACAGAAACTGGTATGACACTCAATAGACTAAAAGCTAAATAAGGCTGGTAAGGCTGAAGAATGTCTGCTTGGGCCCTAAAACAAGTGAGCTGGAACAGTCAGTAGCACCTGAAGAGTAAGACTTCTGAAATGGAAATTATGGGATGAATTGCAAGCACACAAACTCAAGAGTATGACAACGGAAGAGAGTGACTCAAGTAGACGAAAAACAAGGTCTTTGGAAAATAGATCCAAAAAAAAAAAAAAACCAGAGGCCTGGTATTAGAAGTAAGTTATTTCTACAAATAACAAAATCATAAAAATATCTGGTTTATGTAAGTCAGACAGAGTGACAATGAGTCAGAAGCTATATTCTTCAAGGAATAACAGACAGTCATCTGAGGAGAAACAGAAGACTTTTAGGAGAAGTAGTAAGTGCTGTTATCTGATGACCGAAGATTAGAGCTGGGCGATTTTGAGGAGGAAGGAGTGAGAACAGAGTGGTGATGGCGATGAGAAGAAAAGAGGAAACACCCCTCACTTTCAGCCCAGCTGTACTGGGGACATGAAAAGAAGACGGGTCCTTTGAAAGGACTCCAGGAGAAACATGAGCAGTAAAAAGGGGCATCTCCCTCTGAGCACAAAGCACTCTCCTCGCTGCTAACAGTGATCTGCAGATGAGTCTGCTCATAAAGGCTGCACAAGGAATCTAAATGGTTGCCTGTAGCTGTCTACAGAGGAACCCAAAACCTAAGTCCATAACTACTGGTCAGAGCCACAAGAGGAGTATGTTTTTGAATCTTAAAAAGTAACCATAGGATATATGTTTGTAGACAAATTGTTGGAAAATGTCATCGACAATTCAAAAAAATAAATAAATAAAGCACCAGAAAACCAAAGAAAAGTATTTAAAACTGTAGGGCAGGAAGTCTGGTGCAGACGCCCCATGCCCCTTGACACACCAGATAATAACCCCCATAAAAGCCAACCAACTATTGGTAGAAATTGACTTTAAAACAGAAATACATACACAGAGATACTGCAGTGAGATTAGAGACAGAACTCTGCAATATGAAAGCCCTTGAAATCATGTAATACCTAATAAAAGCACTTGCGTTAGTTTCAGCAATTGGTTCAGATGTAAAATCCAAAGAAACAGCACCATCTATTGGAATTTTTCTTATTTAAAAAGTCTTAATTATTGAAAAATATAACTCATATGTAACATTTTCCCTCATTTGACTAAGAAGATAAACTTAAATATCAAAGGATAAAATATACCCCAAAACAAAATGCATATATTAAAATTATTAAATCTTGGCTTATAATTCTGATTTCAAATAACTCAACATTTTGACTAAATTCATACACAGATTTTATTAATGATAAAAGATACTATGAGCCAAAACAGAAGATACACATTTTGAAAATAACTCACAGATATGGTACTCCTGTATGCTGCTTGTATAACCATATATTGCGGAATATCCAAATATTATAATCATGACCACATCTCTACTATCCAACTCCATGATATGTGCTGAGTGCCCCTCCACAGCGTACTGCTGGCCATGTCCCAGGACGGTAGGCATCTTTGTGCTCCACGACTGACTGTGTATGTTAAACACCCATAATTCATCGGTGACGTTGCCGTCGTTTGTTTCAATTCTGCCTCCATACATAAAGATGTCCTCCTGTGAGTTAACAAAGATATATTAACAGACATATTAACAGACACTAGAATATTACTGAGGCATAAAAATGAAATACTGATACACGCCACAACATGCCGGTCATAAAACACGTAGTATAAACTTTACTATCTGGAATGTCTAAAACAGAAAAATCTATAGAGAGGAAGCAGATTAATGACTGCTTATGGCTGGAAGGATAAGGAGGTTTTGCACGACAGCTAAAGGGTTAGGGTTTATTTGTGAGGTGATGAAAATTTTCCGAAACACCTAACACAACTGCAATTTGGACAAACTCTAAGAGACAGATGCACAACTCTGAACATATTAAAAATTCAATTATATACTTTAGATGAGTGAATTTTATAGTATATCAATTATATCTCAATAAAGTTATCAAAAATGAAATAAAAAACTCAAAAACAAAATTTAAAATATGTGTATCTACACATATAAAAATGTGTGTGTATATATATATATCTCTATACATAAAAAACTATGTGTAGATATACATATATACAGAAATATTTTTTATTTTTAAACTATGCACATGAATAGAAAAAAGTTTATTCTTTATATAGTTCATATATTTTCCAAATTTGTTTTGTTTTGTTTTGTTTTGTTTTAAAGGAGAGGTGCAGGCATAAATGAAGGCAGGCAAGCAGACAGGAGGAGAGAGGAAGAAGCAGCTTTTATTTAGTTGTTCATTCTGAACCTCCCCTCCCCTGCCCCATACCTCAGGTCGAGAACAGAGGCCCTTGTGATGTATGTGGACGGCACCAATAGGAGGCCATGGAGTTAAGCGCTAAGCCATTAGGGCACAACCAAATTTTCTTAAATAAGCATAGAAGATATGTAAATTCTGATTTGAAGGGTCTAGCCACAGACAACAAAATACAGGAGTCTTCGTTGATGCAAAATAAAAACTAGTTAAGAAGCCTGTCATCTTAGTCATGCTAAATTCATGAATCCCACAAATATATAAAAACAACTGTTTATACAATGCAATACCAGTGACATATTTTGAAGAAATAGCAAAAGCTATCCCAGATTTCATACAGTATCTTAAGAGATGCTGAACAGACAAAACTGAAAAACAAGACTGAAATACAATTGTCTGATTTATTTCTCACATCTCCTCATGTGAAACTTACTATCAAATGATGATAATCAAAGCAATGTGGTACTGGCATAAAAGCAGACATAGATCAAAGGAATAGAGAGTTCAGAAAGGAACCCTTACATAAATGGTCAAATGATTTTCAGCAAGGGTGCCAAGACTATTCTATGAGGAAAAGATAGACTTTCAACAAATGCAGCTGGGAAAATTGAATATCCACATGCAAAGGAATTAAGCTGACCCCTTATCTTACACCAAAAACAAAAATTAACTCAAAATAGATTAAAGACCTACACATATGAACAAAAACCTTAAAACTCTCAAAAGAAATAGGGAAAAGGTTGCATGGTATTTGAATTTTGCAATGATTTTTGGATATGAAACTAATGCACAGAAATCAAAAGAAAAATAAATAGAATGATGTCAAATGAAAAACATCTGTGCATCAAATGATACTAACACATAGTGAAAAGGTAGCCCATAGAATGAGGGACAATATTGCTAATCACATATCTGATAAGGGGTTAATACCCAGAATATATAAAGAACTATAATTCAACAATAAAAACAACCAATTAAAAAGTCTGCAAAGGACTTGCATATACATTTCTCCAGAGAAGGTATACAAATGGCAAAAAAAGGATTAAAAAGATACTCAACCTCAGTAATCATGAAAGGAATCACAAATCAAGATTACAGTGAGATATCATTTCACAACAATAGGATGGCAAATATCAAAATGAAAAATAAAAAATGTTGATCACAATGCAGAGGAAATAGAACCCTTGCGCAATGGTGATGGGGATGCAAAATGGCACAGCTGCTATGGAAAAGAGGAAGGGAGTTCCTCAAAAACTTAAAAATAGAATTACCATATAATACAGCAATTCACTTCTGGCGATCCATCAAAGAACTGAAAGCCAGGACATAAACACATAGGTCCATCCATGTTCAGCAGCAGCATTCACAACAGCCAAAAGGTGAAAGTAATCTGAGTATCTATCAATGGATGGATTGATGGACAAACAAAATGCGGTACATACATACCACCTGATTATAATTCAGGCTTAAAAAACAAGGAAATTCTGACATGTTACAACATGGATAAGCCTTAGGGACATTGTACTAAGTGAAATATATGAGTCATTAAAGGACAAATACTGTATGATTCTACTTATTTTAGAGATCTAGAGTAGTAAAGAGACAGAGTAGAGTATGTGGAGTTTATATTTAAAAGAGTTTTGGTTTTGCAAGATGAAAAAGGTCTGGGGATAATGACAGCAAAGATTGCACAGCAATTTGAATGTATTCAATGCCACTGACAACAACACTACAATAAAATAAAAATGATTAAGTAGTAAATTTTATGCTATGTGTATTTTGCCACAATTGGGGGAAAAAAGTGATTAACCTGATTAAAAGCTAGGTATAAAGCCATGGACAAAACTCAACTTTCATTTCTTATGTTTAAAGGATGATTATTCTAAAATCTACTTTTTTTACTAAAACAGTATATAAGTCTGTGACATCTCAAATTATCGTAGTCATATGATTTATAGTCCTTACTGTGTTCGAAATAAATCTGTTATTCAGCATTTTTATTCTCTAAGGCAAACTGAAAAATACCAATAAATTTAAAAAGCAGACTCTTTACCTGATATAAAGCAAGAGAGTGTCCATATCTCTGGAGAGGTCCCCTTGACAGAGCTCCTACATTCCATATGCTGCTTTCTAAATTGTAACTAAAAACAAGAAAAGAAAATAACTTGATAGGCTAAGTCATTTTTAATGTTTTAATGTGCATATATTTTTCTTCATTAGTATTCAATATTTATGAAATTCATAAATTGTAACCAATAAACTCAGTGTCATGTATCATATTAGATATTTTTAATAAAGACTTACTGAAGATACACCTACTCTAAATGAGGGCTCAATCACCTAAATATATATACTAAATATATATACTAATATATACTAAATTGACCAGGCTATTTTTTACTGGAATTAACCTGTTCAAATTGCTTTTAATAATTTCAACTGAGTGATTAACCTAAACAATAGTGAGCTGTTCTACATTTTTTAATTTAAAAAAGGTCAGTGTTCTAAAAATAGATGAAAATTCTGTTTTTACAGTAGTTGTTTCTTTGAGGTATTCGTTTTTATTTTTCACATACACATTATATAAATTAACCATGCAGGTGCACCCCGGTGGAGTAACAGCTAGGTTAATTTCCTCCAAAGGGGTGCAGGTCACATACCCCGGGTTCAAGTCCCAGATGGGGATTGGGAGGGGACCAAGACAGACAGCCAGTGCAAACAACTAAACGAAAATAAAGTGCTTCTCTCTCCTCTCTCTTCCTGCCTTCCTGCCTACCTGCCTACTCATCTTCATTCCTGCCTGTACCTTGCCTTTTAATAAATAAATAAATTAGTAATTAACCAAGTAGTTTATTTTTCCATGTACAAATATAGCTTGTTTAGTGATCTTTCCTGTTTTCTTTGGGGGGGCGGGGGGGGTGGCTAAGGGGGCGTTGCAGAAAATAAATCCAGTAGGAGAGAAGCCTCTGTGGAAATAAAGCATTGCAAGATTATACGACACAAAAAAAATTTTATATCTCGGCTAGTCTAAAAATATACATATGTGAACAAAAATTCAAACTATGGATCTCAAATGTTTATCTAACAGAATTCCAGTTCAGTTGTCACCATCAAATCTCTCCTCATGTTGTTAAAACCCACAAAAGGAAATCCCCAGCCAAGAAGTGACTGGGACCTTATCAATTATCACCACCCCTCTTTTTTCTTTCCTCCAACTCATCAGGAAAGATAAGAAAGTTCCCTTCACACAAAAAAAAGTAAGGATTACAAAAACTTGCTTTCAGCATTATGTTTAACTTTTTTCCTACCTTGGAGTTAGAAGATCTATGTAAGTGATTTAAATGAGGAAACAGAACGAGAGCACAACTCCCACAAACATGCACTTCCACACCTACCTGTTACCAGCACTTCCACCCCACACACTGCTTTCCTCCCACGTTACCATAAACTAAGGATTGGGAAACCATTTCTGCAAAGAGCCAGCTAGTAAATGCTAAGCTTTGTGGACCGCTCATCTCACATGCTCTGTTGTTGTTTAAGCTCACTAAAAATGCAAAAAAAAAAAAAAAAAAAAATTCACAGTTCTTCGCTCCTAGGCCTCCAGCCTGCAGCTCGCTGCTCCTGCTGTGAGAAACTCTGTGCTCCTGTGCACCAGCCGCAGAACCCTCCCGCAGTTCTTCCACCTCTTTCCTACCCCATCATTTCGGGGTCTCACCAGATCACTGGGTCAGCGCACAAAATGGTGTTAGTTATCCCATTAAAAAAAAAATTCTCTTCACCTCACTCCCCTTTCAAGCCGCCACCCCCAAGTCGTTATTGTGTCACTTCTTTACTGCCTCCCGCCCCGCACCTGCTCATTCTCTCTCTAACTCGGTTCAGGTTTTTAACGAGACTCCAGCAAAACTGCTTCTTGAAGGTCAACTCCCTCTTGTTAAATCCAAAGTAACTTTTCAGGCCTCACTGACTCTCACCTGATTAACCAACAACGTTAAGCTACTCCACCCTGACACCTCAAAGCAGTCTCAAGGACACCACACTGGTGTCACGCCTCCTCAGTCTCCTCTGAGGGGGTCTCCTCTCCTTCCCAAATTCTTGGTGCTTTAGTGCACCAGGCTCAGTTCTCAGGACTCTGTACACCTAGGACCCTTGGTAATCTCATCCTCAGCCCCTGCATCTACTATTCCTCCCAATCTCAGTATCTTCTCAGTGGAGTGGATATAGTGACTGTTTTATCAAATATAAATCCAAACACGCTTCAGCACCCCCATGATTTCCTAAAGATCTATGGCCCCCTACATGAAATGCCTCCCCTACCCCAACAGCCCTCTCATTTCATGATTCCCCTCATGTGTCCACTCAAGACTTGTTTCTTGATCTCTGCAAGCAGCTTCTACCCTAAGGCTCTGTCGGGCTCCTCTCTCCATCTACAGATGAAGTACACTTCCCCAGCCTGTCGTCCCTCAAGTCTTTGCAAAGATCTCACCTTTCCTGTGAAGCCAACCGTGACACGACACTGATCATGCCAACTCACTCGTCTTCGGCGCTCTTGACTTACTCGCTTCAGCTGTCTATCTCTACAAACGCATGAGCAGACAACTTAATGTATCATATGTTTCCAGTTGCCTGTCTTTCCCCACTAACTTCACAAAGATAAGGAAATGTATTACGCCCACTGATTTGTCACAGGTATCAAATACACAATAATTGTCTGAAATAGATTAGTATGCCCACTGAATACAAGTTAACTTTCACTAACATCAATGTAAATATTCTCTAATAAATAATACAGAACTTCCACATGATAAACTGAATAATTCTATCCTAAAATAAAACCCATCTACCTCAATTAAATTCTACTATAGAAGACAAATCAACCTATGAATGACACTCTCACCTGTAAAAGCTATTTAAATAAATCAATCAGATTTAGAATAGTAGGGTAAAAAAATGCTCTAACTTGTGAAAACAGAAAAAAAAAAAAAAAACAACTCATCTGATATCTTATAGCTTTAAACAAATCTAAATATGAAAAAAAAAAAAATCAGGTTTCAGATCCCAAAATTGTTCAACTATTTGGTTCAAATGAAAATATACGTTTAGGAAAACAAGCAATAGTCACCACTTAATTTTAAATATGCCATTAAACTTACATAGAATACTAACTTTGAAGATTCCCATAATTCCTGAACAATTAAACCCTGTCTTCACAATTCTATTTTAAAATTATCACAACTTAATATTAAATTTTACTCTATTTTCACAGGCTTTTCATTTTCATTAATCATGGTTGATTTCTTTTTTGCTTCCACAGCTAAATCTCATTATTTTTTCAGGTTTTTCTCATATCTTAACAATTCATTTTAATCCCACCAACTCTCTTTTCAATTACTTTACTATATTTTATTTCTTCACATATTAGACTACATAATTCTAATTGCTCGCTTAAACATTCATCTAAAACTCTCCCTCCTCTCAGAATTTATTTTATAGTTTAATTCAGTCATATTCAAGCAGTTTTAAAACAATCTCCTTTTATATACAGAAGTTTCAAAATCTCAGAAATTAATAGGTCTAATATATTCACTAGGTAGAGCTACCAGATAAAATATAGGACTCCCAGATAAATATGAATTTCAGATAAAATGTATGACACATGAAATACCTGGAACAATACCAAGAAAAAATAGTCCAAGGGCCCTAAGTATACTAAAAAAGTACTCACTGTATATTTTCAAATTCCAGTTTAACTGAATGTCTCAAATAGTCATCTGCTAAGCCTGTCAATCTTATTGAGTACGCACTATTACGGTACGCTATCCAGGGTCAGTTCTGATCAGCCAATGCTCAAGTTGTACCAGTTATTACACATTATAAACATCACCCCTGAAAGCAGGAGTGATATTCAAAGTAGTCTTCCTATTTTCTCTCTTACTCTGTTATTAAATATAATCATCAATGGAAAAAAAATCAGATAAAGCTGCCATCCATGTGATTCCTTCTGTATCTTATCATACAGAGGATAATCTCTACTGAGCCAGTAGTAAGTAAAGAATATGTTTTATAAACTGGTATATTTTCCCAATAAAATCTTTCAGTGTAATGTAAAATGAAAGTTTAGGTAAATCAAAAATTAGAAAAGAAACTTAAACAAATTTTATATAAACAATAATGCTTTTTTTCTAAAAAGAATATAAAAGATAGAAAGACTCACAATGCCCAAAGCAGGCATGGTCTTCCCTTATTTGAAGTTAATACATTTTTCACTTAGAATTTATTAAAAGTATTCTAGAAAGATAACGAAATTTCTATGCAAAACAAAAATATACGTATAACAAACAACTAACTATAGCTATATAGAGTTTCTATATTCCCAAATCAGTCCCATTTAACAAATAGATACTTAAAAGACATTTAGAATAGTCTTATTACAAAAAAAAAAAAAAAACCTTAAAAAAATATAGATTATGAAAATCTAGGGAGAAAATACTTACTTTAGGACCATTTGAAAAGAACTGTAGTTAAAGGTATATCCACCAATCACCCACATAAATTTTCCATGCAAAACGGCTTTATGGGAAGCCCGACCTACAGAAGGACTGAAGGGTTTGACATTTGGCAGAATCCAGTAAGACTCAGTTGAAGGAACATTCAAGGAACAATCAGGACCTATTTCAACAAGAATCGAATAACACACCGCATTAAACAAATACCTCAGAGAATAAAAACAATACATGAATCAATGCATGGACCAATGCTCATCATACTAATAAATGTACATATGTAACATAATAAAGGTCTGATACATAACTTACAGGAAAATGTCTAACAACAAATGCAATAGTTTTCAGGGGAAAATAATCGTACACTCAGTCAGACTCGGATATGTTCAAATAAATGTCACAATTTAAAACAATCATTTAAATAAAATTCAATTTCCGATTCCTTAGCATGCTACTAGAATATGCAAATGGAAAACAATGTGCTGAAATCCCAGTTCTGTCACTTACTAGGCATGCAAGCTTGGACAATCCTGTTCACCTCTCCTACCATCAAGTCTTCATCTATAAAATGCAAATAACATTCTATCCCAGCATTAGCATAAATATTTAATGTTTTTGAAAGATGGTGGGATAGAAACATTTGTAAATTGTTGTAAACCATTAAACAAAGAAAGGCTATATGTTTTTTCTTAGTATCATTATTATGAATAGCCAAAATTGGCATCAGTAGAGAGGTTTATTATTCTCAAAGAGAAAAATCATTATGCACATGAAAAACTACTAATTAGTTTGGTTAACTTAAACAGTACGAGTTGAAAATACTGACTTCCTATCTATATTCATGATGCTACTCATGAGTACTAGTGTCCTCACCTGTAAAATGTAAGCGAATACCCTGGATCAGTATTTCTCAAATTTAAATACGGAAGAAATGCTCCTAAAGAAAATATATTTTCATCAAACTGAAGGACTAACAAATTATCTTAATTCTAATGAAATGGATATATGCTCAAATACAAACTAGACAAATTCATGATTAAAATTCATGATAAGGCCACATAAAAGCTTCTAATACCAATAAAACCATGCTTGATATGACGGATGTTCTTTAACTCAACTAAACCACTAGTACCTAGTTGAAAATAATATTAATTTTTATGGAGTCTCTTTTACATAAATAAATTTTACATGGCCATATTATTTTAACAACATAATTCTCTCACATTTCCTTCCTCTACCTTTTAAAAAGCTTTTAAATTCATACAATATGCCAATCATCATCTGATCTTCACAAAAGCATCAGTACACTTCCATGTTTTTTTTAACCTATGAGAAGGGATACAACTTGATTCCAGCTCAGTAGTCAACACAAATTGCTGATATTGAAATAAAGTGGTGTTTTTACTCAAGTATGAGATTAATGTGCTGAATCTTAAATTTGCTTATTTCGAAAAATTTAGATTATCAATGAATCACAAAAAAATAAAATTTTTAAATAGATCCTGACTTCAGAAACACTGGCTTATACAATTTCCACGTATTTGTTCATTCACCCATGTATTCATCCATTTATCTTCAAAATTCCAAATGTTTATATTCTGAGTCTGTATTTTTCAGATACAAATTAGGCAACTCTAGTTTGATAATGACACAATCTTTTAATTGAGATATAGGAAATGTGATCATTTCTGAGTGAAAGACTGAAGAACATTCATTTTGGTAACTAAAGAAACATAGGGTTTCAAAAAACATTTCCAACAATTTCTAACATTTCTATAATTCTAAAACGCCTAGAAGTCATTTAACTTGGACTGGGATACAACAGCCCAGGAACAAATCCAGCCCACTACCTGTTTCAGTAAATGGCATCTTGTAAGAGAGAACACAGCATGCTCATTCATCTAAGTTTGTCTGTGGCAATTTTCGCACTACGACAGCAAGACTAACTAGCTAGTTGCAACAGAGATTATATGGTCTACAAAGTCAAAAACATTTACTCTATGGGCCTTTATAGAAAAAGTTTTCCAACTGCTAGTCGAACTGAAGAATAATGAAATCATATGGACATTACATGCAATATATTTATTGGTATGAATTTTGTATTTTTTCTTAAAAAGTAACTGTAGATTTACTTAAATCATCTAAGTAATGAATAACAAATATAGAGTAAAATGTTAATCATAAGTGAATGTGAGTAAAGGGTATTTGGATATTCTTTGTAGTGTTCTTCTCTTGCACCTTTTCGATAAATTTACAACTCTAAATAAAAAGTTAAAAACAGTCTTCTTCCTAAAGGCACAGAGATGGAGGCAGTCAAATAATATCTGGCTATTACCTGGCAAAAAGTCTGATAGGAACTAATGGCATGTAAAATTCTCAAGACAGTCAAGGATATATTTAAGTCAGGAACAGAATGATCACTGCACTTTAAATTTGCACTAAGGAAAATCCTTCAGGGCGAGTTTGCAGCAGGCTGAAGTGACCCCCAAAGATATCTAGGTCATAATCACTGAAACACAGACATGTTGCCTTATCTGATAAAAAGAATTCTGCAAAAATGATCAAATGTAAGGATCTTAAGCTGGGCAGTTTATCCTGGATTATCCAAGTGAGCTCAAATGTATCCGCAGGTGTCCCTGTAAGAAAAGGAGACTTGACTACAGAAGGAGAAAGCAGTATGACCACCGCAGCAGGAAGCTGCGCTGCAAGCTTTGAAGATGGAGGAAGGGAAAGGGGTCCAAGGATATAGGGAGGGCAGGTCTGGGAGCTAGAAAACCCAAGGACACAGATTCTCTCCTACACCTCCAGAAGGTGGTCCTACAGCACTGTGTCACCCAATGAAACTGATTTCAGACTTCTAAACCCCAGAAGGTTAAGAGATTAAATAATGTCTATTATTTTAAGTTATCGAGTTTGTGATAATTTATTATAGCAGCTATAAGAAATTAATACTAATAATTACATTTATTGAATATATTTATATAAACTAAATATTATCTAACAGAAAATAAGATTCTGGAAATTCTTTAAAACTTTACTCTGAAATCTAAAATATCTAATTTTCTACACAAAATGAAAAACCAGTCAAAATTCTTCCTATCTTTGTTATTAATATATGTTCTGAGACTCTGGCAATTATTAAAAGGAATGGTCCTATAGCCAAGACTCCCTTTATGTAAAAATATGTCCATGAAAAATCTTCTACGGCTTCCTAATTTGGGCACATATACAACATCATCTCTGCAAAACCTTCCCTGCATAGTTTCTCTCAATCAATATGGGAATCTCCTCAAGGCATAAAAAGCACAGGTGTCTCGAAAAAGACGTAATAAAATACTTCACATTACAGTGGGCTTTCATAAAAGTTTAATATGCTAGCCTGTCCACAGGTTATGGGTGGGTTTAATAATCCAAAGAACATGAATGAATTTCCAATGCTCGAACTTCAGGCATTAGTGACAGGCTGCTAAGAGATTTTTTGAAGAGACAGGTTGTTCTACAATCATAAAGAGTATAATTTTACTCTGATCGCTCTCAAATTTAAAGCTCCAGACCCACAATCTCTCTCGAATTTTACTTAAAGTCAAGCTATCTACATGACACTCCCATTTGGATATCTAATAATCATTTCAAATTTAGTATGTGTAAAACTAACATCTCAATTTTTTTCCCTCCCACATCTGCTCCTTTCACCTGTGTTTACCATTGGCACTTCCAATCAGGTGTTCACAGCAAAGACTTTGGTGCCATTCTTGAGTTCCCTTTCTCCAAAACCACACATCCCATCCACCACCAAATCCTTGACTGACATTCATTAGGTATTAAGGAATACAGCCTCTCCAGCTATTAAAATATGGAACTGCCTCAATGACTGTTGGTAAGCAGACGCTTCCTCAAGTACCCAAACACCTCCCTCCTTCCCTTCCCAGTTCCTATGAGCCTCCCCTAAGATAATTCAGACCTCTCCACAACTGGCAAGCATGGCTCATCCAAAATCGGGTTCCAAAGGTTAAGACCAGCATCCATTTTGACTGAATGGTGTCTGAGTGTCCAGTCCTTACCGGTTATTCTGTCACCCATACCAGATTCTAACCACTGATCTTTTCCTTTACAACTACCATCTAGTCCAAGCCACCATGCATTTTCATATGAACTATTTCAAGAGTTTCCAAACTAGTCTCATTATTTCCATTCTTAAAATAAAATTAAACTCCTTAATATGGCTTACAACCCCTGCATGGTTGGCTTTAGTACACACCTTTAGATGGATGAATGGATGGATGGATGACCAGCTGAGAATAACCTTAGAGCTATAAAAGATTAAAGGCATGAGCCATGCCTTTAAGTCAAATGTAGCTTTCCCATTTAACAGCCATGAAATGTTGGACAACAAACTTTTCTAAGCTTCTGTTTAATCATGGATATTATACTTAGAACAAAGAACAAAGAATTCGTGAAGATAAAATAAAATTATACTTAATATTTAATACTATGATAAATGCTTCATAATAGTAAACTTCTGTTATTAAGTCAATTCACTGATTTTATATACAAGAAAACTAAATCTACAGGCAAAGTAGGTTAATAAAATATAATGCTATTAGATATAAATATACATACCAAAAGAAAAAGGTAAAATTTTAAGAAAATCCTTTAATCACAGACAAATTTAATTGAAAAATAACTTCAAAGGACAACACCTAGAATTAAAAAGCATATACTTTTTAAAGTTTTTTCCAGAGCAACTCCAGAACTATTGAATTACATCCATTTTTTCCTTCACAAAGTATTCAAACTATTTTTCACTAAAAAAGTTTTCCTAAAATATAATAGAGATCAATACCAAAAACTTGTGCTTTATATGAATTAAATTCATAAAATAATTATGCTTCCATAAAGATAAAAGTTTAAAGTCTTCAGGTAAGTGAAACAACAATTCCCCAAAGGTATCTCAAATTCATAAATAGATTTATATGCTTATTTCTGGTGTTACTAGAAAATCTGCAATTTCTGTTTATAAAAATGCAGAAAGGCAAACTCAGCAACAAAATTTTCCCACATTTAACAAGGCAAGAGGCATGCTGAGTTGTTTGTTTTTTTTTTTCACTGATCAATATTCTAAAACCAGATTTTGATTTCCTAAAAATAAGAATTAGTGTAAGTAGAGTTTCTTTGCATCATTTAAAGCCGAAAAAAATAAAAAAGGGGCCCAGGCAAAGAAGGTGTTTTAGGGGAAAAAAATAATTTTGTTCTAGAATTTCAGACTTCTTTTTGACACAGTTTGGTTCATACTTTTTATTCACATTTCATCTATATCATCATGAAAAAGTATTTGTTTTACTAGATAGGTGATACAAATTTAAGGGGAGAAATTTTATTTTCTTTCTGTACTTCTCAATTGAAAATATTAAATAATGCTAACTGAAATACGTAAAATAAAGGTTGTTACTTTTATTTCTATAAATAGCTATACTGCAGATACCATTTTGGTATTTAAAATAAATCTAATAACAGAAAAAATATATATATGTATTCCTAAAAAATGTAGAGTGGTATAACAGATTTCTCTGTTAGCCACAGAAACTTATTTTGGATGCCTGTAATGGGAAACAATTGGAAAAATAAGGGGAAATTGAGAGAATCTTTAAAAAGATGCAGAAAAATCAAGCTTAGAATAGACAGGTATCTGGATTTCCATCAAGACTATTCACAATGAGTGAAAGCAATTTCCCAAAAAGAAATTGGATTGCTAATAGAAAGGGGGAAATATGCTGAGAAGGAAGATTTCAAGAGAGGTATATATAGGTTACTGTAATCATTCCAAAAAAGTGTCTTATGATTTAATGTGCACTGAATCTGAAGTTTTCCAACAAAAGGCAAAACAAAATGACATCACTGAGAGAGTCCTACTTTCTAACATCATTAGAAAAATTTGATTTTTGTTTCCGTATCCAAAGTATTCTAAACATTTTCTAGGCCTATAAAACAAATCTCCAAAGACTAGATATAATTCTTGTATATATAAAATGTTCATGGCTGTTTTGATAATATTTTAATTTCTTAGAACAACGGACCATGTGAGAGGTAATCATTATACTAGAATCCCTGGTTCTAACAGTTCAGGTCAATGCTCCTACAGTAGAGTAGGGAGAGGAACAGCCCTTCTGCTGAGATAGATCAGTGGTTTCCAACTTAAGTGTTTTTGAGTTGTGGGGCTTTGGTTCCAATAAACTGAAAATGACAAATCTAGACTAAGCTAAGAATAAGAGCAGGATTTGTATATCCTGCTTTTCTAAGTCAGAGGCAATAAAAGAAGTAGTTGTAAATATTTCAACATTAAGTAAGCTTCTATAAGGAAAGGACCTATAGATCTGGAACAGAATGCTAGGTACTTTATGACCCATACCTCAGTGCTTTGTTCTGTTTTCTCTAGATACACTCAGTTCCTGATGACCTCATCTCATGGCTTTAAACACCAATAGTTTCAAACTAAGTATTTCTAAGTCGACCACCCCCAAATTTACAGCTGCACTACAATCTATCTCCACTAAAGTCCAACTGCCTCTTCAACATCTCTTATGCTTAAAAGACATCTCAAACTTAACATACCAAAATCAAACTCATCTTCCTCCTAAAAATCATCCCCATATTAGTTGATGACAACTCCATCTTTCTGTGAAACAAAAACTTCAAGTCCTCTTTGACTCTCATTTTTCTCTCACCCTCTAAATCGTACGTGTCAGCAAATCTGAGTAACCCTGCTTTAAAATTACTTTCAGTATTCAAGCAATTCTCACCCCCTCCACTAAATGCCCACACTGCCATCATCTCCCACTCACATGATAATTACAGCAGTAACCTCTTAACTGGCAGTCTGCTTGCACAGTCCACTCAATAGACTAGTCAACAGGAACCTCTTAAAACTAACAGATTATATCAATCTTCTGCCTATAGGTTTTCATTGTGACTCTCCATTTCACTTAGGGCAAAAGTCAAAATCTTTACAACAGTCAACTGTGCAAGGGTTTAGCTGACCTGGTTCTGCTCTCCACATGCCAACATCAATCCACTAACCTCTAACGCCACATCCAATCGTGCCCTTGTCCTGTAAGCTCTCTGAGCTCAGAATTCACTAATATACCCCTCTCAACTCCAAACACACTGAAATGCCTTAGACACCACTAGGTTCTCAAACACTCCAGGCATGCTCATTCCTCAGGCCTACTGCAGGCAGCGACTATCCCCTCTGCCTGGAATGGTCTTCTCCTAAATAACCACATGGCTAACTCCCTCACCTGATTCAAGTCTTTGCTCAAATGCACCCTCTCAATAAAACCTAACCTGACCACTCTATTTTAAATGTAACTCCCGTGCCCAGATTTATCTCTCCCTCATTTTCAGCTCTATTTTATCTTTCCATTGCATTTAACACATTTAACACCTTTTTTTTTTTTTTTAAAGGAAAGGTACAGGCAGGAATGAAGGCAAGTGGGCAGCAGGCAGGCAGGAGAGGAGGAAGAAACATTTTATTTATTTTATTTAGCTTTTCATCTGTTGCCACCCCCCCACCCCCAACCCAGCCCAGGGACACAAACACTGATCGTTGGGATGTATATGGACTGCACTGGCTAGAGACAGAGAACCTAACCACTACTCCACAAGGGGCACCAACGTTTTCTAATATACTGTAAAAGCTATGCTTATTTCCATGATCTGTCTCTCCTAGCTTAAATGCAAGTTGCCCAAGGCTCTTAACATTCTCTATTCCACGATGTATCCAGAAGACCTGGACTAGTGCCAAGCACTTAATCGAAACTAAAAAAAGTCATTACATAAATGGAAAAAAGAAAGAATTAGTGAATAAGACCTAATATACATACATATATATGTACATACATACGCACATATTCTCAGTGCTGCTTTTATTTTTAAATGATCAACTTGTCAAGTAGGTTGGAAATTAAAATCTTATTTTTATTGGCTCTTTGGAAACAATAAATCTGTTGTTCCTGCCAGGTAGGAAAAATGAACTAAATAAAAAGTTAAATCTAAGACATTATCTGTCACTTGTATTTTCACAAAGTGCAAAGAAAAGCAATTATGTTCATTATCACTAAACTGCTTTTTAAACAATGTAAGTCCTCCAGTGGATTTCTTCAAAGCAATCTACACTCTCCTGTGTCCCCACACACTATCCTAAAATAACTGTCCTAATATGTTACATGACTAACCCAGAAAAAATTTCTTTAGGATAAGATATTCATTATTTAAGATGAAAGACTTCATATTTTTCTAAACAAGCAAAATTTTCAAGTTTTTATAATTTTAATGCCACAGAGTTTTAAGTATGGTTTCCAAGTAGTCAACACTGCCATCCAATGGTAAATGTTAAATTCTAAAGCCAAAGGATTGAAACAAATATCAGAACAAAGATCTGAGAACCAGATGGTCAAATTCAATTGTTTCTCTTCATATTTTAAATTAGGTTACACACACACACACACACACACACACACACATACACACACACACAAAGTAAATTAAATAGTTTACTGGAACAGTAGTATTCTAAAACATCTATACTTAAACATCCACTAACCACTATACTAGTAAACTAATACACTCCTAATTCAGTTATTCAACAAAAAATAAAAAAATGCAGTGCCTTCTACATGTCAGGCATTACACAGTAGGTACTGAGGACAAAAACAGTGATCCAAATATAATCATGCTTCCATTCATGGAATATATATATAACGTACATACTGCAGTAGAGAGAAAAAAGAATCACGCAGACACAAATGTGACAGAAACTATAAATTTCAAAGGTGGGGTTCTATGAAAGCATATAGCAGAGGGATCTGCCTGTCTCACTGGTATTAGAATGCTAAAGGGCTGAAGCATCTAGGACAAGCTCAGAAGTCAGAAAGCCCTTGAATGGGTGAGGGATGAAGAATAAGAAAGACACTGAAATAAGTCCAAACAGAAGTGTAATTCTAAATAATCAGAGGTATTATACAACAAAGTCAAATACATTATTTGCCACTTGTACTTCCACAAAGTGCCAAGAAGAGAGATTATGTTCATTACCATTACATTTCTTTTTTAAAAAATGTAAGCCATCCAATGGATTTCTTCAAAACAACCTATACTCTCCTAGGTTCCCACATACACTATCCTAAAATAACTATGTCCTAGTATGTCTATGACTAACACAGAAAAAAATTCTTTAGAATAAGATATTCATTATTTGAGCTAAGAGACTTCCTATTTTTATAAACAAACTAAATCATCTAAAATTATAAAAAAACATGATTTAAATGTTCAAATAAATTTTAATCAATAATTTATAGACTTAAAACAACCAACTGCAATCATTTTATGAGACCTATTCTGAATTAGATTGAAAAGGGACACTGAAAATAAGAATGTCAGGGGGCCTGATGGAGCAGCGGTTAGGACAATCACCTCCAAAGGTATACAGTCCTGTGTTTGAGTCCTGGGTCTGGGTGGGGAGAAAGCTGCATGAAAAACTGAATAATAAAAATAAATAAAATGCTTCATCCTTCTCTCTCTTCCTGTCTGCCTGATGACCTTCATTCCTGTTTGCACCTTTCCTTCCAAAAAAAAAAGAGACAGAGACAGAAGAAAGAAAAACAATATCCTGAAGACATTTTAAAGTACTTACATGCATGATATGATTGATCAGGACATTCCAAAATGGAAAAGGAAAGAAAGAGGACAAATTTTATATGGTTAAATAGTTCTCATGCTTATAAAAGATGGCGACCTGTAGTTCATTTCTGTAGATTAAAAAATGTTTTTTAATAAATAAAGAAAATTATACACTGAAGCCTGTTGCAGCCTGTCTACTCTTACCATCAATTCCACATCACAAAGCTTCTCTAAGTATACATGAGAGAACTGCTTGGCCCATTCCTTGCCAATTAATGCTAACAATCTATACTAGTATATTTTATTTGTTTGAGAGATTCCAATCATTTGAACCCTCTTCCTGTTTTTGAAAATCTATAACCTTTGTTCAGAAATAGGGTCCCTTCCCACTATACAAATCAGAAAAGTCAGATTCTATATCTCAAGGACAAGCAGATGCTGCAAAGTAAGACTCGAATCTCTACAAATTATGCAAAGATAGGTGAACAATTTGGAATTCTTTGGAGTAGTCACAGTAAGGATGGTGATGGGATCCCTGGGTCCAGTGGCAATGACAGGAAAGTCCTCGCAATCCTGCCACTTCATCAATTTTTTTTTTTTTTTAAAAAAAAAAAAGGAAAGATACACACAGGAATGAAGGCAAGAAGGCATTTACTATTTACTATTCACACTAGTTGTTTCCCCTCGGGTCCTAGACTAGAACCCAGGGCTATGTGGTCTGTGCTCCTTCACGGGTGACTGATTTGACCACTACTCCACCAGGGTGTGCCCAGTCACTTCATCTTTACAGTAAACTTACCCACCTCACTTTCTGTTTTATGTGCCCCATTCCAACCAAGATTTTTTCAGCCTTTCTATCTCTTGTGTGAGCTACTCAGTTCCTTTTTTAGGGTACAGGCTAGAAGAACCAAAAATAAGTTACTTAAGCTAAGTTCTCTGTCATGAAACATTCTAGAGGCAAATAAGAAAATGCCACAGGTTACTATATCTGCCTACGGCCATTCATAGTCCTTGGAAAAGACCTCGTGGTCTCTTATCTCCACACAGCACTTCCACTCGCATCCCACTGGCAGACTTAGAACAGCAGAGTCACACGAGTTGCAAAGCAGGCTGAGAAACACGGTCGGTAGCTGGATGGTCATGTGCAGTGCTAAAAACTTGAATTCTATTACTAAGAAAAAAAGAATGAATGCTGAGAGATACAGATATGTACCTTATGTTTCAATAACTGCCTTTTCTGCCCCTGTAAGTCAGAACTATCTGTTCTTATAATCAGTGATCCCAACAGTGTCAAGTCACATAGACGAGAACTCTGGCTGGCACCACTCCGATTAGGGAGATGAAAAGAAGAGACCACTCCTTGTAGTCTGCCTTGAAAAGTAATGTTTGAACTGCATTCTTTATACATGAACACAAATCCAATTAGTTATATCTTGATTCTGATACCATCTAAAAATTCCTCCGGTATCCCAATGTTTGGAAGGCATCTTAAAAGAAAAGTGCTTTACAAAGTGGTCTTTTTCCCTCCTTTGACTTATTAATACCTTCCATTTCTGATTACGTAAAAAATGTCACAGAAGCAGTTGAGTCCATATAGTCCCTATCCACAAAATTAAACATTATTCAATATACTTGTGAGTTTTCAAAAATGTTACACTTAAATTTTCTATAGTTGACTTCAATAGTCTTAAAATGCACTTAAAATACATTAACCTTAAAATACACTTCCCTGTAATTTAGAAGAATGCTTCATATGGTTGAAAGATAATAGCAGATGGTTACGGAAGGCTTAGATGAAAGGGGGAAACTCTAGATGTCTTAGGAGGTGCTACAAAGAAAATTAGCAAACAAAGTGAAATTTTGAATTTACAAAGTGAATCCCAGATAACCTAAAGTTAAGCTTTCCCTATGTGCTCTATTTTTAAAAATTCAGCGCCATTTTCAGAAAACAATACTTAATTAGCATAAGTAAAATTAACCAATGTGAAAGTATAAAATCCCTTGGAGGTACCCATAATATGTTATTTTTAAAGACAAAGAATCTAGTTCCAAAGAGCATATAAAAAACTATCCAATTTTGAATCTCATAAAGATTGCCTCCTGACATTTTCAAATACCTCTAAGTTCTTCAATCATTACCTAGATGTCCTCAAAATCAGTCTCTTTTTCCCTCAATGGCCCCTCCCAATTCTATAGATCTGAAATAAAAACACCATTCTTCCGCCCTAATGATTTTGGTCAGAATCCCACCTACTTTAGATTTTTGCATCCTTTGGAATCAAGGAGTAGGTTTGAGGCTCACAGGAACCAATGTGCCCATCAGCCATCTTAAAAGAACAATATCCCTTTCTCCAAGCATGCTACCCTCAAACATTCACATCAATTCAGAGATCAATCCTTTAATTATAAAGAATAATTGAATAAAATGTGTCCAATTTCTGCATTACACATAATTTAAAGCGCTTTTAACAAATGCTCATTTAAAAATGTGTAAATATAACTATTGATTTTATTGCTTTTCCTTAAAAGTGAACATACTATTATTTGGTTATCAATATCCATTTGTTTATAGGTATTATGTAAGAGTCGGGAATTCATGAACTAAGATACTACTGATGAGAATATTAAAATATGAAGGGGCAATAAAATTTAAAAAAAAAATTGAACCAGAGCTATACTACAAAATCCCCAGAAAATGAATCATTTTCATCAAAGGACCACCAAAAGAAAGTAAAGACCAATGACAACAACAATAAAAGGACAGAGATGCTCATAGAGAAAATTATGCAAATCCATCCTTTCCATTACTCTCAAACTACTGAAATGAGATGGGAACTAATCTGAAGACCAGCTGTAAAAACACTGTCCATAAGATATACTTCTTATTTCTCAATTCTTAAATATATTCTTGGTGTATCATCCTCTCCACAGAAAAAAACCTTATTTTCATTTCAAGGGTGAAATTAAAAAAATACATGTGTGTGTATGTGTACCTGTATATATATATATATATATATATATATATATATATATATAAAGATATGTTCTAGGGAAACGAAAGTCCTAATTAGAATAATCACATAATGAAACACATGCCCCTATACTTAAAGAATACTGAGAAATCTGTATCTATTATAATCATAACAGATAATCAAATTCAAAAAGAAATCACTGGTATTTTGTGCAGTTGGGGTAAACTAATTTTAATGAGATAACATGGACTTAAAATGGGAATAATTTATACAAAATTTGAAATAACAGCTCTAAAAAGGATTCTGCATACTAAGCAACATTTCTTTTTAAAGTCAGCTCAAGAATAACTACAGGTGTGCTGTGGCGGAGTAGTCTGGTCCACTGCCTCCAGCCAGTATAGTCCACAAGGACCTGAGTTCACATCCTGGGATCGGGAGGATCAGGATGAACTAAATAAAAGTGAATAAAAATGCTTCTTCCTTCTCTTTCTCCCTGCCTGCCTGCCTACTTGCCTTCATTCCTGCCTGCACCTTTCCTTAAAAAAAAAAAAGAAGAGATGTGCCCTGGTGGAGTAGCAATTAGGTCAGTCACCACTGAAGGAACACAGGCCACATACCCGCTGGGTTCTAGTCCCAGGTCCACGGGGAGCAATCAGTGTGAGCAATTAAATAAAAATTCGAAAATAAAATGCTTCTTCTTCCTCTCTCTCCCTGCCTGCCTGCCTACTTGTCTTCATTCCTGCCTGTACCTTTCCTTTAACAAGAAAAAAAAAAAAAAGGAATGATTACAACTCTATGATAAGCTCATTCTCTTTAATATTTGCCTAGGCCAGCTAAAATCTACTGCTATTGCTCCACTGTATTACAGCAACACATGACCAAAAATGATGTACTTCTTGGGTCAAAGTTCCTTCTATCAATAAGATTCATATTAATATGTTGCCACAAAAGTAATCTCTTCATATGTATAAATAATTAGCACAGAGTAAAGTATGGTGGGTAAGTGTATGGCTAACTAGACCTGTCTCTTCATTTAATTTCCCAAAGACAACTTGTGACTTTTCACTCACTTAAGTAAGCTAAAACTCTTCATTGTGGTCAAAAATTAATTTTCAATGATAGATACTTATAAAAATTAGAAATTCTCCCCCAAGTATTTTAGCTTTGTAATAAGCAGTGAAATGTTCTTATATTTTTTAAAAATATTCTGTGTTCTTTTCAACATAACCACAAGAGGTCAGTGCTTCCTAAGAAATAAATTTAATGCACAGTGATCCCTTGCAAGCATCTAGTTTTACAATATACTGCTCATGTCATCCATTATAAATCAAATTTGAATGTAACATGCTAAATTCAGTCAAGTCATTCAATCTTCGAGGACTAAACAAAAACTACAGATAAGCATAATGATCACGCACCCATAAGTTTAAAAGAGCTTCATATATAACTCCACTTGATTCTCAAATTATCATCCTGACAATGGGGAAGAATGCTTGGTAATTCAGCAGTGGGTATACTGACATATACTGGAGGAATGCGGAATCTGTACATATGGGTTTATATATTATTCTGTAAAGCCAAGTTACATCAATAAATATTAAATTTTTAAAAATTAAAACTAAAAAATATATTTCAAATCATGTAGACAAAATCTTTACCAATTCTATTTGTAAGAAGTAAACTATTAAGAAATTGCTGGCTCATGTATAGTGCATGAGATCTGGGTGGGTGAACTAGTGCAAAACAAACGAGCGTGGGATTTCTCTTTCCTTTTCAGATACATGAATTAATGTTTCGAAAGCCACCACGCCACACATAGTTACCTTGCCAACTGTCATTGCACACACATGACTTTTCTCCTGTTAGGTCACAGTAGCCGTGGTCTGGGCTGCCACAGTTGGCTTTACAGTAAGGAATGTCACAAGCTTCGCCCTTCCAGTACTTATCGCATTCACAATACACTTGACTTGGAGCAGATGTGCTGGTCGTGCATTTCCCATGGCCAGAGCAATTGTTAGGACAAGAATTGATTCTGTAAAACAGAATTCATATATATTCAAATTAAAGGCAATTAAAATAATTTTGGCTGATACTTTATAAACTTTTATTTATTGTGGGATGCCTTATGTGCTTCATTTAACACATGACTGAATTCTCTACTGTTCCCTTCTACCCATAATGCAATTCAGTTCCATTTCTTTGCAACTGACCCGAGTTTACTCAACGTGTTTACTTTGCTGCCAAGACTCCACTCTTCCAAGGCCTCCACACGCAACACCTGCAGGGCCTCCACGGTGAAGAGTCCAAGCACACTGCTTTGTAATGACTGAAGTATTCAAATACTTTGAGTATGTATTTTACAGATAATAATAAAATTCATAAATACCTGAAAGCACATTAGAATCCAAGACTTATCTTGCTTATATAATACTTAAACCATATGTTAACATGACATATCCATTGTTATAGAAAAGGATACTTATCAAATTTTATTTTAGGCCCTAAATGACTACATTATATCAAGTATTTATTCTCCCTTGCATACATACTTGAGATTAACAAATCTTGTATTAAATTGCTGATCTAAAGATATGTAGAATATTTTATACCCGGCAAAAAAATTCTGATTATCATTTTATACATTCCCAAAAAAATGGAAGGAAAAGAAAAAGAAAAAATGTATCCAGTTCCTCTATAAGATTCCTGTGAAAGCATCTCTATTTATTTTGTTTCACTCTTGGGCTTCCATATATAAAAATGCATGTAAAGTGTTGGACACCATAATAAGTTCTCAGAACGTGTTCTTTTTTATTATTTTAAAGGACACCATAGGATTTCCACCTATCTGATCTCTGAAGTTTCAATTTCCTTATGTATAAAATGGGAAGAATAGTTACATGATAGAATTGATGCAAAGAAAATTAAAGAATATATTATATATAAAGCATCCAGTACAGTCTCCTGAAAACAGAAGAACTGAACATTCTGCTTCCCATACTCCTTAAAATCTCCAAGGTAAGTTCCTCAGAGCAGATGAGAAAGCCTTAAATCCAACACACCTGTGGCTATGAGCAAACTAATTTGCATTTCTTTAACCAGGCATTTGCCAACAACCAATTTTAAATTTCATAATTAATTTTCAACCAAACTTAACTTGCTACTATTGTGTCCTGGACTTAGAAATTAACCTAACACAAATTTAGGATTTTGAGGAATATTAAAATTTCAAGACACTTAGGAAGAGATACTTGTAAACAAGATATTTATAAAAACAAACTATAAACTCCAGTCAAATTACAAGAATCATTACAACAGATATTTGTAAAGAATATACTTACGAATAAAAAATGTTGAAGCCGGTGAGATTATATGCAGCATCACTGAAAAAATGTAACAGTGCAAAGCCAGATGTTGTAACAACTTCAGGCACAGTTTCATTTCCCCTTATTTCGGGAACTATCAAACCACTAAAAGACAGCAAAATTGAACTGTGTTTGTCAATAAACAAATGACTGTTAATCACAATTTATTTCAAAACTATTCTTGTCAGAATCATTAAGTATATATATTTTTAAAAGCAGCTAGAGGGAGGATTAACCCAAAAAGAGTTCCTAGGCATTTATCACCTAAGTATCTCTACTACTACTCTCATGCCACCACAGTCCTTTTCATTTTTTCTCGCCATTTGGACTGCAGTTTCCCCTTTCTCTGTCTTGCCCTGCTATTCATCTTTCATAATACTATAGGCTGACCTTTTACTTAACTCACATACAAACCTTCAGGCAAAGCCACCTTGGTACTCTAACCAGTGACCTTGTAGCCTTGCTTTTTCCCACTGGTTGCAAATTCTGAACCAAAAAAACACTCTATACCTATTAAGTAATAACAACGATATTTTAGTTCAAGTTGTACACTTCTAGTACATTCATCTATGTGTTTCAGGTTATCTAAATAGATATGCTTTTTCTATTTAAAATGTTCGCATATTTACACGTGCATATATATATGTATAGATTATATATTTACACTATACATATTCAGGTACATATATATATATATATAACATACATAAATAATCTATATTACATTCATATATAACTATTCCAAAAGGCAGTATTACTCAACTAAGTACATAAGCACACAAAAGAAAACTAATTTTGTGGGACAAAAATTAGAGATACACAAAAGCAAGAATTTTCTCTTAAAACAGGTATGTCTCCCTTTTTAAGCATATTTGTTTATGTGGAAAATTTATACATTTTATTTGATTTACACCATCCAACCTTTTCTAGAGCTTTAAAATCATGCAACATGAAAAAGAAAACAAGGGGCTAACAACAAATTGTTTTACTCAAAATAGTCAATTCCTTTAGACATTGATAAACATAATTTAGACCCCACCAGGAACTGAACTCCTCCATTAAAACTACATTTGACAGAACAAAATGAAATACTATAGTCAAATTATCTATTTTGTAAGCACATATTTAAAAGCAAACAAATTACAAGGTAAATCAACTCTGGATGCTTTAATAATTATCATTACATACTAGTTTATATTTATGAAAGAACAAAATATTTTTAAAAGGAGATTGTCAAGAGAATTCAAATTCTCTAATACCAGCCTTAAGTTACACTAGCTATTTTTCATTGTAGTTAGATTATATCAACATGAGTACATTTCTAAAAATAATTTTCCCATATCTTTAAAATATAGTTAATCTCTCTAAAACAGATAAAAAGAACAGATTTGTTTGCTTGGTTTTTTTGTAAGATTGTAAAAACAATAAATTAGCAAGTTTCTACTTCTTCCACAACATACCAAGCAATTTGGACCAATGAAATCTCCCATGTAATCGATTAGAAAATTGACATTATATAAAAACAAAGGGAAAAAAATGAAAGTCCTGAAGAACTAAGAAGATGGTGAGCCTACATACTGGATTATTTTCCCTTACGGGCATTTGCTGATTCCACAGTTGGAGGTGAGATCTGAAGGACTAAAAAACTGAATTGTTTAACAGGACTAGAAAAACAAAAAGTAGAGGAATCCAGGCCCTGGGACCCTAAAGACTAGTAGTCCAAAGGCCTTTTAGGGGATTGCAACACATTTTAGATAAGAATCACTTCAATAGCTCAATTCCGATTCAGTTGACTGGACTGCAAGTACCCAGACTGTAGGAATACAGTCTCTTTTTAGGCTTTAAATTATTACTATACCTGGTTTACAAATATGTTTAGCACACAATAAAAAAAGTAACACTTCTCCATTCCAATACATTCTCCACATTCTAAAAAGTCTTGCCTACAGAATAAAATCTACTTACTTCAGCATGGTGTACAGGAAAACAATACCACAGTAATAAGGGATTGAGGAATTATAAAACCTGGGCTCATATGCTTACTCTGTCATCAGCTGGGTAACCAGACAACTCACAGACTCCTGCTGCGCTTCAACTGTCCATTGAAAAAGCCCGATACTATCTAACTAAAGGGTTACCGTGAAGATTAAATGAGTTTATACAAAGAACTCTTGCACAATGTCTGACACATAATGAACATTCAGTAGATGTTATTGATTACTGTTTATTATTGTGTAATCTGGTTCCTACCTATCTCTTTGCATTTCCCATGAGCAAGTTTTAATCATAATTATTTACTGCTTTCCAAAAAAATAATGCTCTTTATTTAACACATCTATGCCTGTACACGTTTTTCCCTACCAAGAATGTCCTATCTGGTCCCTATACCTTGTCAATCATTCCTCTACCCATGAAGAAATTCATGATGAGGTGCACCCTGGTGGCCTCGCAGGTTAAACCATGCACATACCACATACACTTAGGTTCCCCATTCAAGACCTGGGGTTGCAGAAACAACCCATAATGAACAAGTAAATAAAATAAAGTGCTTCTTCCTCCTCTCTCTTCCTGCCTGTCTACCTACATCACTCCTGCCTATACTTTTCCTTTAAAAAAAAAGAAAGAAATTCACAATGAACAATTACAGCTTATGAAAATAGCACTCTTTTCATAACCTGATTATAACATTTATTATGCTATGTAAAAAACATGTTTATATGCCACCACCAGTGCCTGAATGCTATGTACTGATCACATCTCTAAACCCCTGGAATTTCCCAAGTCATAACAGTGCCTCTGCATTTGTGATGGGCATGGATCATGTACGATAATGAGGCACCCGTGGTGGGCCCTGCATAGTTATGCTAACAAGATAACTCAGGATAATAACTGATCACACTACAAAGACGAAACGTGAGACTAAAGAGATGGGACTTAGAGCCACAAGAAGTCAAGCTAATGTATAAGATGTCAACAGAGGGGGCACTAGAGATTGAGTCCTATCTTGTGAATAATTGATTCAATCAATTATGCCTATATAATAAAACACAATAAAAACTTCAGACACCTGTAACACAGGTGAGCTTCCTGGTTGGTGATACACACTGATGCACTGGGAGGGTCACACATGCTAAGAATACAATAGCTTGCATTGTGTTCCTACTAGACCTCACCCTACATGTCTCTCCATTTGGTTGTTCTTAACTTTTATCCTTTATAATAAAACTGTAATCATAAATACAGTGCTTTCCTGAGTTCTGAGTCATTCTAGTAAATTACGGAACCTGAGGGAGTAGTGGGCACCCCTGAATTTATCAGAAGTGTCGGTGGCCTAGGGACCCCTGAAGTGAGGGCAGTCTTATGGAGGACTGTGCCCTTAACCTATGAAGTTTGGCCCAACCCCAAGTAGTTAGTTTTTGAGATCATTACAGTGGCCTACACCGTATTCCTTATAACATCCTCCAGACGGGTAGATTTGAATCGAGACAGTTATCAAATGTTTGTTAAATAATAAATACTTATACAACTTATTATTGTGTAATCTGGTTCCTACCTATCTCTGCATTTCCCATGAGCAAGTTTTTATCATAACTATTTATTGCTTTCCAGTAAACAGTTTTGAATTATAGAAATTCAAACATTTAGATTTTAAATTCTTGGCATGGTAAAGAACAAACAAGATTCTTTTAAATCAGGAGATTTTAAGCCCTAATCTTGGCTCTTCTATCTTTGAAAGTAAATCTTAACTTCTCTGAGTATCAATTTTCTCAACTGTAAAATGGGGATAATAAAACTTTTTCCACAAGCTCCTGGGGTGGGGGTGGGGGGTTAGAAAATATTTAAACTGCCTAGTACAGCACTAACTTAATAAACATGGTTTTCCATCTCCTTCAAGATAACTTGCTAATAAAAAGTTACTGGTTATATCTTTACAGTCATATACGAAATCCCATCCTATTAATGACCTTACAAAAGTTTTATTTAGCATCAAGAAAGGATTGACAAGAATGTTTCTGAATCACTATTACTAATGCAAAGTTATTACAATTATTCGAAAAACAAAAAGACAAACATCTAAGTTTCATAAAAACAGAGGAATATAGAAAGGAATCTTAATTGCTAAAAATGAATACACGAAGCCAGGACCTTATCTATTTGTCATAATGAATTGTCTTGCAACAATCATTCACTAGCTTCTACTACACCACTTTCTACCTAGGTCTATAGAGGAGGGTAGCCCAGTACCCTCTACATTAAGACTCAAACAACTCAAAACTGAAGTTCGAGAAGTATTTTCAACAGCAGCAGCATCACAGAAAAGGGTCTAATCACTCTGAAATAGTCACTGAGAAATAAAAGTCCCTACATGTTTGTCAAAAATAATAACAGCTCATATTGCTGGCAGACAGAATACTTGAAACATAAATAGTAAAAATAAAAAGTGAAACAAAAAATTTTGAAGGAAACAATAAACCTTTATTTTTAAATTAACAATTGCATTTAAGACATACTGTGTAAATAATAAAAGCAACTAGTCAACAATTATGCTAATTAAATTGTACACAAAATTTACATTACACATTCAGAATTTTTCTATGTATATTTTCTCCTATTCAAAAATTTTCATAATAATTTGTAAATAAATACATAGAAAATATTTCAAATTGGTGTTTTTAAATGCTGTGATCTTAAAATTAAGTCTGATTACCTACCTAGTAACAAAATGCTTTTGAAACAAAATGTCCAAATGTTGAGAACTGATAGAAATACCTTCTTTAATAAACCATTACATGAAGCATAATTTAACTTCTCTAAAAGAATTTTAAATTTTATCATTTTGCTAAAATGAAAAAACAGCATAAAATTACACTTGTCTATGTATTCACCAACTAGAACTCACATTAAGCTATTCAAATAGGTAGTTACTTTTCTCGTGATAATAAGTTCATCAATTAAAGATTATTACTCACCTAAGTACAGCTATTAAAGGTGCATATATTGAATCTCCATCATAAACATACATATGATCCCAGCTACATTCTGTAGCAAAATGATTGAATCTTAATCTTAATACAGCATTTGGACTGAAAAACATTAAAATATTTTTAAATATGTGATATATCAAGGAGTCTGAAGACATTTTCAGAGCATTCATTAAAAACCATTTTACAAATAACCTTGCTCTAAGTCCTTCAGTCATCAATGTAAAAGATAAGCAGTTATAACTAATTTGTAAAAATAACATGCAAATCAAAAATCTATTTACAGACCATATGTATGAATCACCGTTTTCCAAATATTTAGTCAAAAGGAAATGTCTATGATTAAGATTTGATTAAGATTTGATCTGGAAATTACACAGACTATATACATTATAGAAACCTTAAACTGTACACGCAATATGAGCGTTTTTCATTATATGCAAATTACACTTGAATAGAGTTAATTGCTAAAATATAATACTCAAGAAGTAATTTTATTCAATAGTGTTCTCTATTTCATTTTAATGAACACTGCATTATAACATTAGTTTAAGGTGAGCATCACATAAATTAACATCTATATACAATACACTAAGTTTGCCACTAACAGTCCAATCCTATTCTCCACGAAATAAGTGACCCCTTTTACCTGATTTTCCCATCCCTCCTTCCCTCCCCTTTCCTTCAAGTAACCACTAATTTGGTCTTATAGACTAAAAGTCTATTTTTATTTGATGGTTTATTTGTTTGGCTTTTCTATATAGCACATATGAGTGAAATTATGATTTGGAGGGAAAAAACAATTCAACTATATACTGTATTATATATACTATATTATAAAATTTATGCTTTAATACTTTCAAATTGGTATGATCACTTTATTGTTTCAGAATAAAGTACATTAATTCAATCCAAACTGTATACTTACTAGCCTTCAATTAGCCATGTACACTTAGTTTTATACTTATAGTTAATTGGACCATCTGTTAAATATCCAGAAGGTTCTGTTAACCTAAAAAACAAAATCATAAAAATAATTATTTTAATTTAAGACATATAGTAACATAAGAACATTAAAAACACATTAAACCAAAGGAATGAAATACGGCAATTTCCAAAAAGAATTTTACTTCCAACTCAGGAAATTTTTCAAACTGTCACTATATCTCTCTACATTCCAAAAGAAGATTATTTTGGATTCCTTTAAATTTTGATATGGTAAGGCTATTTCATTGTACACAGTGGCAGAACACGCAATGAAACACTGAGCATTATACTGATGTGTTCAATGCTGATGCAAAATTGAATTAAATTGCCTCTGCAGAAAAACTAGGTGACAGCAAAAGAAACAAGATCAAATACACTTTGAAAAAAATGCTGATCTATTGAACGGAGAAACAACATATATATATACATGCACTTTGGGGAGCTGTATTTATTTTTCACACACCAGGATTTCTAAGGTAGCAGTCACTAGACTGAGTTCAGCTACCTGTTTTCATTATCATTTTTATCTTTTGTACTGTTTACTCAACCCTAAAACTCAGTTTTTTAGTGGAATAAATATAACAAATCAAAAGTCGTATAATTATCTTCTACTTTCAACATGAAAAAGAATTACAAAAATTTCTTATTTTTCAGAATTTAAAAATATTTAAGACAAGACACTAATTCTATATCATTTTGCTTTCCTTAGCTTCAGTTCCATTATTGTATCAACAAAAGACCATATTTTAAAGAATTAAAATATCTTCCTGTTTAGTCTTTACATAAGCACGTGCACACACACACACACATCACATACCAGGCTTATCATTCTGTCTCTATGCACATATACTTACACATGTCCATGTACATACCTACATACATACACACACAAATATTGATGTCATCATCTACTTTTAGCCAAAATTCTCCTTACAGAGTTAAAAAATAGGCAAAGAAAAATTTGATTTACACAATGCTGGGTAGACTGGAAGGTCAGTCAACATGAATTGTTATCTGCAAATCTTTCATAATCCCAAAAAATTACTTTATGTAATAAAAGGGGCTCATTAACGCTCAGAAAAGTTTTTCAGTAGCAACAAATTCCAATGTTCTCAAACTACTGTAATAATAAATTGAGCATTTTCTACATGTCAGATACTACTGTAAGTGCATATATTACCTCACTTAAAAAATCTTAAAAACTCTATGAAATAGCAATTATTAACCCCATGTTACAGATGAGAAAATTGAAGCACAGTTTAAGTAACAGGTTCAATAAGTTATCCTGACTTTTCACTTCCAATAATCGCAGACGAGGCGATTCAGATCAACCCTCCTCGGAAGACACCTGAGGAACTGAGGCGGCAAGACTGTGGGCAAGCCTGGAGAAGGGGGCTTGCCGGGAGGACAGGGCAGAGGGCCTGGTGGCCACACTGACTGGCAGCTCCCTGGGGAAGAGACGGTCAGTGCAACCCCGGCTGTGCAACCCGTGCGGGCCACTACTTCACTCGGCCTCGTTCGCTCCACTCCCACTGCCTTTTGCCAGCCTCCTGTGCCTGAGGATTCTCCAATGAAGCCATCTGGTTCCAGGGTTTCTTTTGGGGGAGTTTCAAAATTATGAACTTGACTGTGGTCTAACACAGCATATGAGGCGATTCCCTGCTTTACTTTTTTTTTTTTCTTGGAGAGGTTCAGGCAGGAATGAAGGAGAACAGGCAAACGGTCAGGCAGAGGAGAAAGAAGCATTTTATTTTATTTTTATTTCATCGTTCATACTGGCTGTTTCTCCCCAGACCAGGGACTTGAACCCAGGGGTATATGGCCTGTGCTCCTTTGGAGGCTACTGACCAACTACTGCTCCGCTTTTAAGGAATATAGCTAACAATTCTCCACTGAAGCGACACCCGAAGGGACCCCAGAGCACCCCACTAACAACGTGGGAAACAACAGGAGATGCACTGAAGACAGTGCCTGAGGAACTGTATACGTGGGTGAAAAGGGACACATGCCTGAGGTGGTTGCAGCAGCAGCAGGCAGAACAGAGACAACAGGGCAGCAGGCCCAACTCAGCCCTGGCAGTGGAGACAGAAGGCTAGGTGCTGGGTGGCACACGCCAGACTTGAGGCAAGTTCAAGGAAGGGAAGTTAAAACTGGAAGCCCATTCCCCGCAGTGGTCAGGAATCCACAAAAGGAGAGGACTGTGCCCCTCTCCCCCATCCCTGGGATCCACGCTAGGGCAGTGAAGAGCTCCACAGCAGGACTGTCAGACCCATCCCTGAGGAAGGGTGACTCCTGTCTACCCCACCCTACTACAGCCCACAAAGCTACGCAACCCCACCTGTCCGCACACAGCAGCCAACTTCCACCTCTCTGATTTCGTAAGTGATCCGTAAAACAGAAGCCTGAAAGGTCCAAAATAAATAAATAAACAAAACCAGAGCACTATGTGATGATAAAACAAAAAATAATCAGCACAGCTCCAAGTTCCCTGTGGAAAGGAAGATTACAAGATACTTCGAAACCTCAAGATATGATGACATCCCCAGGAAACAATGACTCCTCACTGGACCCAAATTTTAAGACATGGAAAAAAAAAATTATACCTAAGGAAACTCAAAGAGATAAAGAAAGCTCAAAAAAAAAAAAGTTCAGAGAATTAAAAGACGACTCAGCAAATCAAGTCAAAGATATACAAAAGAACTCAGAAAAATAAGTCAATGAGCTCAAAAATGTAATTAACATGCAGAAGGAAGTAACTGATGCTTTAAATAAGAAAGGACAGATTCATGAGGAGAGGAATGCAATCAATGAGACCAAGAAACTACAGAAAATTATGGAAGAAGAACTGACGTGGAAAAGTGGAGTGCAGTGCAGTGGACTGGAAGCAGAAGTGAAAGGAGGGATTAGTGACCTAGAAGAGAGAAATGTACAAATGAACCATGAAGAAAAAGCAAGAAAAATTAAATTAAAAAAGAAAGTTATCTGGTTCCATTAGGAAAGGCAACATAAAAGTAATAGGCATCTCAGAAGGTCAGGAACAGAGACCTATTCAAAGAAATAATAGTCAAAAACTTCCCATACCTGAGAAGGAACTGAGCATACAATTCTACAAAGCCGACAGAACTGGTTATCCAAATGCAAAAAGAAATTACCAAAAATCCAAGACAAAGAAAAAATATTAAAAGTGATCAGGGGGAAAAAGCAAGTAACATACAAAGTTACCCCTATCCGGTTATCTTCAGACTTTTCAGCAGAAACGCTACAGGCCAGGAGAATGGAACAACATATTCAAAATACCCCAAGATTAAAACACCAGTCAAGAATGCTGCAAAACTGTCTTTCAGATCTGAAGGAGACATAAAGGTTTTCTAATAAAGAAAAGCTAAAGGATTCTGTTACCATAAGGCCTCCCTTACAAGAAATGTTGAAAGATACTTTTCTATCTAAATAAAAAGTTCACAAAAAAAACTAAATAAGGCAATCAATAGACAAAACCAGAAAACAGGTCAAAAGTTTGACAGCAGCAAGACCACATATAATCGATAACTACCCTGAGTGTAAATAGACTACATTCACCAATCAAAAGGCACATGGCAGCCGAATGGATTAAAAAACAAAACTCAACTGTATGCTGTTTACAAGACTCACTTAAGACAGAGATAAACATAGTGATGCGCTGGAAAACAGCACTCCAAGTGAATGGAAAATCTGAAAAAGCAGGAACTGCTATACTCATGTCAGATGTAACAGACTTCCAGCCAAAGATTTAAAAAAAAAAAAAAAAAAAAGCTAACAAAAGGCAAAGACACCCAATATATAATGATGAAGACAATTTATAAAACTAAAAAACAACTTTAAAATCATAAGTAACAAAATAATAATATCTACGAAGCCAAGATCACCAAGCTGCAAACACTCTGAGGAGCCAAGCAGTCAGAGCTGCTTTTGTTCTGGAGATATTTGTTTATTTAGAAGAGATCAACAAAAGGCTGGGAGTACTTTTGGCAGCCTCAAGCATGGATGGGGACAAAGGTTAGAGACAGTGGCTTATTTTATTTATTAAAATAAATAATATGGCACTTTGATTTGGAACGCAGTGACTTGCTAAAGGTACACACAGACTGCAGACTAGCTACAAGTCACCTGGTGGCAGACACTCAAAGACTGACACAGCGGCTTAAGGTGACACTAGAAGTGCTAGTGTGCCAAGTTTTCCAACAGAAGATACAAAAATACTTTCTAAGGAAATTTCAGATTATTTCTACCAGTAATTTTTCATATAAAATGTCTAGCATGATGAAAGATAATTATGAAGATACAAGGTAACAAAATAAGAACCAACAACAGATACTCCAATTGTTAAGATGATCAGGTTATGTCCTATCAAATAAATATGCTTTAATAAGTTCCAAAAGACAAAGATAAGAATTAAATTTTTGTGAGCTAACTGAAAACTGTCAAAAGTAACAGCAATATTTGAGGGAAAAGCAATGGAAACCCTAATTTTGAAAATTACAATATCCAATTTGATAGACATGTTTAATAAAACATTATACACCAGTTAAGAGGATTAGAGATCTAGAAAACAGGTTTCTAAAATATATCCAAGCTGCAGCAGGACTCATTTATTACTTCAGAGTTCTACAGGTCAGAAGTCCCTGTGGTCTCAGATGACTGTTAGCAGAGCCAGGCTTTTTGAAAACAGTCTGCTTTCAGACTCAGCTGGTTGTCAGAATCCAATTCCTGAGGTTGGAGGACTGAGATGCCCGTGTCCTTGACAGCTGCTGGCCAGGGGCAGCTTTCACTCTCTGGAGGCCCACATGGCCCTTCCATTTTTAAACTAGTGATATAATTTCAAATCCTTCCTGGGCTTCCAATCTTTGGCTTCTTATTCTACTAGCAACCTGAGAAAACTCTCTACTTTCAAAGGGTTAATCTGAATAGATTCATCCTACTCTGACAGCTTCCCTACACAACATCACGCAGTCAGGAGAGTAACAAGACGGTGAAAGATTAGAACCATCTTTACATTTTGCCTGCCAAAGTTCCTATATTGCTGGAAAATATAATATGCTTTGGATAAATCAGGGTGATTAAATTCCTCAGAAACATCATCATGAAAATTAAATTTTTTACCTCTGAAGTATAAAATTAGTTGGATTTTATACTCTATACAATATACTCTGGAAATTATATTAAGTCACAAATATACAAACTCATTTATATAACTGGACTTTATCCCTTTGTGGACCTAAGAAATACTACATGCAGAGTCATTCATTGGTTCAAAACTATTTATTGACTGCTAGGCAATATTGCTGGTATAGTGGATAAAACAGCAAATTTTAACCTATTTCTAGAAAGGAAATTAGTGTTTACCTGGTACTGGGGAGATGGGGAGAGAATGAAAAGTGACTCTTGGGTGCAAGGTTTATTTTATGAGACAATGAAATGTTCTAAAATTATTATTTTGGTTGCACAATTCTGTAAATACATTTTTTAAAAAAGAAAAGGAAGTCAGGCAGGCAGCAGGAGGGAAAGGAAGCAAAAGTAGTAGTATTCCATTTATTGAGCTGTTCATTTTAGTTGTCCGCCCTCCACCAGTGCCAGGCTCTGTGCCCAGATCCCTGGGCTGTGTGTGGTCTGCAGCCCAGGTAAGGGCTTAACACCTGATGTGTTAACATCACAGGATGTACCTGCAAGTGCATGTCTCTGCTCTACTAGACTTTACATTCTAGATCAATGCTTTCTAACAGAACTTCCTACAATGACAGAAATGTTCTCTATGTTACTGTCTAATATGGTAGCCATTAAGTACGTGGCTATTGATCATTGCAACAAAGGAACTAAATGTCTAAATTTTCATTTTAACTGATTTTAATAGCTATGTGTGCCATATTGTACAACATAGTTCTAAAAGAGAAGGCAATAATAAATAACAAATAAATGCAGAGTATGTGAAATGATGACATATGGCATAGAGAGGGGATGATGGAGTATGACCTATCACTGATTAATATCTACAAAAATATGTCAATGTGTATGTATATGGGAATATATAAAAACATACATTGGGTCTATATGTCTCTACATACAGCATAGATTACTCAGATTATTGGAGCAATTAATGAGGAAAATTTTTATCTTCATTACATAGACTTCCTAAGCTTTTCTGAAGAAAATAACTACATTGATCATTCTATGTGCTAAAAATGTACTACTACTTAAATATACACTATGACCATTAATTGGGTTTCTTTCCTATAATAGAGTGATTCTTGCCATTTGAAATGAGATAACTTTTGAGAATCTTGTAAAAGCTATATACTCCATGCAGAAAAATTCATATAAATAATATTTTATATACAAATCTGAAGGTTTACCAATCACTCAAAGCCTACCTGAAAACCTGACACTAAAGTCTCCTGCTATAAAATACACCCAAATAATCAATAAGCTTGGAGATAAACAAAATATTGCTGTATCACAAAAGGTTATTTGATAAACTCAGGTTTCCTTTTGGCAAAGAGAAGTGAGCACTCTGTAGAATAATATTCACTTCCCACTAAAGAAAAGAGAATGAAATAGACATGATGGAGAAAAAAGAAACAGGCAAAACTGTAGAAGAGCTACAGCAATCTATTTGGTTTCTTAGTAGGTAGGTCAGTCAACCTCCCTGGGTGTCAGTTTCCTTGTGTTTAAAATAGTTATAACAATAGTACTTCTCTCCTAAACCTCTTTCAACAGTTAATGAGATAAACTTACCAAGAGTTCAATAAAGCAGGAGAGCAAATCCATATAAAGTTCATGGTACGCTGGCAAAAACATCTCAAATCCCTATCAGCTTAGTACCAAAACACATGGTGTTAAGCAACCCCTATGACACCTAGAAATCCAGAAGATTATGAATTTATAGCTATGAGACATTTCTTTCTGAAGTGTAAAGATGGCTTGGGTGGAAAAACCTAGACAGACATCTTCTCAGTAGCAATTAGACTGCACAAATAATTGCCTCAGGTTTTTTATTCTCTATTCCCACAGTAAAAAGCAAGTAACAGTATCTACCTCCAAAGATTTTCATCAGCAATAAAAAAGGCAATATATGTAACAGCTTTTTCCACCACATTATACCACTTCTGCTCTAAACTCATCATTTAAGCTTTGAAATGCTAGTTTCATTGCTATTAATATTACTCTTATAAAAAAGAGAATAATAAATTCTATTTTGTAGAAAAAAAATTTCATTATTAATATAATTATATTGTCAACAAAAGTACGAATGAAGCTGGCATTAAAATTAATACATCAAAACATGGGAAATGATCATAAATTTTCTAATTTTTTGTAAGAGACTTAAACAATTTACTAGTTTCTAATACATACAGTGCTTTTATTTTTTAAGTGCTTACATTCTGACTATAAAGTACTAAGTTCCTCCCCTCCCACTGTGGGAGAGTATGGGGACGAGTCTCTCAACTATCCCTACCCTGGAAGAAACAAACATCAGCAGAGGGAGCACCGTGGCCCCTCACCACCAGGACTGCAGCAGTTACAGACTGAGGGACTGTCCCTCTGTTCTAAAAGGAGCCAAAGACACCAGTCAGCAGCCCTCATCCTCCAAAGCAGAGAAAAGAGATTACAAGGATGAATGAGGTGAAAAGGCGGATCCTTTAAATCTGTGTGTGAAGTGCTGGGCACACCCTCAGTCAGTCCATATCTGAAACTGATCAGAATCAATACAGCAGTAAGTTTTAGAACTAAACTGTGGGATGGAATTCATTCTGGGTCTCAGAATAGTCTCAGGGCAGCAGGTAAGCAAAGCAGGACTGAACCGCACAGCCAACACTCTGGAAACTAAACTGGCATTTCAACCTCAGGACAAAAGTGAGCCAACACAAGCCTAGGTATATAACCAAAAGAAATGAAAATATGTGTCCACATAAAAACTCAACACACAAAAATTCATAATATCATTATACATAATAGCCAAAAGATAGAAACTACTCAAATGTCCAACATTTTTTGATGACTGGATCACCAAGTATGGAATACACCTACAGAGGGATACTAGTCAACAATATAAAGGAATGAAATACTGATACATACTACAGAATGATACTTGAAAGCATGCTAAGTGAAATAATTCCGTGACCAAAGATCACATCCTGTATGATACCATTTATATGAATCCATAAAAGGTTAATTCAGAGACAAAAAGTAGATGAAAGGTTCTAAGAGTAGGGGAGTTAGTAGGTAGGGGGAAAAGACTGTCTACTAGTAGGAATGGGGCTTCTTCATTAGGTTGATAGAAAGTTCTGAAATTAAATAATCATGATGATTGCACAAAGAAAGACTACAGATTTATATATTTTAAAAAGTTGAATATTATGGTCTTTAAATTATAACTCGAAGATGCTGTTCTTTCTAAAAAGTAAGCTAGGTCATATGTGCCGAACCAAAACATCTTTACTGCCACCTAGAACAGAATTTTTAAATAGGAGCCAGAGTCTCATACACAAATAACCAGATAATAATCAGTGAACAGAGAAGGAAACAAAAATCATCCAATATGAATATAAAGAATAGAGACTGAAGGAAATGAACAGATGCTTAGTTACCGAAAGGTCAGTAAGAAGAGGCCTCACTTTCGTCTCACTGGGCCCCAAAGGAAAGAAGACAGACCGTGGAGCTGAAAAATAATCTAAAGAAATGATAATAGAAAACTGCAAAGTTTGAAAAAGATAAAAGCACGCATAGCAAGAAGCTGAGTAAACAACAAGAAAAACTCAAAAGACTTCTACACCCAAACACATCATAATCAGATTTCTAAATACTAAAGACAGAAAAAAAAAAAGAGGAAAATGACACGCTAACTACAATGATTTGGCAGCATACTCTTCATCAGAAGCTTTGGGATCATTGCCTTAATTGCTTTAGTTCTTAGAAAAGGGAGAGACGTGTGCTCTGTAAAGCAAACTCTGGGAGTAATAAAGGCTACACAGGCAGGGGAAAACACTAGAAGAGAACTCAAGTAAAGGGTTACTGCAGCAACCTACAAAAATAAACATTAGAACTTTACTAAAACAATAGTCATAGAACTAGAAAGAATGACAGAAAGAATGACAGACCCTGAGAGAAAGACCGCAGCACATGCCTGTGCAGAAGACTCTGAAGAAAATGCTGTCTTTCCAGGAAGAATAACTTGGAAAAGTGCCCCCGTAAGTCAAAGAGTACGGATAAAATCCCACAAAAGAGAAAACTGAAGATGATGATTCTGTAAACAGAATTAGGCCCCTAGAAAATAAAATAGATTCCTAAAAGATACATAAATACATTAAACGCAAATATTTGAGCCCATACAAAACACAGCCTCACTCTGAGTTGCTCATGTGTATTACAGACCCAAAGGTAATGCACAGAGGCACTGAAAATGAAGTGAAATTTAAAACACTGCATGCATCTCAAAATGATCGCTCAGAGGCAGTTGTACACTCAGATCCAAAGCCTATAAAAATGTAACTGAGATTGGAAACATGGCCCTCAAAAAGCAAGATGGAGAATGTGCTACTTAAACGAAGGGTTAATTGCCTACTAAGGAAACAGGACAGATAAGACAGATAGACAGACAGACAGAAAGACAAAACAATGCTCTCCGGGAGATGACAAGACTCAGACCCTGCACAACATAACATTCGCCTGATCAGAGTAAAGCCACAAATAACTCAACATACAAAGAATTAGGAAATGTAAACAACTCTCAATGGAAAAAAAAAAAATCAAAGAATGTAAATCATGAGAAGACCCAGAAGTTGGAAACACCGAAAAATATAATTATTATAACTAGACTCCATGTTACAAGGAAATCAAAGGTAAAGACATTGAAAGGAAATAAGAGAGAAGTCCTCAACAGAGAAATCACAATCAAAAAGAAAAGAATTGCTAGGATCTAAAAACATAACATCTTAAATTTTAAAATGAGTGGATGGGTTCAAAAGCAGTATGGAGATGACAGACACCACAATCAATGAAGCTGATAATTCAATAGAAATATATAATTGGAAGAATTTTTTTAAAAAAGAATGGGGGAGAAAAAGAAAAGCAGAGCCTCAAGGAACTGTGAAGCTAAATCAGAAGTTAACTAACATTAGTGTCACTTAAGTCCAGAACAGGAAAGAAAGACAGGTGCAGAAAAAAAAACTTAAAGAAATAAAGGTTAAATATAGAAATACAAATTCAAGAAGCAGTAAATTCAAAGAAAACTATTATCTAAATGCATCATAATCTGAACTGCTAAAAAAAAAAAAAGGTGCAATAAAACTGTTACAGCAGTTAGAAAAATGTCATATACAGCAATTTGTCTCTGAACAGGAATACATTCTGAGACGTGCAACACTAGGCAATTTTGTTGTACAAACATCACAGAACACGTACACAAACCTAGATGATGTAGCTGACTACAAACCCAGGTGAAATATAGGGACCACTGGCATATAGGCAGTCTGTGCTTGAACAAAGTGTCCCTGAGAAACACTTAACTGTATAGGGTGAGAATAAATTGAATGACTGTAGATTTCCCAGAAACAGTAACAGCATAAAGCAGCATCTTTAAAATGCTGGAAAAAATTGTCAACCCAGAATTTTATACCTGCAAAAACATCCTTCAATTAAGAAGGCAAACTGAAGATATTTTTGGACCAAGGAAAATTCTGCAGCAGCAAGTGTTCTCAAAAAGAAATGTCAGTCTAAAGGAAATGTCCCAAGGGAGAAATTTATATGTTGAGAGATAAAAGAAATAAAACAAAGGACAGGTATCTGAGAAAATTTGTAACAGAATATTTTTTCTCTTCAGGTTCTCTTCAGTACATATGACTGTTGAAAGAAAAATGTATAATTTTATCTGATTTGTTATACATTTAGATATATTACATATAACAATTATAGCAAAGGGTGAGTGGGGAGGATAAAGGACCTATGTGGTTCTAAAACGTCTTCATTTTACTGGATGTAATAACTCTGAACACATTACAAACAGATTTGCACGTTGCTGTCACCAGCACTTCAGTTTAAGAGAATGCAAGTACTATAAATCTCCAAAGGGCAAACAGAAAATTTAAATAGAATGCTAAAACATATTTAAATACATTAAATGTAAATAGTCTTCAACAAACCAGTAAAAAGATAATTATTAGAATTGGATTATTAGATTGATAAATACACACTCTTCTTTCCAAGTCAAAAAAGATACATCATGCAAGCAATAATCAGCAGACCGTTAGAATGGCTAATCGCCAAGCAGACTTCAAAGCAGAAACAATGAACAAAGAAGAGGAAGGAGAGTATGTTATGATGAATGAGTCAGTTCACGGAGAAAACACAAAAATTCTAATCGTATCCTACCTACCAGAAAAGCTTCAAAAGACAAGAAGCAGAAGTGACAGAAGAGGAAGGAGACAGATGGTAGTACCACAAGCAGCAAACCATCAGCAGGGATTCAGATTATCTGAGAACTGCCTGAAACTCACCTGATCTGACTGACATTTCTGTAACACTCTTCAAACAGCAAAACACATTCTTCCTAATCTCACATGTAATATTTACCAAATACATCATACTTTGTCCTGAAAACAAATCTTAACAAATCTGAAAACAACGGAATCACATACAGTATGTTCTTTGAACATAAGAGAATTTAATTAAAAATAAAGAAAGAAAAATCTTGAGTAAATCCCAATATGTGACAATTTTAAGTTTATATATGCCCAAGAGAAGGCCTCAAGAAAATTAGAAATATATAAACTATAATTATATTTATATTATATATAGTATATTATATATTTATATATTTATATATTCTATTATATATATTATATAATTATAATTAGCGATTATGATTTATTATTAATGATATTATTATTATTAACCAACATGAGCCTAAAGGTCTTAGCCACCACAATAGAGCAAAAAGAAAATAAAGGACATAAAATTAGAAAGAAATAAGTAAAACTGTCTCTATTGACAGACAACATAATTGTCTAGGAAGAAAATCCCAAGATACCTATTTTTAAAAAGCTACTAAGTAGTAAACGTTTAGCAACCTTGCAGGATACAAAGTCAATAAACAAAAATCAACTGAAGTTCCACATAATGAAAGTGAATATTGGAAACTGAAATTAAAAGTAACACTACCACAACAGAATAGAAAAACAAACTATTTTAACCCTAAAGCTTTAAAAAGCATATGCAGGATCTGTATCTAATAACTACAAAACACTAATACAAGAAATCAATGAAAACCCAAATAAGTGAAGAAATGTATCACACTAATGGAGTGGAATCCAGTATTATCTAGATGTCAGTTCTTCCCAAAATGATCTGTTGAGCCAAAACAATCTCAATCCAATTCCCAGCAGGGTTTGGTGTTTCGTTTTGTTTTGTTTTGTTTTGTTTTAGAAGAAGAAAAATTTATTTGAATATTTACATGGAAAGCAAATAAATGGAATAACCAAATGAATGTTTGAAGTCCAGAATAAAATTAAAGGAATCTTACCAATTTCAAGACTTACTATTAAGACACAATAGTCAAAATACAGAAAGATTCCCCAAAGGCAAGAAAGATACATGGATCAAAGCCAAGAAAACAGATTTAGAGATACCCAACTGATTTTTTAAAAAGGTGCAAAGACACCAATGAAAAAAGGATAGTCCTTTCAACAAATGATTATTTAATAATGAAAAGGAGTCAATTTATCAAAAGGATATAATACAAAACTTCAAACACCTAATAACAGCGCTTCAAAATACAAGAAGCAAAAATAAGACTTCATAGAGAAACATAAATAAAAAATTATAAGTGAAAATTTTAATACCCTCCCCTCAATAACTAATAGTAGCGAAAAATTCAGAAAGTTTTTAGGAAGTTCAAACAAAACATTCAACCAATTTGATCTAACTGAAATTTTTAGACCATATCACCTATCAACACTCAACAGCACAATACATGTATTTTTCACATACGCAAGAAATACTGACCAAGATTACCAATATTCTAGGTCAATATACTTTAACAATTCTAGTCATTTGACACTGCATCAAATAAATTAAACTTGTGATTATATTTATTAAGTAAATTGAATTTGGAGTTAAAGGAAACTCCAGGGCCTTAAGAACTTCAATGATGAACTGTATTAAACATGCAATGAAGAAATATTAACAATTTCTACAAAAGTTCTTTCAGCAAATAAAACCGGAAGGTTCCAACTCATTCTATGAGGCCAGAAATTCTCCGGATCTAAAACTGTACCAAGATATAAGAACAGTGTAGACCAATATCCTTCCATGAACTTTTAAATACAAAAATTCTAAACTAAATTTTAATAAATGAAAAACGAAGAACATACAGAAAGGAAAGTATATCATTTCAGATGGGACTCTTCTCAAAAATGTAAGATTGGTTTAACAGGCAAAAAAAGTTACCAATGTAATTCATCATATTAATAAAAGTGAAAGGAAAAAATATGACCATCTCAACAGATGCAGAAAAGGTATTTAACACAATCCACTATCAATAGCTAATAAAAACTCTCAGCAAACCAGGTGTAAAAGGAATTTCTGATGTAACCCTGTGGCTTGACCCAGGACCAGAGGTACAAGGATTTATAAAAACTTGCAGAAAACATCATATTTAATGGAATTTCTGGGGTAACCCTGTGGCTCAGGAGCCTAAGGTGTGGACCACATAGAAGCCTAAGAAAATGAGTTCTTGACCCAGAACCAGTGGTACAAGGATTTATAAAAACTTGCAGAAAACATCATATTTAATGGTTACAGAGTGAATATTTCCCCCCTAAGTTAGGAACAAAACAAGGCTGACTACTCTCACCACCTGTATATATTGTACTGGAGGTTCTAACCAATGAAATAACGCAAGAAAAAGAAGTAAGAGATTGCAAAGATTGCAAAGAAAGGAGTATGGATCTTTCTTTGTAGATAACTTACTCATATATCATCTAGAAAAGCATAAGGAATCTACAAAAACCTAGTTATCTGGGCATGCCATAGTGGCCTCGTGGTCTAGTACGCCTGGGAGCAGTCCCACATACATCCTAAGGTTCCAGGTTCAAGAACCAGGGTCAGGGGACCAACTAAATAAAAATAAAACACATCTTCCTCACTCTTTTTCCACCTGCTTGCCTACTTGCCTTCATTCCTGCCTGTACTTTTCCTTTAAATAATTTTTAAAAATCACACTACTATATCTAATAAGTGAGTTTGCAAGATCAATATACAAAAATCATTTGAATTTCCACATAATAGCAACAAATAATAAGAAATTGAAACTAAAATGTTATCTATACATACATATCACAACAGCATCAAAAACTGAAATACTTAGAGAAAAACATGACAGAAGATTTTTAAGACTTGTTTACTAAAAACTTTCATTATGTTGTTGAGAAATTAAAGAAGACCTAAGAAGGAGCATTCTGGTGGAGTGACATTTAGGTCAATCAACCTCCAAAGGCATGGGTTCAAGTTCTGTGTTCAGAGGGAAACAACCAGTTTGAACAAGTAAATAAAAAAATAAAATGCTTCTTCCTCTTCTTTCTATCTGTCTGCCTACCTGCTCACCTTCAGACCTGCCTGCACCTTTTCTTAAGGGAATAAAAAAGAAAGAAAGAAGAAAGAAGTAAATGGAGAACTATTCCATGTTCATGAGTCAGAAAACACTATATTTCTAAGTAGTCAATAGTCCTCTATATTGAGCTACAGATTGACAAGTTGACTCTGAAAGTCATATAGAAATGCACAAGACCTAGAATAGTTAAAAATAAATATAAAATTAAAAAATTGAAGGACTTAATTCAAAATGTATAAAGCTACAATAATCATATTGTTTTTGTGATACACAAATAGATCAGTGAAACGGTCCAGAAACAGACACACAAATATATGAACAACTGGTTTCAACAAAGGTGCAGTCACATTAGCAGAGGAAGGGTAATCTTTCCAGTGAATGGTCCCAGAACAAGTGACTATCCCTATGCCTAAAAAATAAACCGAATCATACCTCTCACCATATGCAGAAATTAACGCAAAATGAACTATGAACTTAAAAGTAAAATTGAAAACTACATTAACTTCTAAGGGAAAGAAAAGCATTTAGATCAAAATTTCTTAGATGCAATACCAAAAGCACAGCCCATACAGAAAAACAATAATAAATTGGAATTCATTGAATTTACAACTTCTGATGTCTGAAAAGTACTGTTAAGAAAAAGAAAATACAAGTCTTAGTCTCAAAGACAATATCTGCAAATGTTATATCTGAAAAGGAAAGAGTACATAGAATATATATAAAGAACTCATAAATATCAACCAAAAAGCAAAAAACTTTAAAATGCACAATATCTGAACAGACATCTCACCAAAGAAGACAGATAGATGGTGAACAAGATGCTTATAATCAGTTATAAGGGAAATGAAAATGAGAACCACAGTGAGATATCACTAGATACCTATTAGAACTGGTACAATTTAAAAAACTGACCATACCAAGTGTTGGTAAGGATGTGAATTTAAAGAGAATTCATACACAGTTGGTGGGGGTGTAGATAACAGAACTGCTTTGGAAAACAGTTTGTCAATTAAAACATTAAAAAATATTCTACCATGTGACTCTCCCATTCCACTCTTAGGTTATTTACCCAAAGAAATGAAAGCATATATCCATACAAAGACTTTCACAAAAAAATTCATAGCAGTTTTATATGCAATATCTAACCAAGTGCATCCAAACACTGAACTACTACTCGTGAATTAAAAGGAATAAACTTCTGATGATTAATGGTTGTTGCCTGAAGCCAAGAAGAGGCAGCAGGAAGAAGAGGAAAGGACTACACAGGAGCACAGGGAACTTTTGGGTAAGGCTGGCATTTTTTTGATCTTGACTGTGCTGATAGCTTCAGAGGTATAAACATATCAAAACTTTTTCAATTGTACAATTTACTGTAAGACAATTATACATAAATAAAGCTCGTTAAAATAATTTAAAGAAAAATTACAATTGTAATCAAATAATTCATGTTGAAAGTACTAAGAAGGAAAAACAGTGCACAAGAGTACATAAGGAGTAAGTAGTCTAAGGTGTCAGAAAAGCCTTTTAGAAACAAGCCTAGACTGGTGGGCCCTGGTATCCTAGCAGTTGAAACCAGGTGCAGTGCACATACATCCCAAGGTCCATGGTTCAAGACCCAGGGCAGGGAACCAACAATGATGAACAAATGAATAAAATTAATAAAGTGCTTCTCCTCCCTTCCCTCTCTTTCGCCTTGCCTGCTTACTTACATTCATTTCTGCCTGTACCTTTCCTTAAAAAAAAAAAAAAAAAAAAAAAAAAAAGGAGCACCCTGATGAAGTAGCAGTTAGGTCAGTTAGGTCAGAAGGAGCAGAGCACAGGCCACACACCGCTGAGTTGGTGGGGAGAGGCGGGAGAGGTGGGAGACACAGGACCAACCAGGGTGAATAACTAAATAAAAAAAGTGCTTCCTCCTCCTCTCTCTGCTTGCCTTCTTACTTTCCTTCATTCCCACCTGCACCTTTCCTTTAAAAGGAAAGAGAGACAGAGACAGAGACAGAGACAGAGACAGAGACAGAGACAGAGACAGAGACAGAGACAGAGACAGAGAGAGAGAGAGAGAGAGAGAGAGAGACAGAGAGAGAAAGACAGAGAGAGAGACAGAGAGCGCATAAGCTAAGATTTGAAGGATGTTTAGTAATTAGCCAAGTGAAGACCAGATACGAAAGAGGGCTCAGAGAGAAGTAACGTGTGAAATGTCTTGAGGCCAGAAGGAATGTGACACTGAAGATCAGTGCAGAAAAAAGGGAAAGGGAAGTCTGATCTGCTAAAGGAGCCATATCATGTGCACGTGGTCTTAAAAACCATGCACTGCAAGTAACTTCTTTGTCAATTTAGGATCTCAGAAAAAATCCATTTAAATTATCTTATTTCTACTGTGTGGTTATATATTTTATTCATGTTAAAAGAACCCATAGATATAAACTACATGTTAAAAATCTTAGTTTGAAATAAAGACCTGGCAACAAGGAATAGTCAATTTAACGTTATAGAGTTTCTCTACTATTAATAAAAAGGATTCTACATACACACCTGTATGGCTTGCTTTTTAATAGTAGCTTAGGAAAAATGTTTACACACTTAACCCTGCCACTTTTGTTTACAATAGCAATTCATTCCTGACATTATATCTTTATTTTGCTATCACTGGACATAGAATATTCCCATTACGAAATGTGAGATATTCAGAACCCATATTTGGCTAACCTTAGAGGAAAAAATATCCATATACACTGAACATATACAATTTAATAGATGCCTTCAGAAAAATGTTCAATATTTTTCAATAATAAATTTAAAATTATTTCTCATGTTTGAGATATTTTCAAATCTCAGAGCACTAATTTACGTTATTTTGTTTACCTAAGATAAATTAGAAGTCATAGGTTTCTAAGTCACATTTGCAAAAAGTTCGTTTGAACACAAAATTTATATAAAATAACTACAAAACTAATTCTAAAGAATTAGCTTCTAAAAGAGAATGTCTCACTCAAAGTTATAGCAAAATTTTTTCTAGTCTAATACGGTACTAAGCTATTCAGAGAAATATAATTTGAGTTAGCATAAATCCTCTCTTTAATTATGATATTTCAAATTGGCACTTCTCATGCTGATTCTCAGTCCTATTAGATCTTTCAATAACTTGATCAGACTGATCAGCTCATTCTGTTTTACTTAAGCGAGGAACAGTTTGCAATTTGGGATATTTTTATCTTTTTAAATGGAAACAGAAAGAAAACTGGAATCACTGTTGAGAACTAAAGCATCACTTCTGATACTATATTTGCTTCTGCCCTTCTCCCCGCAACCATCAATCTTCCATTCTAAAGAAGCACTGAAGAATACTTTCATTCCCTAGTGAAATCTCTACTGCAGGGAGAAAAAGCTAAGTTACCATGGAACCCACCAATTAATTTTGACACCTGCTTACCAAGATTGATCATTTTTGATGTCTGTTTCTTAGGATGCTAGCCTTCAGTTTAGTAAAAGATCTTCAAAATAATTAATGAAGTGAGAAATTCCAGTTAAGTCTTTCCCACTGTGTTATGACTTTAAATGCTGGATATAACAAACCATGCTACCATTCTCAAACAAACCTTCCATAGCTTAGCATAAACTTACCAAGAATTTTTTTCTACTAAATTGAGTCTTCCCTTTAGTATTAAATACCATGGTTTTGTTACTCCTGAGAGTCTACATAACAGAGTTGTACCAGTTATATTTACTCAAATTAGTAGCTTGTATTCCACAGAGAAATAAAAAGTACTTACCAATAGAGGACAATAAATCATAAAATGTGACAACTTGCAAGGAAATGATGAATATTCAATTATTAGTTCAGGGTTTATTGTTATTTAACTATATACATATATGTTTTAAAACAACTATCTCTTACTCACCAATGAGTTATGTTTATGCACACCATTTATGTTACTTACGCTAGTTTTTAACTTGATCTATGGTCTTTCCTACTAACTGGGACAACATCTCCTAGTGAGGTCACAGGCTGCTGATCTAGTTGATTAGCAAGTTCCACTACTATAAAATGTAGATAAGATTTTCAGAACTGCAGCAATTTTTGTCCTCTTTAGACAAATAAAGAAATCCATTCATACAAAGGTGTAACTACATATGAATCAGGTAATCAACCCGTTTATGCCTAAAAAGATGCAACAAATGAATGGCTTTTTTTTCTTTATTAGCTGTCAGCTTATAGATTCAAAATTCCCTCTTGCTAGGTTAAAAAAGGCTGGCTGCTATTGTCAACAAAAGTTTAAGAACACTTAAGAAAAAAAACTACAAACAAGCACAATTCAATTAAGTGATCATTCCTCATCTTGAAACACTTAAAAACTTGTAAATAACACTTCCCAATTTTAACGTATTTACAAAACTATAGTATATTAATTTCTGAAAGTATGAAGCTATGAAGCATTTCAACCTACTACAAATGAATTTCATAAAACTTGAGATTTCACTTGCAAAATACCTGTTGCAAATTCATTTAATAGAATCTCCCTAAAATTTAAAAGAACCATTTTAAAAATTACATGTTTACAATGAATTTGAAGGGGCACTATTTCAACCAGCAACAGCAAGAAGGGGGGAAAAAGGGAAAATGCTGTGTTTAAAACTACCTGGAAATTTTTCTGGAATACAGTAAGGTAACCCATACTCCTACTTTGCCTTAAAGCCCAAGAAATATTACACTTAGATTTTCCTATCATCCTGATAATAATTATTAGGAATCTATCTAGTGGAACCTCAGAGTCACAAATCAGCCAAGAAACTTCACATTAAGAATTTCAAGACTGAGAAATTGACTTTTTTAATGACTTTTTCTGAAAGCTGTCAGATGACTAACCCTAATGGTCTCAACTATTTTATCTGCAACTATTCCAAACTTACCCATTTCTCTGCCTCTCTGGCAGGAAAGCAAAACACATCAACCAATAGGGAAAGGTATCTTTACCATGATAAAGCAAACTCCTCAGCAGCCTGAATTTCAGAAAAAGTATCGATAGTCCCAAGAAGCAGCAGACAGTGAAATAACCACTCAGAAAAATCCGTTAGGTTCACAGTACAGAGTCCGTGTATTTCATTCAACCTTTTATCTAGACCAAAGTCACTGGTGTATCTCAACTCAAAACGATCCTAGCAAATTCAACACAGTATTATTGCTAAACGTAAACAGTCTAGCCAGTAAAGCTGGCTAATTTGGAATCACAACTTTGCCTCATACTACTGTGTAATCCTGAGCAAATTACTTAAATTCATTGCCTCAATTTCTCACTGTAAATCTAATATAATAATTCTAGTACCTCAGTAGAATTGTGTGGAAAAAATCAGATAATCCACATCAGGCTCTTAGAAGACTGTTTGGGGCACATAGGAAGTCCATCAAAACCGCTACTTAATGATCACTATTATTACTACGAAGTAAACTAAGATGTTAGTAGTACACAGCTCTAGGAAATACGAGTGGAATGAGGAAAGAGGGAGGCACCAGTGGCGTATAACTTTTAACCTTTACTCTTCTGTATTGTTTGAATTTTTCACAATGCACAAGTGTTTCATGAGTTATTTGCATAATTTTTGACTTTATAAAAAGTGTCCTAACAAAATGCTGTTTGACACCGTAACGGAGTGTGAAAATGTTGTAGACATGAGCAGGGGACCAGAAGTGGCTGCGGACATCTGGGCCATGGCAAAAGGCTTCGCGTCCAGGGCGGTCTTGCTCCGCGCCGGGCCGCAGGGGGCCAGCGCGGGCCCGGCTCCCGCGACCTGGGGGTCCGGCCCAGGGACGCCCGGCCGCGCCGGGCAGGCCGGGTACAGGACGGGGCTGAGGTTCGGGGTCCCGCGAAGGCACTTACTTGAACCTGCCCTGGCAGTGCTGGCACTGGTCCCCCACCCAGCCCGGGTCGCACAGGCAGGTGGAGTTGACACAGCGGCCCGAGAAGCAGGAGCCGGTCCTCTCGCACGTCTTGGACTGGGACACCTGCGCGTAGAGCGCCAGGTAGAGGAAGCCGTAGCACAGCAGCCAGCTGTTCCCCTCCAGCAGCCGGGAGGAGGCGCCCCCGCCGCCGCCGCCGCCGCCGCCGCCGCCCGCCGGCCGAGTCCGGCACAACCCGGGGGCCGCTGGCTGCGGGGGGCCAGCGCGGGCCCAGCCCCCCGGCCCCATCTTCCCGGGCGCCCCTGGCCGGCGGGGCTGCGCTCGCGGGCGTGGACAGAGATGCTCCAGAAGGAAAATCCGGCCGCAGAACAGCGCGCCGCCGCTTCTCCTCGCCCTCCTCGCCGGCGCCTGCCCCAGTCCCGCTCCCGGGTCAGGAGGGACAGATCCCCGCGCCGTGGCCTCCGTGCGGCTGCCTCCAGTCGCTCTCGGGCATCGCCTCTCGGTCTCCTGACCTTGTGTCGCCGGCCGAGCCCACCGCCTCGGCAGCCCGGCCGGGCGGGAGCGGGGCGGGGGCGCAGGACGCGCGGGCGCTCCGGGGGGACCTGCGGGAGGGGGAGGGGAGGGGAGGGGAGGGGGCCCGCGCGGCCCCGCCTCGCCCGCCGCTCGCGCCAACCGCCCGGCTCCGGCGCCGCGCGCCGGGAGGGCGGGGGCCGAGCGGGAGCCCCGAGGTGGGCGCGCCCAACGCGTGGCGGGGGGGGACTCGGGAAGCGGGGTCAGCGCCGCAGCGCCCCGGGGGCCGCCGACGGCCCCCCAGCAGCCATTTTCTCTCCCGTGCCGCTAGCCTGCCGCCTCGACTGCGGCCGGCGCCCGCAGCGCCCGGGGCCGCCTGCCCGCCCCCGCGCCGGCCCCCGCTCCCCCCGCCGGCCCGGCGCGTGGTCTCGCCCCACCCTGACAGGGACCGGGACTCCCCGCGCGCCCCCCCGCCGGGCCGCGAGCGGAGGGGCGGCCGGCCCCCAGGTGTGGCCGGCGGGTCGCGGCGCCCTTCCTCCCCGCGCGCACCTCGCGCCCCGGAGCCCCGCTAAAGGAAGATAGGACCCGCGCGGCCGCTCCGGCACAGAAGCCCTTCGTCCGCCGTCTGCAGCTGCAAAAGTGCAGCGCTTTTCCCTAGCGCTTCCCCTTCCTCCGCCCCATCCTCCTGCCTATTTCTTCTTTTTTTCTTAAAAGAGAAAAACTCCAACAACACACAAAGAGCTGAGCATGTGCAGCAGGCAAAAGTCTTAAAGGCACCGCAGCCCGACCACGTTGTGGGGTCCGCGAGAACTTGGGGGCGGGCTGAGAGACTGCGGGTGTCGCGGTGCCCTTTCCGCCGAGCGACCTCTCCAAGGGGAGGGTGGCTTCCACGGAAATAATGACTCCCCCGCGCCCAACAAAGAGCTTCGAGGTTCAGAGCCCCAGACGCGCGCCCCCGCTTCCCGAAGCTGCCTCGGAACCCCAGGTATCTCCTTTTCTGCTTGTCAGTGTTTCCTCCTCCATCTGGGACAAAATTCTGTCTTGAAAAATATTGTCTCATCGGGGCTTTTTTCAGAAAGCAGAAATGATGCCCAGAAAAGAGCTGTTTTCTCAGTAGCAATCTTTCATCTTTTAGACGCTTTCCCAGATTTGATGTCATGTGCTGAAAATGTTGCTTTGTACTTTTGTGCCTTCTCTTAACGCGCTATTTGAACCCTAGAGAAAGGGAGCCTAACAAATTACAGCCGTGTTTGCTGGAGTTACAGCAGTGCTACCGTATCCCCACCGAAGAAGAGCAGGCAGGATGAAGAAGAATTTGAAATCTCCCAAAGGCATTTCTGACAACAAAAGGCAAAAAAGTTTCGGTTGTAACCACACACTCATAATATTATTGTTGAGATTCAACTCATGTTTATTTTGGGCATAATGTACGCACGTCATCTCTTTTAATCTCTATTATCCCCACTTTGCGAATGAAATCCTCCATTAACCCCATTTTGCAGATGAGGATGGAGACACTCGGAAGATTGAAAGGTCTATGGCCGGTTTGGAAAAATAAATGAATCTAGCTTGAACCATAAATCATCCGACTTTCTGCCTGATCCACTATTTACCAAGCTGTTCCTGTTAACAAATGCTTTGTTCTGCTTTGGTGAATGAAATGTAAGTGTTGGCTTAATTTGTAAATACCTCAGCAGTGACTTCAGAAGAAAAAAACAAAGATCCAGAAAGAGGTAGTTCCTCATAAGTAAAAAAAATAAAATAAAATTAAATTAATTAATTAAAAAGAAAAGCCATGATTTCCATTTATATAGCAAACACATCACAATTCTTCCATCACAACAGTACCAGAAATTTCATCCTCAAACCTAAAATGAAGACAGTCCCTTCTTTTCACTATTTTTCTCTCTCAGGATGCTCTTTAGAGACTTTTTGGGGTGAGAGGAAATGAGAGAAGAATATTCCGCAAAATAACAAAAGGAGACTGCTGTTCTGCAGAACAGCTTTTCATTTCTGTGGTTGTAAAATCCAGAACTCTTTCTAAAATGCAGTCTCTTCAGCCTTCTCCATTCTTCTCATGCCAGCAAAGTTTAAAGTCAGCCACGTCTTTTTCACGTATACTGTCAAGTTGCCTTCAGACGTGTGGAAAGTAGCCAGTCTCTTAAAACCCTTGCTGAATGTGAAGGTAATTCAGAGGGTACCCTGGAGCCCCTTTAACAAGAGCGATCACTGCTCAGCCACATGCTGACTAGCCTATATTGAAACAAAGGATTTCCCCATTAAAAATACATCTTTTAATCTTGTAGCCACTATAATCAGTTCTTCACTGAGGAAGATGCAGTCCTACAGACCTCCTCGCCACGGTGCCTTTAGAACCGAGCCAAATATGCTAAACCTATATAAAATTACTCTCCTAAGGCTCTCACAGGATTTCCACTTGGCCTTTATCCAGTTTTTATTTCAAACTCTTAGTCAACATTTACTGAGTAACTATTATGATTTTAAGCAAGAGAAAGAAAAGATAAACATAATTTCTGCTCCTGGATAAGCTTATCTTCTATTAACACTGACCTGACTGAGTGTCACATATCTTAGAAATGTAAACAGAATACTTAAGTGATTATAATGAGTCTCCTAGAATCATGACTAGTGTTTCAGTAGCTTCTATGATCAAGAAATTTTAAAACTCCAGCATGTTATCTTTTTCCTAAACAAGTAGAGTCAGCATCCCAGCAGTGTAATACGACAACACAAGAATTCATGGTAATGATAATAGCAGTTATAAATCTAACAGAAAGGTGAAAATGTGATCCAGAGAGGTAGTGAGGAGGAAGACAGTTTTACTTAGGTAGCGGAACTGTTAAGATCAAAATTATCTATTTAAATTTCTTCCTGGGGAAAGATACGAATAATATATTTGTTTTATCTACAATTAGCTTTCTGTCAAGACCTTTAGATTCATATTACTTTAACAATGGTGCTATAGGATGGACAAAAACTCCAACATTTCACATCAGCAAATTGTAGGAAATTGAAATGAATTTTTAAAAGAACAAGAAAAATGATAGATCCACTGATCTGATTGCTACTGAAAAAGCAAAAAAAATCTATTTGGACTAATGAACAAAACAGTTCCTTCTTCATTGCATGACTGAAGAGTGATCTCTGCTCTAACTGTTGTTCATCATTTGACTCAGCTGAGGCTTCTATGAGCATCCAAGAAAATGAGAGCTGCAGAGATCCTGGCCCCAAGAACTATACTTATACTTATTCTTTCAAAGGAAACGGTAGTGCAATGGGAGCAGTATTTTTAAGACACCAGTAGAGCATGAATGGTCTGTAGGATTAGATAGTAAAGGGGGGAAAAAATCAATCTTAGGCACTCATTTTAAAATTATCGATGGCAGTAAAAATGTTTATATGGCACTATGATCTGAAACACCACCTTACCACCCCCCTCACCAAGATCTAACACTGTCTTCTCTTTGATTCATTATTTTCTTCCCTGGGTTTCTCTTGCTGTCACACTTGCAAACACACACATACACTCTGATCCTGCCAATTTTTCCACTTAACACATTTCAAACATATTGTTACAAGTAAACCCAAGGAAATAAATCCAAAGATTCTAAATTCACTATGCTGAGCTAATACTGTAAATAAAATGAGCATCCTTAAACTTTTCATCCTATTCAGACTTGTTACCCCGCCCCCCCCCCCCAAAAAAAATGGTGATTACCAATTGCAGGCATTTTTCTTTTGAGAAATGTAATCCAATAAAAACATAGGCTGGGATTTCCTGGTAATTACAGTGGGTTAATTATGTTCATTTACTTCTGCTCCAAATTCTACCAATAAAAAATAAAAGAACAATTAATAGATGAGAGAGATGTCAATGCATGAGGAAGTATCAATACTTTGGAAAGAGGAAAGTGAATGAAGAAATGGTAACTAAAACATACATGTCTGCAGAGATGAATAACAATAAGAAATAAGCTGATTCCCCTAAAGAACCCAGGAAAACCTCAGACTCAGAGATAAGAGGATCCATGGACAATGGACATGGCAGTGGGGCTCCAGGAAGAAAACAAGGAGAAAGGCTGATACAAGGACCCATACTCCCCTTCCTCATCACAAAACATCTAAGGAAGACTACCCAAGACCCAAACTCAAAAGTAAGTTTAATCTCTTGAAAAATTGAATTAGAGCGGTTCCAGGCATAGTGGAAAGAGGGGGTGAGGTGCACAGTTGGAAATAAAGATGTTAAGTGAAAAATCTTGATATTGAATGGTTAGACTTCCCTGCCCTCTTTCCTACATGTTCCCAGAACACCTATAGTCAACTGAATCATTCTCAGGCTGAAAATCAAAGGATACTTATCTGTAGAAATTGAAGATTCCAGGAGAAAAGATACCCTCATTTGGAATCGCCTAACTAAATGACAAACAAGCCTCTGGGTCACTCTACAGTGAAACCTGCCAATAAGTCTCACCCAATCATGCATGTTTTATGACTCCCTCGTAAATACAGACAATAAGTTTTCATTAGACATTAAAAAAAAAAAAAAAAAAAAAAAAAAAAAAAAAAAAAAAAAAAAAAAAAAAAAAAAAAAAAAAAAAAAAAAAAAAAAAAAAAAAAAAAAAAAGGAAACCAAAACAAATAGGGGAAAAGGGATTTAAAGGAAATAAGTGGGAAGGAAAGATTTTGTAAGCATGAAATAAAAACTAGATACTCTATAAGAAAAAAATAAAAATACTCAAAGAACAAAAAATTAAACGGAGGTATCTAAAATTAAAATACAATAAAAAATTGGGATAATTAAGTCTAGGAAATATCCCAGAAATTAAAATGAAAAGGCACAGCCTAGTCGCCTAATAGCAAGTCGGCTACAACTAGCTGAGCACAGTCTACATACAACCCAAGAACCAGGGTCTATGACCCAGGGCCAGGTGGGGACCAACCAAGATTAACAACTACATAAAATAAGGTGCTTTCTTGAAAAAAGAGGTGCTGGGCAGAAAATAAGAATGACAAGACAAAGAATATTTCTTTGCTCATCAAGAAGAGAAAAACTAAGAAATTAGAAGATCTGTTCACAATTAAGCATAAGTACAATTTTAAATTAAGTATTTATAATACATTTTAATGTAATAGTATATTAATATACAACTCCTATGTAGGAGTAGACAAACCTTGTCTCAATTTCTTCAACATAAGAAAATTTCCCAGAACTAAACTGAACCTCCAAATGAAAGACTCGCCTAAAATATTGAGTTAATAAAGACTCTATATGAAGAGGGAAAAATGGCAAATGCAGTGGGTTGGAAGTTATAATAGCATTAAGCTGCTCAATAAAAAAACCTATACGCTAAAAGTAAGTAGAGACAGAGGAAAATTATTTTCAACCAAGAATTCTATACCTAGCCAAGCTATCGATAAACTATAAAGATAAAGACATTTTCTGACATACATTTTAAAAATTGTGTTCTAGGGTACCCTTCTTTAGGAAACTCATGGAAAATGGAATAAAGGGAAAGGTGACTGAATGTAAAAAATTGTAAAGGAATATTGTAGGATGATACATAGCTATCCCCCCACATGACAGAGCAACCAGTTCAACCTGGAACAGAGGTCTGGGGAGATAGGTACCTGGGAGAATAATGCATATGTCCATGGAATTGTTTGAGTTTTGGGAAAGAAAATAATATATAGGAAATATTGGAGTGTTAGAAGGAAAATGGAATAAACAAACTTAAGTAAATGAACAAAAAGTAATTATGGATCAGAAATAAAAAGAAAACCTGTTTAAGATGGGACATCAGTAAATATAGTCATACTAATGCAAGTATTAACTAATGATTTAACCAAAAATGTATATCTACATTAAAAAGATAGGGGGAAGGATAAAGACTGATAGTGCTAGGTCCTTAATTCCTTAATAAAAAATAACTGCTTTTATAAAATTGATAAACCCAGGAAGAGTAGTTATAAGCATGCTATACTGAAGAAGAGATGAAAACTACTTTCTTTCTCATAGGGAACAGGGAAGGAGGACAGGAGATACAGAATTTTCCGAAGGAGTTTAGCACTCTTAAATTGATTGAAAACAAAATTATTTCTAAGAAGAATAAAAATAAATAAACATGGGTTCACATGAAAGTTAAGAAGTTACAGGGGAGTAATATGCATAAAAGTTTAAATTGGTTTTCTAATTTGCCGCCTGTATGATGGTTGTCTTACATGAGCTAATAATCTCTGTGCGTCAGTTTCCCCACCTATCAGATGGCAATAGTCAGACTATATGTCAGTCCCTGACACATAAGGGCTGACATGAGGGTCCAAGCAGAATATTATATGAAAGCACTAAGGGGTGTAGCACTATACAAACTTTGATACTTAATATTCATCAAAAATTACTCTGAGGAATAGAGTTCATTGCAATCCCATGTGAGGAAAGGATTGTTGAAAGAGATTTGGGTCAGCATAAAAACACAGAGAAGTGCTCCTTGTGAGATACCTGGGACATGGGCCATGTAAAACCCAAGGACACGGATTCTCGACCTGAGGCCAGGGGAAACACCAAAAATAAAACAAACAAATTAAAATGCTTCTTCCTTCTCTCCTTCCCTCCTTCTCTCCCATTTCTCCTTCCTTCTGTCTAAAACAAAACAAAACACAAAGAAACAGGCAGAGCTATAAGAAAGCTGTCTTAAAAATGGATCTAGTCTAAGTCTTTCATTGTATAAGTAAGATGCTGAGACTCAGAAAAGTGGGTCCAAACTCACACAGTGGCAGAGCAGCATCTAAACCCTGGTTCTCCTGAAATGAGAGCCTTTTTCTTATCGCTCAGGCTAACGGGAGAAATTTTCAGGTTAATTAGTCATCCATACTTGGCTCCAGAAGGTTCGTCCAAGTCTCAATAAAGTTAAATGACTGGCCCCATGCCACACAACAGTCAGCGGCAGAGACAAAGCTGACCCAAACAAAGACAGACTGCCAAAGAATGAGGCTAGAACCCAAAACTTGGAACCGCATGCAGATTTACTGCTGGAGCTAAAGGCATACACTGAAAGCCAAGTCTACAACATACAGATTATCCATGAATATCACTTAACTGGCTGACAAAAGTACCTGCTTAAAGAGAAAAGCTAGAAAGGAAGCAGGCATATTAAAAAAAAAAAAAAGAATTAGCCTAAGTCAACAGCAAAATCGAGATGTCAGAATTTCTTTCATTGAATTGGAGAAAGAAAGGAAAAAGAAAAAACTAAGGAAGGAAGAGCATGATCCCATGATTGACAAAATATGTCAAGAAGGGGCACTAACCTTTGGAACACTAAGCTATTCCAAGACACTTAATGGGCTTCTCTCTCTCCTCCTTGTGATCATGTTGAAAGGAATGAGGACCTGAGAGAGATATAATGATTAGGAACTTTTTCTCCATTCTCTACCTTACCCAGGAAATATTTTGCTGGCTCTTTCCTTCATGAAAAGGAAGAACGAAACTCTTTTCAAAAATACAGCTTTAACAAGAAAAATGGACGAAAGTACTAGATGAATCAGGTAACACAAATGGAAATAATATCACACTATCTCATTCTAGTTCCTCAGGCTGATTCTTGTGAGTAATCACTATACTATGTTGTATCATCTTATATCCAAATAAACCAACTTTAGGAAGGGTCACACACTGAAAAATAGTGTCATTAATCACAGGGAGCTACTTGTACTCTTGTGTAATAGAAATAATTATTTGAGATATGCAGACACCCAACAACTGCTACAATCAGATTCTTAAAGCATTGCCCACATACAGATAAGTCAGGTAGAAATTCTGAAAACGTGGTCAATTGAGGTTTCTTTCATGTTCCCTCTGTCTAAAGAAAAAGTGAAGCCACAGTAAGAAAAACAATTACTTAAAAAACTAAAGCTCCCAAGCAAAATAAACAATTCATAAGGATAACAACATACTAGCTCTTAGAAAGCTACTTGGGGTGCTGACACAGGAAAATGTTTTGTCTACAAGGAAACGAGCATGAAAGAGAATTATGGATGTTCTGATCAGAACAGACAAAGCCATCAGGAGTCAGAGAGATTTCCTTAAACAGCTCAGAGAGAAAGAAGAACCACAAAGCAGCACTCTCTCTCTCTCTCTCTCTCTCTCTCTCTCTCTCTCTCTCTCTCTCTCTCTCTCTCT